>VZTU01009948.1:11473-339381 GCA_013400835.1 Zapornia atra
CCCCCCCCCCCCCCAGATTCCAAATTCTTCTTTTTTGGAAGAAAAGTGAGCTTTGAAATCGTCACCCTCTGCCCCCTCGATGAGGGTCCTGCTGGGACTCACAGGTACAACCCAGGAGACGCAACAGCCTCTCAGCTCTTTCAGCTTGGGCAATTGCAACAGTGCTGGCAACGTGCTTCACTAATCCAACCCTGCTCCCAGAAGCTGAGGGATGCTTCAGAGCCTGCGGCATCCCCCAGGGACAGGACTGCGGCCCTTCTGCTCCCCTCTGATGTGTCCTGTTCCCTTTGATGTGGCTGAGAGAGCCCTGATAGGAACTAGCAGCCTCTAGCAGTCGTGCTGGGAAAATTAAACTTCCCAGATCTTGAGAACACACAGCATGGGGAAATGTGTGAAAAATTGAAATGACAAGGTTATTCAGGTTGTGTTTTTGAAGGCAGCTTCAGCCTGGAGAGGTGGTACAGGAGGGTAGTTGAGATTCCTCTTCTGAGGAGGGTTTATGCGATGTCTTCTCCTTAAACCCCAAAGCACTTTTGAATCTATGGACCAAATCCCAAGTTTTCACTGGTGTACCCCTGCTAGTTGCTTTTTACCTTGTGGTTTTGGGGTTTTATTACTTCTCTCTCCAAGTCCTTGCAGAGACTTGGCCCTTGTAAAGCCACCGCTGTCACCTTCATGGGGGAGGTGGTGCTTTAGGGACCCTTCCTGCTCCTTACACCAACACACAGGTCCCAAGCGTTGGTGGAGCCGGAGCATCCTGGATTCCTGGCTCCAGCAGCTCCTTCCTGCCTAAGCCTCTGAAGTTTGCCAGGGATAAAACCTTAACACTGCAGCTTTTCAGGTCCTTAATGGCAAAAGTATGAAGAACACGTGACTAAAGAAATCCTAATCCTTTGGATTGGGGGGAAGCGAAAATGGGAGCACCCCACGCTGCCTGCACTGCGTGGGAGGACGTGCGCCCCGGGACGGGGACGAGCTCAGCCCGATGACTGTCAGGCAGAGCCGACCTGTTCCAGTGCAGCTCCTATCAGCACATCTCTCTCCAGAGCTCCAGAGAATTAATTGTTCAAAGTATTTTATATGCAGGCGACTTCTTTTGTCAGAGTGGAGATTTGTGGGAGAAATCCAATTGTAAAGGAGCTTTTCAGGATTTTATCAGAAGGAGCCTGGGAAGCGACAGTATGTCATTTAATTAACTTTTAATTTTTTTTCCAGCTGCCATTTGGCAAAAGGGCTTGAATTTTATTGAAAATCAGAGGAAATTTTTTGACAGAAGTGAAACAGATGCAGGAAAAGTTTCCCAAGTTGGCTCTGTGTGTATTTTTGCCACTGAGATGATGCTGGAGGATCCTAACACCAAGAGGCAAAAGCTGTTAGGAAAAGGATGAGTAACTCATACCCTTTTCCTAATCCCTTCCCTTCTCTGGGCCTCCAAACATGGGGGTTCATCCTTAATTTTGGGGGATGTGGAGAAGCAGAGGGTGTGCTCCAAGAAAGGAAGGCTGAAGGCACGGACAGAGGGAGCTGAATGGGGCAGGTAGAGGGGGGCTATAATGCCCCCCCCCCCCCCGCCAGTGATGCTCCATAGGATGAAGTTATTAAACCATTTCCATACCAGATGTCGGTGCTGGGAAATGGATCCACCCTTCGTGTGGCCAACGTGCTGCTTTACTCCTGTAGCACAGCCTCTCCAGGGGGAATGTATTCTGTGGAGCGGGAGCCTGTCTAAACATTAGAGCTGTGTAGGTAAATACCAGCTGGCACTCTGTCCAGCAAATAAACCCCTCTCTCTTAAATGAGCGTCGCAGGGAAGAACAATGTTTAAGTAGCTACATTGTCTTCTCCTGAAAAATAAATAACTTCCCTACAAAGGGTACAGTGAACTCCAAGGGAACACGCTGTGGGGGTCCCTGGGAGATCAGCATCCTCGCTCAGCGGCGCCGCAGGGACAAGGGACAGTGGAGCAATTAGGATTACAGCAGGGATGGCACAGAAAAACGCTTTGCTGGGGCTGCATGGCTGCAGAGGCTGGGATAGAAATGTGGCAGCTTCCCACATCCCTGCCCATCCAGGGCAGAGGCCTTGAGACCCCCGCACCCAACCCCGCCGTGGGGCTCTGGTCTGCACCCACGGTTGCTGGGCTAACAAACTGCAGCCATGGGAGGCGAGGGATGCTGAGCCCCGGTTCCCCTTGCCCTTCTTCCCCAATCCTGCTGCCTGGATGGATTTGATAAGCACTAGAGGGCTGCAGAGCCCTGCTTTCTGTGGCAGCAGCAGGCTCCAGCCTTCGGCTGCTCTGCTGCTTAGAGGAAAACAGGCCAGGCAAGGACGCAGAGCTGCGACGGGAGGGATGGCTTTCCTTACCTGAAATTGGGAGACCGGGGTCGTGAGACGCAGGCAGCCACGAAGCAGCACTGATGGGATGAGGAACGAAGAGATGTGAGGTTCTGCTCTGAAAGCACAGAATGGGTCAGGGCTGTCCTCAGCTCTGCTTGGAGAAGGGTCATTCTATTCGGAGCAGTGTCCTCAGCGCTGTGTCCTGGTGGGGTCTGAGTATCGCTGAGGACAGAGGCACTGCAGCCTCTCTGGCCAGCCCGCTCCAGTGTCTGACAGCTCCCATGCTGAAAAGAAAGAGGCAAAAAAACCCAATCTTTCTTGTGTGTAAACAGAATCCCACATTTCCACCTGTGCCCGTGGCCTCTTCTCCTTTCAGGGAATGTCCCGAGAAGAGTTCGGCTCCAGTGACAGTGCCCAAGGGTAAGGGCTCTGTTAAGAGAGAAAATGATGGCTAGAAAACTCAAGGTATCAACTCAAAACAGGGAGACTGGGCTAGAAAGGGCCTGTGAGACTAACCCTTTTCTCCCTCTTCGTGGCACCCAGGTGTGTAAGGCCACTCCTCCGGGCTTACAGGTTCTCCTGAGTTGTGCTTTTATTCTCACAGAACCTTATCTGGACCGACCCTCGTTAGCATTTCAGTCATCAATGAAAGTACAGAGCCAAGCTGGTCTTCGAAGGCCTCCCAAGACCCTCTTCTCAATAGGGAAGGAGCCTGTTCATCCTGGCTCCTAAAGCATCCTAAACCCCTCCTTGGCTTGCTCTGGACAGGCAGGAGAAGCACCCCATTTCCCGCTGCTAGCAAATAAGACAACTGTCAATCAAAATTTGACTCCTTTCCTGTGGTTTTGCCACCAGCCCTACACCTGAAAACCATGAAAGCTTTGGAAGGAAGCTCTAAGCTTAGATATCACAGCATGCCAGACTGCTTGGGGTGGGGAAGGACCTCAGAGGACACCAGTTCCAACGCCCTGCGTTAGCACTGGGGCTTGAGGAACCTGAGGGTTTTATTTCTTTCTGATACAGAAAATAAGGACGTTTTCTGGCTGTCGACTTTGGGATCTGTTTTTTCAGCATTTCTCCTGGGGGTGTGGCAAAGGGAAACAGTTGGAAAAGAAGGGGAAAAAGGTTAACAGGGGGAGGAAAAGATCCCAATTGAAAGTGAAGGGGCAGTTTTAAAAGCCAGACTTTGGGGGTGGTTTTTTAGTTTCCAAGTCTCACAATAAGAAATCAGAATACCTCTAAAAGAGACAAATTACTGCTTCTTAGCAAAGCCTCCTGGCCAAATATTTACCAGCGATCCGAGTCCCAATGCCTGCGATGAGGATGGCCCAAGGGCTGCGTGTGGTCCTTCTCCTGAAAGCACCTGAGTTCCACCCAGCCTCCATCCTCAAACAGAATCTTTTGGCAAAACTCATCCTGACCATATTTTCCTTCCTCCGATTTGCCACCAGATGGCAGGTAAGGCCCAGGAAAGCGGGGGGGTCAGCAGGGGACAGCCTGGCCCTGGATGGGGGGAACCCCCCCGCCGGCAGTGCCCCGGCCAAGGCGAGGGGTCGCTGCTGGAATTCAGTTTCCACTTCTGGAGCGGAAAGAGGCTTCCAGGGAAGTTTCTGTGGGTACCCAGCGAGGGTGCCTCTCTCCACAATGTCCTCCCTTTGACTCAAGTGGTAATTAAAGCTGGGTTTCATGCAGGTACAGGTGATTTGGCTGTCAGGCACCAAAGACGACGCCTCTTCCCCGTACCCCCATCCGACGCCGTTATTAGGGGGTGGGGGAGCTCAGAGCAGCCCCCCTGGGAGGCTCAGCCCAAAGCCTCTGCTTGTCTTGAGGTTAAATTCACATTCAGTGGATGCTGGGGAGTTTCTCAGGGAGCAAAGTCACCAGGAATGAGACCTGAGGGGAGGACAGGGTGAAGGCTCTGCCGTTGCCTTTTACCCCCTATCCCCAGGTCCCTGTTCTGGGAGTGGTGAAGGGACATGGGGGGGACAGCGTTGGGGGAAGCAGGGCTGGTGCCTTCCTCTCCGTTTGCTGCCAAACAGCAAGAGAAGGTCAAGATACCCAGCACTTTGTGTCCTACCAGGGTCTTGCCTTTGCCTCCTGGAAACACTCCTTGTCATCATCTTTCTTTTGTGCCTGTCACATGCTAAACCCAATCTCCAGCATTTTTGAGATGCTTAATTACTTTTCTTAGCATCATTTCTGTTGATTACATTTTTCTTCTCAGGGTAAGAGAGCAGGAGAGTGCCTCACACCGAGCACAAACCACTGTGTGATTGGCAGTGCTTCCCCCAACGGCTTCTGCTCACCCCCTCCTGGTGCTAAACATGCTAATGGGGCCCAAAACAATGCCAGGCTCCTTCAAAATACCTCTGATATTCTTCTCTCACAGGCCATGTGCTGATAGAGGGAGCTGCTCTGATGCTCCATCTTCCTCATGCTTATGGCTGGACCCCAAGGTCGTTTTGCTCCTCCTCCTGTGCAGAGGAAGCCTCAGCCCTGGCCATCCTTGAGAGGCGCTGGCTGAAGGGTCCTGTGAAACAGCTTTGGTGCCTCTTCCCAGGAGGGCTTCCCTAAAGCAGCTGTCTCTACGCTGACAGAGACAGACATTTCCCCATTCAGTAGTCCTGCACCCACCTGTCTTTATCCTCTTGGCTCCAGCCCCTTTTCCCAGTGACCAGGATCTGCCCACACCATCGGTCTGTCCTCCAGCTCAACACCAGCCACAGACAGGCTCTGCCATCCCCCTGTTTAGGAGACACAAACACAACTCATTGACTCAAGGACCCTTTTTTTCTGTGGCACTTGGGGTATGACGTGTGTCACCCACTGGTTGAGGAGCTGCTGTGAGATGCTCTGTGAGGGGAGGCGCTCCTCCTGACCTGGGAAAAGGATGGGACCACAGGAGGGACGTGCCCATTCCCTGCCAACCACCGAAAACTCCCCTGAAACACAATTTGCTCGAGTCATTTCTCCCCCCACCCCCTGACCTGCGAGCTTGATTTTTATGTACTGTGGTAAATGTTATGCCTTGAAAAGACCCACACATGAATAAAAAATCAGGCTGTCGCTCTGCCATGCTCCTTTTAAAGAGAAATTGCTTAAAGCAGCAAGAAAGATGTCTAATCTTGGGGCTCTGGGAGCTGGTGTTTGCGAACGTCTGTGCGAGTCGGGGAGGTGGGGGTCACTGCAGTTTATGCTCATGAATAATGAATCTGACATTGTAGCTATGCAAATATAACCTAACAAGCTCCAAACTAAATAAAAATCGTGTTTGTTATGTCAATTATTCACCAATCTCCTTCCCCACGGCTCGCTTGGCTTTTTGGGACAGGACTGATTTATCTGGAGAGGTGGGAGTGGGCGATCAGCAGAGGGTATCGGGTGCCCTTGTGAATCCTGGAGCTAGGAGCCATTCGTGCAGCCTATAAATACAAGGCAGGATTCATGGATTGAATACACACAGGGATCTGGTCCACAGCAAGATTTCCTGGCCACCTATACAGCAACAATGGAGCAATCATCAGGTTATTGCAGAGCAAACTCTTCCAGGCCTTACAGCGAGGTGTGGGAGCATCAGATCTCACAATTAACCCCTCTTCATCCCCCACCTTGCTCACCTGGTGCAAAGCATCGGTGCCTAACTGCATCCCCAGGCTGGTGGGTGGTTCTCCTGAGCACCCATGGGAAGGAGAAGCACTGTTGGCACGATACAGCCTCACAAAAGTATTATAACACAACACTGGGCAGCTTCCAGCTGATCTACAAACCTGACCCAACCAGACACAACTCCTCACCAGGCAAACACCGATGCTCAGCTCAAGACCATGGGTGCTGCATCACCCATCAGCAGCTCCTTCTCTTGGCCTCCACGCAAACTCACAAGCCCCCTGCCCAAAGGAACACGAAGCCACAAGCTGCAGACATCATTTCTCTACTGAGGTGACCTTTACAGCTCCAACCAACAATATTTTACACGGCTCTTCCTTGAGCAGAAGTCGCTGCCTTGTTTTTTATACCTCTGTCTCTTGTCAGGAAGAAGCCAGAGTAAATTCTCCTCGGACAGCTCAGTGAAATCCTGACCTGCGTGCTGATCGTTGCTGTGTTTTCCCAACTCGGAGCATAGGCAAGGATGTGCAGTGGGTTATTGATGAGTCCAGATTGGCTTTCAGCTTTTTGTGCTGGCCTGGCTTTGGTTGAGTTGTGTCTTTCTGCTTTAAACCAGTAACACCAGAATTATTAGTGCAATGGAAAGATTAAGGATGGGAGCAAGAGTTTGCAAAGCAGTGGGAATATGGGGCAGATGCTTGTCATCATCCCCACCCTCCAGTAAACGAAGAGGAGGAAGGGAGGGAAAAAGAAAAGGAAGGCTGAGGCCACAGCAAGGTGCAGGAGGTGGGTTACATGCAGGAGGTGTTAGCAGTGGTCTGCAGAGCCCTCATCTCCCAGCAAAAAAAGATTTGCTGTTCACACAATCCCAGACTGGTTTGGGTTGGAAGGGGCCTCAGAGATCATCTAGTTCTACCCCCCTGCCATGGGCAGGGACACCCTCCACTAGCCCAGATTGCCCAACCTGGCCCTGAACCCTGCCAGGGCAGAGGGACCAACTCTGTAGGACTTTATCTCCTTGACTCAGAGGGACTTGATGGCCTCAACCCAATGGTGCCCGGTCTCTGAGGGCAGCTGGGAGACACGGCGCTCCGCAGGGTACTGTACGCTCCGAGCAAGCAGAGGGCATCACCTGCCTCATCCTGACCTCACTGAGCCACCAAGAGTTACACAGGAGAAGCGAGGTGGTTGCCACAGGCATTAGCAACATTACAGAAGGGGTAGCTCTAAGTAAACCTTTCATGTAATTAACAGTACAGCTCTGCAAATTAGTAGAAATTACACACTGAAATGCTTGGACAGCGGCCACGCCAGAGGGAAAGCGCTGCCTGTGCCTGGTGTGAGGTCGGCTGCTCGTGTCCTGCCAGCTCCTCAGATAGAGAACGACCTGGGAACCCAACACGGCTTTGGCACAGCCTGAGGAGCGAGCGACAGACCACCACCACAAAGTCCTCACTGCTGAATCCCTGTGTAAGGGCAACAAATGAATCCCAAGCCCCGGGAGCTGGAGGGTCGTTATTAACCAATCACATGGGTTAAAACCTTTCCATCCTCTCTCCTTTGCTGTAAGCCTGGCTCCTTAACCACAGGAAGCACCGTTCATGGGGAAAACATCCAAGGGATGAGTCACAGCCCAAATATTTAGACATTTATGCCTTTATCTTGTGCAGAAACTAAAGCAAGGAGAGAAAAGGAGGGCACCCAGCTCGTGTGCCTCCTGTTTGCCTTTACATCACGATGGATTCGCGAGTCCTTTGCAGGAGACGGGCTGGTTCAAAGGCTTCATGCAGCCATGGCCCTCTCTAAAAGAAGGTTCAGAGGGCTTCTGTTGCACACCCTGCGCCTTAAAGCAGAGAGGGCTGCACACAGGCAGAAGCAGGACCCCTCCAAAAATCCCCAGACCCCCTGGAATGAGGTCACACGGCCTCAGCTCACCGGGTTTGCCCTGATAACAGAAAGAGGCATCCGCACGCCTGCTGCGACAGCATCCATCAACCTCCAAACCGAGCATAAAGGCTCCATTACCATCACACAGCACAGCCGTTTTTTGCCATCCCTGCCCTCCTCGTTTCCACCACGGATCCCAGAGGAGCACTGGATACAAAAAGAGAAGAGCTGGGATGAGAAAAGCTCCTAATTGCACAGCGTTTCCCTGGATGCCGGCGCACCGGTGTTCACTTTGATGAGGAACTCGGTGTATCCAGCGAACATGCAACAGCCTTGCACAGAGTTACCTAAAATAATGAGGAAAGATGCTGCTTTTAAACAAAACAATGCCTTGCTTTAAGTGACAGCAGCAGCTACGGCACCTGCAGCCTTACAAAGGCGGCTGGCTATGTGCGGGACGCTGGCAGCAGCTCTCCTCCTGCCCTCTCTTCACCTCTTATTTTCCTTTCTTTTTTTTCCTCCCCACTCTGAGCAGTTCAAAGTCCAGGGAACAAACTGTCCCAGCCTGGCTTTTTTTTTTTTTTTAAGGGAAAAAAAGCTCTTTTCTCTAAGGGAAACTTGAAAATAGCTACCAGCACCCAAACCCCCTCACAGGTACATGGAAGGTGCCAGCAAACGGCTCACTGAGCTCAGTGTTGGACAGTCATTCAGGCTGTCTCTCCATAAAGAAACATCCCTGAAGCCTGGGAATCTGGATGGATTTATCTCTCTCCAATCTCACACGAGGAAGCAGGGGGTTTTATCCCTTTTTATTGCAGGAAATAAATCTGCTCACCCTGCCAAAGGCCTCTGCCAGACCCTGGGGTTATCCATGCAGGGTGTGCTCAGCACCAGCAGTAATTCCTGGGTGCTTTTCCCCCACACATCCTGACAGGAGGAACTGTCCCCGTGGGCTCTGGGTGTTTGTCTGTCAGACAAACCACAGCGACTTCCATATTTTTATTCAGTAAGGGAGTGAGCAGAGGAAACAGCCAAACGTCTCCCATGGTATCAACACACTCTTTTTAAGGTGATATGGGCCTGATCTCGTCAAAATTAATGGCTGATGGTTATTCATGCTATTATTCTTAATGGGGCCAAGCATATACTGTACCCTGCAAAACACAGTGCTTGACTTGTCAGAGATTTATAACACACCATGACCTGGCCAGGCTGACTGGGAAGCATAAAAACTTGGTTGCTAATGACCGTGCTGTGCTCTGAATGAAGATGAATGAGGAGGGGAAGTTACAGCAGGCTCCCACCCACCCATCCCAGCACCTCCCCAAGCCAGGGGTTGTGTCCAGGCTAAAAGCTGCCAGGAGATGGGCAGGCTGCTCAGTCCCTACGGCAAGAGCCATCATCCATCCTGTCCAAAGGAACCTGCTTTGGCAGGAGGGTTGGACCCTGTCATCTCCTGAGCTCCCTTCCAACCCTGACCACCTGTAAACACAAGGACATCTTGCCCTGTGCTTGTAAGACCAGTATTATCCTCACCCCTTATGACGTGACCCAACTTTTAAACTGGTGCAAACCGCTCTCCAAAGCCACTGACTTTGGATCAGACCCTTAAAAATCCCAAACATCTCTGGAAAACCACCGGCAACATGGGAGAGAGTCGGATCCCAGGGACGTAACCAACTCTTCTCGTGCTGGAGCTGTACAGTGGAGGCAAGGACATTGTGTGAAGACAGCTGAGTGTGGAAGATCATGGCTGATTCCCTCTGCCAAAGGCCACAGCCAAAAAAAAAAAAAGCAAATGAAAAACCAGCCACAGAGGAGCAAAGTTCAAGAGAGCAGGGGAAGCCCATCACAGTGAGAGCTTGGGTGCTGAAAACCCCTGAGCAACCTAAAAGACCAAGGCACGACTCAGTGCAACTACCAGGACTTCAGAGGACACAGATTGAAAATTGCCTTAATTAAATAAAAGCAAAGAAGAGGCACGGAGATTTATAAAGCACTGCAAAGCTCCTGAATACTAAATTCCTGACTGTGGAAAAGAATATCCTTCTGTATGTTTATTAAAAACATATGCCTCTGCCCATTAGGCTGGGGAGAAAACGAGTTTTTGTTCTCCTATTAGAAAGAAATGCCTTTCTGATTGCAAATAAATATTCCTGTAACAGCAGGAAACCTCCTAGGAAACAGTCTCTGGTAGAGAAGAGGTTGGGTTTCTTCTCTGCTCCAGTTGCATTTCTTATTTTTAATCAATGTATTAATTATTATTAGCCTTGCAAACACAATAGCCCTAATTGCTTTACTCATTCGTAACAAGAAGCAGGAAAAGGGCAGGTCTGAAGAGCAGGCTGGAGGGGTTAAACCAGGAGAGAAGAGAAATTTGCCTGGTTTTGATGTCTTCAGCACCTGGGTGCCTGGTTCCCTACGAGAGGGCCAGCTCTGTGCCGTGCTTGATAAAGAGCCAAAGGACTGAGAAGCCTTGATCACAGTGTTAATGTCTCTGCATCGGAGAGAGGGAGAGATTTAAGCTGCTGTTAAACTCTAGTTTAATGCCAATAAACTCCAGCGTGAGCCTAACCTGCCCAATTACAGGGCTAATCCCACCCTGGCTCTCAGAGCCATGAACTCTGTGCTGTAATGGGAATTTCAAGCTGGACTGGCAGCTCTGGAGCCTGACCTTCCCTACAAGCCACAGAGGAGACAGAGCAAGGACAGCTGGAGTAAAAGCCCTTCTTGGAGACACCAAGGATGCAACCAACAGGACCAACAATTCTTCTCCCAAGGAGGGAAAACCAAAGTATTCAGTCAGGGTATGAGCAGCATTCATAAGCAAATCACTCTGTCCATCCATGCCTCAGCCTCCCCACATGACAGCTCTCTCCAAAGAACCTCAGATGTAAACTGGTGCTTACCTTTGATTAGCATGCTGGGGTTTGTTTGCAGTCACAGCATCTGTGTAGTTTTAAAAGAAAACCCAGTATTTCACAAGAGTAGCACAAAACTCCAGAGAGAAGGGTTTTTTAAGGAAAATATTGAATAGTATTAAGGTTTTTTTAATAAATCACCAACTGTGGTGAGTGCTAGTGAGCCTGTTATCTGTCTAGGCATACACTCTGAAACATTAGCCAGGAAATCAGAGAAGATACTCAAAATTATACTTAAAACTCCAATAAAGCCCAACAAGAAGTAAGTTGCAGGAACAGGGATGCTTTGCACTGAAAAGCTCTTTTATCTGTGGGCTGGAAAACATTTTACTTACAGATAATGATGGTTTACAACACTGACACACCTTGTTATGTCTATATTTAGACTGCAGCAACACTGAAGCTGACTTCAAAGCGCAGGTCTTGTGATGATAAACACTGTGTGTGCAGAGTGAGAGGCACCTTCTGACCTTGGAGAGATTACAAACGATACAAACAGGGCAAAGAATCAGAGGTGGAAATTAATATTTGAATGCTGAGAGGTGGAAACAACCCAGATCACACAGCATCCTACTCCAGCCTTTCTCCCTGGAGAGCCAGGCGCCTTCAGGTGGCACCACCTGGGCCAAACCAACTGGTATCAATCAGCAGAGCCTTCTGATAGGCTCTGGAATTTTCCAAGATGGTCAGCACACCAAAAATCATATCACATCCTATCAGTTGTGTTTACCCACCTGCTACCACTTCTCTTAATTTCGCTGTGGCTAAACCAGGATGCTGGTGTATCACTGTGGTACCCTCCCTCTCTCTCAGGTGTGGTTAAAAAATGAAAGGATCACTGTAAGAGTCTGTCTTATCCTTTGGATGAAGGGTTATAAACTTTCCCCCCCGATCTCATGTTGCTTTATTCTGTAATTTGCATTTTGGGAAGGAAAAAGAAGCCTTTCCATAAGGCTCCAGTGTATAAATCTCTGTTTATTGTTTTCTATCAGGGCAAAATGTTACTTCTGTGCCAGGTGTCTTAAATTAATAGGCTGCAGGTTTAAAGGAGAGAAGAAAATTGCCAAAAAATGTTCCTCCATTTGTTCTGGTCTTGAAAAGCCCTGATTTAATTAATCTTACTTCATCAGAAGCAGAAAACACGGGTCTAATTGCAAGCTCAGAAGCATCAGTTGTCCAAGTGATTGGATAGTAGTTAGAGATGAAAGAGAGTAAAACAAGGCGTTGATGAATGCAGGTTTATTAGGAGCTCTGTCTCATTGACTTGTCTTGTGAAGCAGTTGGAAATTGGCTACAAAGTAATAAAAGAAAATTAAAACACATAAAACTTTGTTAAAGTAAAGTGGGAAGGCCTGCCTTAAACCCAGGGAGAAAAGTGAGGAGCTAGGAAGGGAAAAGTTAAAACATGTAGTAAGGCTTACTCTCCAACCCAAAGCTCTCCAAAATCAATGGCATGGTGAAGGACTGAGCTGGAGCCCATCACTTGGGTGTTAGGGATCTGTTTGGGTGATACAGGGTCGTGCAGCACGGCTCTGGACTGCTACAGACCAGGCTGCCTTGGGGAAGCAGATGGGCAGGTACGTGCAAGAACTGTAAGAGAAGAAAGAAGATGGGAGATGCTGAATGTCACGGTGACCGGGAGGGCACCCCAAGGACATCGTCACCTGCCTGGCACAAGCTGCAGAGGTCTGGTGATGGTGAGGTGATGGAAAGGGGTACTGCTCCTACGGAGCGAGGGATGCCTGCCATAAGGGCCTGCTTTTGGGTGGAAGATGTAACACAGCTTGGATCATCACCAAAGGCGACGCTGACCGTAGCCTTCCTCACACGAGTGTGCACCATCGCAGCAGGTTTCATCCACCATTGGTTCTTTTGAGCCCTCACTGCAGCGCAGTAAAATCAAGAACCTCACAAACTTATTATCTATCTCGTGGGGAGCAACGTTTGGGAAGAAGACTAACCTTTGCTAGAAAAAGTAGAAAAGGTTACTAGAAAGTAACCTTTTAATTGTTTCTTCAGAATACCAAGACCTAGAAGCATGGAGATGACTGACATCCAAGACCAAGATTCCCCATGACATGTCCTTTTTTTGGTTACATGCTGCCCACAGGGCAGTTGCTGCTCCAGGCAGCTCGCAGCCTGACATTGCAGACACCCAAGCACACCAAGGCATCATTCTCAGAGCTGTGAGCCTGAAATACCAGGCTCACCATCGTTCTTGCTCTTTCCTACCTGTACGTCCCGAGTAGATACAGGCTTTGTCCTCCTCACTGTAGTTCATACCAGTAAAATGCCTGCTCCTGGCCAGGGCTCCCATCTGCTCAGGAAGTATTAAAAACCAAGAAGAAAAGCAGCCTGCAGTGTTGGTAATATGCAGCTGATGTGCAAATGGAGAAAATGCAGTGGGAGGAGAGCGGAGACAAGGCAGCGGTGGGAATCAGTGTGCTGGCATAAGTCAATAATCAGAGGGGTCTCCCAGGTGGCAGCCATCCCAGCTTCTAAATTTAACAGATTAGATGGAAAATAATGCCTCCCCCAACAGTTCCCCTTAGGGGACTGGCATCTCTTGAGAAACTGCTTCCCAGTAATTAGCACCTGTGTCTTAGAAAACCCAGCGCCTGCCGCGGTGTCTCGAGCAGGGCAGTGGGAAGCTCTGCCCCATGTGTCTTTTTTTATCCCTGGTATCAAAAACAAGCTCCAGAGGATGCTGTCAGCTGCAGGTCCTGGGCTGAGCCCTCGGTGACAGCAAAGCCTGTGTCCCAGATAACACAGGAGTGACCTCGGCGGTGTGGCTTTCAGCGAGGCAACTGAGTAACACACTTACTGGCACTGAAAGGATGCTTGAGATTATTCCAGATTAGATCTGTGAGCGCAGATTACGCTGTCAGATCCATCGGATTATCTGGTCTCTAGCAGTGGGGATTGGATAGGGAAAGAAGAGGAGTTATTGAGAGGAGCGAGTGTCACTGGGGAGGTGCCATCAGCTGGAATTTTTGAGGACTGAGTGGGTCAATGAGAGCAGAGAGAGAGCCCACGACGCAGAGTGGCAGTGCAATCACTCACACCATGTACACCAACTCACCAGGATCCAGTGCAGGAGGAGACATCACCTCCCGGATGGTGAGAGGAGATTCCTATTGATGCTCCCTCGTATACATATACACACTTAAAAGTCTAACTGGGGAGCAGATACAGCCCATAACCTCACATCACACCACGGTCATGCTCAGAGGCATCTTCCCAACGAGAACTGCCACAGCACTGCTAACGAGCCCCGCAGCCCCGCGCGGACCCGCTGCGGTCTCTGTGCTGAGAGGAAGGAGGAAGATAATGAATGATGAGCACTGAGACCTGAGGGAGCTGCCAGGGTGGAAACCCGGAGAGTTCTCACACTGGTAATCGGGAAATGGGATTTGGATAATAAACCTTTTCCCCCTCAACTGCTTTTCCCCCTGTTTTCACCTCCGAATCCTTAGCGACGCACCGTGCAAGGACAGCTGGATCCACAATTACTCCGGAGAACAGCCCTGATGCTGAAGGAGGAGTGACCTAAGCAGCCATGAACTCATCACAGAGGATCAAGGCGATGACCAGGAACAGAGCAGCAGAGATAAAGTCCTGGCATCATGGCCCTTCCCCCATGCAGCCATGGTGGCAGGTACCTACCTTCTCTCTGGCTATCACACTGCATCCCGAGGCAGCTAAATACTGTAGGGAACTGGAGACAATGTGTGAATTCCCCCCCACCCAAAGCGACCATAACTCTAAAGAGATCTGCTAATACATTCTAATCAATACACCATCTGAATGAGCAGCAAAGGGATTAATTTTTAATGAGGTCCTTAGTTTTCGGAACGAATCCCATTTTCTTCCAGCCTTTTGATTACAGCCACTTCTCTGATCCTAAAACATCTCCCGCTTCGCGAATGACTTAAACTAGTCTTTGTGTAGGGAAAGTGATTGATTCCTTTCCTTTGCAAACCCAATCCTGCTTGCTCTGTGAAGACCACGCAAGGTTCTTATTCTGCCGCTTCGTCATGTCGTTGCTTCGCAGGAGGAAAGAAAGGGATGCAATTAGTTTGTGCTAGTGATTAAAACAGCAGAAAAAAAAACCCCTCCTTTTGTGAGGGCTATAAACTATCAGCTCATCAGGACTGAGATGGCTCTAAATCCACCACAACCGCTACTCTGAACCACAGCAGTGTTAAAGCGAATGGGGTAATTATCCAAGAGGATTGGCACACGAAGCCAGCTCAGTTCTTTGGTTCTAGATGTCCTGACCTTGCAAATTCAACCCCCCAGTTTCCTGTGGTGTAGGATTTATCCTGGCTGACAGAGGTTAACCAGCTCATGGGCTGGTTTAGCCAGAGAAAAGGTGTAGGAAGGTCGATTTGATAGCAGCTGTCTTGTCATGTGTCCCCAGGAACTGGGAGATCAGCCACAGGGCACAGGGTGACGGCAGCTGAGAAGCCATAGGAAAAATCCTTCCTCCCTTGGCGCAGAGCTCAATGACACAGGGGAATCTCAGTCATGGATGTCAGTCATCTCCAGGCCTGGAGGTTGGTGGAACTCTCTGATCCTTGGGTTCCCTTCCAACCCATGCCATTCTATGATTCTGTGGCACTGGGGCTGTGGAGCACGCTACGGTTACGCTGACGCCAAACTGGCCCCGCGCTCTGAAACGGAGTCGACTCAACCATTTGGCATCAACACCATGTCTGGCTGTTCCTAGAGCAAATACCTGTTCTGCTCCTTTGGCTCGAGCAGGGTCACTGCACCCCTGGGACGGGGGAGTCACTCCTGTCCCTGCGCAGTGCCTTCATCCCAAGGCACACGTGGCTCCGGAGCTCCATCCGTGTGACTGGCGCCGCAGGGAGTCGGGCCCAGGGCTTCTTATTATCCCTGGGAAAGGGAAGAAAGGCATCCAGCAAGCAGAGATGCACGCTAACGAGACAGGAATTATTGCCCAACGCCGCTTCCTTCGGCTTCAGTCGAGGCAGGATTGTGACCTAAGAGATGATTCCTTTATTTTTAAATCCACGTATTGCTGAAGATGAATGCTTTAAAAATAAAACCTTAGCGGCAAATCTGCATTAAAGATATAATCCAGTAGCATTGTGGTTCCTTATCCCATAAAGTTGCAATTGAAAAATGGGGCAGATAATGTGAGCTTTTGTCATTCAGATCCGAGAAGACTTCAGGAAGCCAAGACTTTCATGTGGATCATGTAAAAGGATTTTCTGCCAAACTCTGTGTCTGAGTGAGAATAAAAAAACCCCTCTCTCAGCTCCAGCAAGGGCATCGTGTTAAACAGCTGTACAGTATTGCCTGGCAGGCCTCACACCCTCATTCAGCTCTAATTTTAAGTTTGCTAAACCTTACAAAGTTTTACCTTTATTTATAGAGGAGCTTTTTTCCCTCCCTTTTGAACACAGTCTCTGTTGGAAAATCCTGGTTATCAAGATTGCAAAGTCAATGATTTAAAAATAAAAAAACCCAACGAGTTACACAGAAGGCTCGTCCCAGCTTTTCTACATTAACATCATCCTCCTGCAAGCTAGAGCATGTACCCAACCCAAGCCAAGCGACAAAAAAAGGTGGGGTTTGGAGAGGTTGGCTGGAAAAGTGAGATCCCTACGGTTGGAAACACAAGAGGCATCGGATCTAAATTAGCATCGTGCAGTTTGCATAATTTCCTCACGACAACACCGGCTCCTAAGACGTATCCAGCATTCGCTGCTCCTGCCGTGAAGCTTTAAAACACCAGATGTAAACAGTAAATCTTTGTTTTCTCTTCCTGTAACTGGGGCAAAAAGCAAAAGATGAGTCGCCAAACTCCGTTTCGGAGTTGGGAGCAAACTTTCCCCTCCTGCAGTAAGTGTTAAAGCGTGCTCTGAACTTCCTGATTAGTATTATCCCTGATTAGGTTGCAGATAGTCCTCTGATTAAAGTGCTCTTGGCTATTTTGGAGCTTCACATAAATATACATGAACATAAGAGATGAGAAAAGAGTAAACAGACAACAAAACAGCGGCTGGCAGCTATCGCCCGGAGACCCAGGGGGAGGAGCCGGGACCTGGGTGACAGAGATGTAGGACTTGGGGAGGGATGTTCACCCTTGGGAAGGCCTGTGCTCGGTGTGAGGAGGGACCTGTCTGAGGCCACCCAGGGCTCCTAATCAGAGTCAGGTGGAGCTTCGCAGGGCCTAGAGGGTGATGCGTGCCCCAAAGGTGTGGTGGGTGTTTTGGGCTCAGCCCATTGTAGCTGTGGAACCCAGAAACAGCTACACCACACGCACACCCACACTGAGCTCTGAGGTTTGAGATCTGGGTTCCTGCCTCAGGATGAACGCATTGCCATCGTGAGTTTTCCATACAGGACCTTTGACCTCTCTACCCAAACCCAAAGCTCCTCCGTTCTCCTGAAGTCCTCACCATCACCAACGGCGTTTCCAGTTCCCCCCACCTTCCTCTTCAATGCCAGGCAGCGGGCAGAACCCAAGCGACCAGACTCACTGGTACCATCTGGACCGGTAATTCCTGCTCCTCCCATCCTCCAAAGGCTTTTCATTATCAACCAGATCAGATAAAAAGGGAATGAAAAGCAAAACCACCCGGCACTTCCTGATACAACGGAGAATCGCCACCACTGTAAGCAAATTAAATCAGCGACACTCACCTTTCTCTACCCCTTTCCTGCATCCCAACCCTCCCTGCACAGACAGATGTTTCACCAAAGAGCAAACCCTCCTTAGCAGCACCGCTGCTTCTCGGCTCAGGCAGCTTGTTAGCAGAGGTTGGGGGCACCGACCTCCCTCCCCTCCTCTCCGACACCTGGAGAGCTGTTACCCATTGTTTTCTCCAGAGGCTTTTCATCCTCAATCCCTGTCTCTCACCGTGACCTTTATTCTCACCAGGTTTTTCTTTTTCTCTCTGCTTTCCCCCTGAGGCTTTGTGGAAGATGAAGAGGAGCCCGTTCAGCGGCGACGCGTGCAGAGAAGAACATGTGTCTTCAGCAGAAGACACGAGCCCTCTCTGGCCGTTCAGTAAGAGAGTTTCTACTTTAATTTACAGCCTGGATGTTCACGCTGCACCAGTGGAAGGTGGCTGCTCCTGGCAGAGCTGATGGCTGCTGTTAGGGCTTCGCTGCGCTGTAAAGATAGGTGCCCCGTAGCACCAGGTGCCAGCGTGCCACACTGACAACACCAACCAGCACACAAATAATGTTTCTGCAAAATCTCCTCCATAGAGGAGCTTCTCCCCCACTGGAGCTGCCCCATCTTTTAGTGCTTGTCTGTATTTGATAAATGACAGAATCTGGAATTTAGGAAAAGAAACAATGCCAACGTCCACCTCTTCCAGCCCAGATCTCATGCTCCCAAGCACAGCCAGAAGGTAAGACAGTACCTCGTGTCTCTCAGAGAAGATGCTCCTTTGGGTCTCTACAGCAGGATGTGACCACATATGCTAAAACCAGAACCTGGCCAGGGACATGGGTGTGTGCCCATTTAGCCATCAAAAGCACTAACAAGTACAGTAATGAGAAATATCAAACTAACTACTCTGACAGCCTCCTCTGTGAGCAGCCTTTATTGCCCTTTTGGAGACAATCTGCATTCTTCTGGTCAGGGGACCCAGCCGGAGTCACAAACGGGTGCCCATAGCACCCTGCTTCCTGAGCAGGGAGGCTGCACCCTACACCCTGGAGCACCCAGCATCCCGACTTGGTATCAATGGCCTGCTGAGTCTTTGTTCTGACTCCATCAACAAGATGGCCATTTAATAATGTCCTCTTCCTGCAATGTGGATACATGTCTACTGGGAGCTGGACTAAGACCAAATCATCTCATGCTGGCCTGAACATCCATCAGCTGTTTTACAGCCGGTAGTCATCTCTGGCCTAGGAGTGACTCACTCGTACAAGCTATAAACCAAAGGATGCCACCATTAAGAATAATTGCAATTAAGATGAGTGATGGCAATACCAAAACCCTCCCCTTACAGTCTGGTTGAAAAATACACAGTCCAGGCCCCCCAGTTACCTTCTCTTCTTGAAGAAAGTCTTTCCCTACACACCCTTGTTACAGACACCAGCTGGAACCATGCGTGCGGCTCGTTTTAAGGAGTTATCAGAGATGTATCCGATCCAAATGACCGGGTGACTGGGTCTGTCAGCTACAGGACCATGGGGAGAGTGTCTGTGGAGAGCTGGTGTGTGCAGGGAAGTGCTGTGGGAACAGCTGGAATGCCAGGGGCGACTCTAATTACCGCTCTTTAACTTCGTGTGCCTGATGCGCTGCGTCACACTACTAGGGCATCTCTCCTCAGCACTTCAAGATTAATGAGCAACAGGAACAGGTTCCCCGTTCCAACATGTCCTGCTATAGATCACAGTGCTCAGCATGAGAATGTCCCCGGATCGGTGTGACGGGCTTCATATTCAATTGCTCCTCCTGGAAGTATCTGCATCTTTGAAAGCAAATCTATTGTGCGTAGCAGGAGAAAAATCAAGGTTTCTGGCAAGACACGCGTGTTCATTCCATCAACAGAGGCAATTTAATCAAGAGTGTCGGCCATTTACTGCCATTAAACATCTCTCTGCCTTGGTGACTATTCTCTTTGTGGCCACAGCTTAGTGCAGGCAGGAAACAGAGCTCTGCACTGAGATAAAAGCTGGATCCGACAGACAGAAAAAGAATCTGGGTAAGAGAGAGGGAACTCTACATCAGAAAGGATGAACAAAGCAATCTGTTGGCACAAAAATACCCCAGGTCAACTTGTGCGACCTGACGACCGTGTCAGTCAGTGCCAGAAGAGAAATGGGTTCCACACGCCCCAGTTTCACAGGGCCGCTACAGCTCCAGTATTATCTTAATCCCAGTCCCCTTCCTGCTGCACTGATGTGAGTATTTGCTCCTTAGCCATGAATAAATCTTCAAGAGTGGCTCCATTCTTAGCAGCTTGCTCATCTCCTTGACTCTTCAGCAAATGCCACGTTCGTGGAGTGGAAGAGAGAGCATGAAAAAGCACTGAGGAGCACTCGGTGATGAAGATACTCTCCTCCTCGCCTTCAGGGTGAAAACAGAGCCCTTTGCAGGAGCCTCTTCAGCTCCACTTAAGCCCTTAAAACTATGCTTTCCAAAAGACCTCATGTGTCTTCTCAAATGCCGAGTGGTGTTTGAGCAGGCACACGGCTTGAACTGATCCCCACCACAACACTGAATTGCACCCCCGATCAACAGAGGTCCATCCACAGGCTCATCTGGCAAATCCCTGGGACAATCTGGGATGGCTGTCTGGGTTATAATCATTCCCATTTCTGTGAGATCAGAACCAAGCCCTTCAATCATCACGCAACCGCAGCGAGGGTACGTTAGCTGGAGCGTGCGCTGCCACATCTTATTTGCATATCTGTCTTTAAGCTAGATCTATAAATGGTTCTGATGCAACTAATAATTCAATACATTCATCAGAGTTAAAAGAAAAAAGTATCATCTTAATGACTCCCTCCCAGTGATAATTATGTATTTAAATAGTTTCTGTCAACCAAGAAATATTTTCTCTTCTCAAGGCATTATTTTGTTTCTTCAGGGAAAAAAACAACCTCGTGGGCTGACATCTCTCTGACAAGCTACAGAACAGTGGCAATATTTTCTAAATTGTCCGTGGTGGTGAAGGGTATCCTTATTTCTCCATATAAACACTCAAAAAAAAAGCAATCTAGAAAATAAACCCCACCAGCCTCAACAGATGGACAAGCCAGCGGGAAGGTTTGTGAGAGCCACCTGAAATAAAATAAGCTGATAGAATTTGGCACTTCTATCAAAACAGATCTGGAGCAGAAGCTTCTAAATTCAGCGTGACACACATTTACATTTCTTTCACAATTCTTTTCACTCCATCGCTGCACCTGAACAATAACACAGCCACAAAACCAAGTGTAGTGTGTCCTAGCTGCTCTGTGGGACCCACCAAGCCACAGGCATCACTCAGCCCATCCGAATCCAAGCCAATGGCTTACACACTGAGTATCGTAGGCTTTGGACACCACGTCGTGTGGTGTCTGAAGATGCCAGGTCCTGCCATACATTCCCCTAAAAATACTGGCCTGTGCTAGGGGCACCGTAGACTCTACATCTGGAAGAGTCTGGGTTGCCAACCGATCCACTTCAAAGCCTCGCTCATCTACAGAGAGCAACCAAGCTCAAGACTCCGATTCCCTTTTGATTAGGCCTTTCAAAGCATCCCTCAAGAATAAAAAGGGAAGAATATAACATTATTCCACGGCAATTCTGACATAAAAGCAGCAATATTAGGCTGTTTAAAACAAAAAGGGGTTGCTAGGGTGTTTTTTTTTCCCCCTCTCCCCCACTCCGGAATGACAAGCACCTTGTTAGAAACATAAGAAACCCCAACCCATCTCCTGATGATAATGACTCTGCCAATTTATCATAACAAAACGTCAATGTCACCCACAGAATAATCATGCAAGAATGCTTCAAAAAGAGAGAAAAAGGAAAAAAAACTAAAAGAAAAAGAAAAGTTATACCTGATGCTGGTGTGACTGTAGGGGCTGCTTATGAAAACGATGAAAGTCAGAGGCTTAAGTGATTAAGTCAAATCTATAGCTCATTCATTTGCAATTTGATTTTAACTACGGACAAGATGAGTGAAAACAAGAATGGGAGCGCCTGCATCATAATATTAATAAAACATAATTAGGAAAAGATTAGCATAGGAGAAAGAAAAGCATCTTAATTCACCTTCCCTTAGCCTGCCAATGTGTCTCTTGCTGTTGATTATTATTTTCGGAGAGCTGGTGTTTACAAAGGTTTGATTAGATTGGAAGAATGCAAATTAAGAGGGAACTCGCTGACAACATCTTTCCCTCTGTGTGCCTGTAGATCACAACAGCCACCACTGCAATATCCCTGACCTATCTGGAGAACATGGATGGTGCTGGCTATCATGCTATTTCCATGCCCAAGTCCCAGCGCAGAGAGGTTCATGGGCTTTTAAGGTCGTAGCTCGGCCATTAAACATTGATTTATCTCCATCTTGGTGGAGATAAAGTATCATTGCTCCTCATTTCCAGAGAGGGAAACCTGAGGAATATTTCTGGCTCCCTGCATGTGCTGGGTCAAGCGAAGAACAAGGTACGTGTCCATGGACTCCCAGACCCTCGCATCAGCCCACAGACACCAGCCCTGAGCAGTGTCCATTGCCCATCTCCACGCACCAGCGTGGCTGAGAGATTTCAGGCTCTTTCAGAAAAACCAGGGGAAACAGGACAGCAGAGAAAGCTGCATGGGAGGAGACACAGCCCCAGCGATGGGAAGAGGCCCCAAAGCCAGGTCAGATGTGGCAAAGCCAAGCAAAGTGCCCGCAGTAAGGGCAAAGATGATGTATTTACCACAGAGAGATGTAGGACTTGGGGCAGAATGATGTGTTTTCACTGTTTCCTCAAGGGGAAAATACGCTTTTCCTGCCTACGTTCATTTAAACACTTGTACAAAATCTGCCTTTGGTAACAGGGTTTAGTTTCCATTTAAAATACCATTCCTAGAACAAAAAGTGTTTCCTGGGCTTCCAGGAAAGGGGGCTGAGGGGAGAAGGCAGCTTTTGAGCGGCACAACAGAGCTGATGAAAGATGAAAGGGGCTTTTTTCTGTAGCAGGCTGCCAGAGTAGGAGGACTGAAAAGGATCTTGACTTGCGCACAATGGCATGACCCTCCTCCCCCTCCAAAAAAACCCCACTAGGCAGGCAAGGTGGTGGATGTGAGATGTTGAGAATGACAGTTCAGGGTCCCCCTTCCTCTAACTTTTGGCATTCCTGGCTGGATTCAGCAAAACCTTCACAAGGGCAGAAAAAGGAGACCAAAAACTCCTTCCTCAGACTCTGCCCTACGTCTTTTGTGATACTATAAAGGCACGTAATCTGTAAAAATCATTTCCCTGCTCTCCAGCTGAGACTGGCAAACTGATAGCTTGGAGAGAAAGCCACTTTCACATTTTATTCATCTAATATTTCTAAATTATATAAGCTCTGTTCGAGTCTCAACACTGAGCAGTCAAGGAAGAAATCCAGCTCTTTGTGACTGCACCCAATAACTTCAGCATTCGCTGCAGAGACGTGATAATAAAGAGCAAAAAATTGTTTATACCTAATCTAGAGTACACATTTCCTTACAGAAAGGAAGATTAAACTAGTTTGTACACCAAAACTGTTTACAAAGATGAACAGCCATCTTTGACCTCAGCCCAGAGAGCAAATTCAAGGCACTGAAATTAGAAATACGACCTTTACAGTACCCAGGCTGTTACGTCCTCCTCGTGACCTGCGGTCAGAATGGTAAGCAACAACGTGGGTAATTACTCCCTTATCCATTCCACCACGTTTTCTCTTCTATCAAATACACAGACAATGTTCCATCCCCATAAAACTACAGCTTAACCAACAGTCCACCTGCTACTCATACACGATGTCCCAGCGTTTGAAAACCCATCTCCCACAGCTGTTACCACCTAGCTGGTGTAACTCCTCTGGGCAGGCAACTCTGTATTGGCACAACTGCCTCCTGCTTCATCACACTAAATGCAAAAAGAGACTTTTCTGCCCAGGTTGTGGAGCTCTCTCAGGGCTGGGAGTTTTTATACCACACACAGAGGGTGATTCCCTTCCGTACGACATGTATGAGGAGCAGTGTTTTAACTAAGAAGCTCAGTAGTGTTTGATATTTCTTCCCTCCTAGGATTTATCACCATCACCTGCAATTTTCCACTTCTGAGTGGGCTGCCACTGATGCATGAAGATCTGTTCTGCCTTTCTAACCCCACCTCACTGGGAAACTGAGAAACCAGGTGAACTGAGCCATGGAGAAGCATCTCCAGCTGCTGGAATCCCCATCCCACCAGGGCTGGTGCCACGAGGGACCCACTGCCCTGACACAGCAGCATGAGGGTGGAAAAAGGGAGGGGAAAGTACCAAGGATGAGAATTACAATTCTTTAGAGAAAGATGTGCAGTGCTGGGAGCAGTGGCAAAAATTAAACCAGAGGTTTCGATGCTTTAGCAGCAGTTTATTCTGTTCAGCCAGTTTTCACAACCATCCTGGTGCCTGCACAGCCCAAAGATTGGGTCAGATGAGCTGTTAGCTCAGCATTTACTCATCAAACACCAACAGCTTGATATAAAATTTGCACACAAATTTAATAGGACAATTACTGTCAGGAACTTTACTGGAAGGTTCTGAATTTGTAGCTGCTGCTGCCTGTAAACAAAATAAACACACGATGCAGCAGCTATTGTCACTGTCTCACACGTGTCAGCTCAGAGCTGGTATCAGCCCTGGAACATCGCTTTCTGTAGGGATGGGCTGAGTGTAAGAGAACAAGTGATGGGGGAAGAGCACCAATCCTGGGGTGCAAAGTTTCACCATCCAAATGTTAAGTCTGGGAGGTCTCTGTGCCTGGGAACAGAGGCACCGTGGGGCACGCAGAGGGGTTTATCCCAGTTGGCTCAGATGCTGCTGCCCAAAGTCACCCCACACAATTAACAAGAGCTGCGATGGAGTAGATGGGAAATATTAAAAGAGGAGCTGAAACCCTGGCAACTACAACGCTCTGATTCCTTGTGTTACCCAGCAAGACAGAAGTTTACCTACAGCCCCAGAGGTAATATAACACAGTGTCACCCATGAGATATGATGAATGAGCTCCCTTTTCCAGTAGCTGGGTTTCCAGTTGCTGTATTTAATGAGAAACACGCCTGGCTACACTTGTCTGATTTGCTGCTTCGCTCAGCTCGCACGTCTGCGTGTAAGGTAGAGAGCTGGTGGTGACCCCCCTGCAGCCAGAAAAGGGGGACAGCAGAGAAAGTTCCCAATGCAGAGAGACCCCTGCTCCAACCGTGGGGCGTGAGGACACCTCTCTGTAGTGAGAATGGTTTTCTTCCTAAATGCCACTGCTGGCCATGGGACTGCCAGCCCGGAGAGGAAGACATCTGGCAGCAGCTAGCCATACTCCCCTTGATCCCAGAGAAAGGGATTTATGTGCATGTAAACTCTTGTTTCCCATTTAATTAGGTCTACTATATGCTTAATTAGAGACACACCAGCTGAGATCTGACGGATGCTGCTGCCTTTTCTTGTGTGAGCTGTTCCCTGTTGCAGAGGTGGAGCTGCTGCCAAAGCCTGCTTGATGCTGGACAAGCCTGCTTGATGCTGGACGATCCTGTGCGACACCCCAGCTCATGGGGCTCCCTGCCCAGGGTGGGAATGAGCTACATCAGCAAACCCCCCCCCCATCCTAAGTGGTCTGAGTCCCCTGAAAAAAGAGAAGAAAGGAAGAAATATTCAAGTCCTATCTGCCGGAGAGGAATGCCTCCAGGCTGCACTCTCTCCAGGAACGCTGGCACAGCAACCTCCCTGCCCACCATCGCAGCACAACCTTCCTCTGAGTAATGAGGCAGGTGAAGGATGGATGGCTGCAGCTTCGCAGAGAGTCAGAGATGATTGATGGGCCCGAAGAGAAAGATACGATCCCTTGATTAAAACAGAAACTAATTGATGAGCTTGGAGATGCAGATGATGGCTCTAAGCTTCTGACCAGCGACAATGAAAGGGGGCTGGCTGGAGCGCCAGGCAACGCTGCTGGTTCAGCAGAAAAAAGGTAAAAGAAAATGAGAAACTTGGGTGTCACCGGTGTCAAACGCCAGTAGAAGGCTGGAGTCAGCAGCACTTTCTCCAAACATCCCGAGGGACCTGCTCTGGTCACGTGAAAAGACTGAACAAGGACTCTTCAAGGATGCTTGATGCTTCAGCCGGTCTTCAGGTTCCCAGGATTTATGGACAGCAGTGAGAGGGCCAGGGGAGGAAGGCTGGCAAGGCGTGTGCTGGCTTTCGGAGTGCAAAGAGTATCACAGGGGAGGGACAAGTTTTCAGCCGAGGCTGAGCCCACCTTGCTTCACACAAGTTAGCAGAAAATGGATTTCCAAAGAAACCCTGCACGTTTACTTACTGATAGGTAATTGCTCCAACTCTCTAATGAGCTGAGGTCTGGGGCTCAGCGTACAGGAGTGATGTCCTGCCATCTTTCACCATCTCCTCGGTTACCAACACAAAAACAGCACCTGGAACACTTTTTTCTTCTAGCCCTCCCTGTGACAGATCAAACCGACCCAGCACAATGAAGCTCTTTTAGTCCCTGTGCTTTTAAAGCAGCGCTGCCTACAAGTACGAGGTCAGAACTGAAATCTAATCGTGGTACCTGCTGTGTACAAGCACTCCAATAATCCTGCCCTCAGCTGGGATGCTGGAAGTTAAAATTCTTAGTCTGCCAGGGCACCCCCTTAGCAAAGCATTCAGGGTCCTCATGCCCAGCAAGAAACTGGGAATAATATTCCCTTTTTCTCTTGATTGAGATGAGAATCTATTGGAATGCCTGTCCTCGAGCCAGTACGGCAGCCCACATGACAGCATCTTCATCTCTGACACACACAGTAACATAAATATTAAACTAAATTAGCCCTTCACTCGTTAACACACTGCATCCACAGAGCTTGCTGCCATTTCAAAGACTTGCTGAACCTTTAAGGTTGGAAAAGACCTCTAAGATCGAGTCCAACTGCCGACCCAATGCCACCACATCAACCAAACCAAGTCCTGAAAGTGCCATGTTGACAGATGTTTCTGCTAAAGAAAGCCCAGTGTGTCTCTATAATCTCATCTCTTATCCCCACCAGATGCAATTCTGAAATTATGAACAAACTTAAGGCAAAGTCAAGGACTTAGAGGAGTTTCACTTCTAGAGCTCAGTCACAAATATGGCTCCAAGAAACTTAAATTAAGGTCTAAGAGAGACAGTCTACAAAAGCTTTTTGGAAAACTCAATGGGGGGGGGAAATCCATCATGGACTAACCTTGGGGCTCAGGACCTTCCTAGCTGAGGGAGTGGTCCTCACAGTGCTGTACATCACCCTGAGGGTCTACCACAGCCCACCTTCAAACATGCCAAACATCCAGCCATAGCTCCCACACAAAAGGTGCCAGCACTGAAAGATGTCCCTGGCCTGGATCTTCCCTCAGCAGCCCTTTCACAGCCCAGATTTAATCTCAGCAATCTTACCCATCGATTATTTGCCTTCTATCAATTTAACTTCTTGCTCCTGCATAAGTCATTTACAGGTAATAGAGTGAAATAACAGAGTCCTACACATTTATAATTGACATCATTTCCTAGAACATGTTCATCAGAAATTACTGGTCTAATAATGATTTTTCAGATGCTGGGATCGGCTGAAGAAACTCCAGGCTGCCATAACGAAGCAGAAAGCTTAATGAAATTTCATCTCAGACATCAGCATCTTTCTTCTCCACCCTCCTTAAAAACAGGGCAACACCCTGCTAAGTCACACGTATGGAAAGAACCAACCAACACTGACTCCTGTGACAGGGAAATTCCACTTTTTAACCCAGGGTTACTTCAAGGAGCTTACAACTTAAATTAGACAAAAGACAAAGGGCAGATGAAGGAATAAGAACCATTATACCCATTTACCCTCAGAATGGGAAACTAAGGCACAGAGAAACTCAGCATCCTGATAAAAAAAGCCTTGAGGACATACAGAGCGAGCAATCGGAGCTTCATCTCAAGTGCCACTGCAGTCCTCTAACCTACAATCCTCTAACCTACAAGTCAGAGTGTGAGGAGAGAGAGGATGATGAGAGAAGTACCTCAGTAAGAGAAACTGCCAGTGATCGCTGGCCTCACTTTTCTTGGAAATGCCCTAAAAATGGAAATTCCCCTGAGCTGTAGGCACCTACCGCCTCTGTTCTCCTACCCCAAACCATCCTGCTCTGCTGTAAGTCATCATAGCCCGAGGGAAAGGAGTTAGAAGAGGCTGAGTGGGATCTAATCACTTCTTCCCTCTTCCACACCAGGAACGTACACAGATTTAATGAGCAAAACCCACTTTGGAGCTCCCGATCTATTTTTCAGAGTATCGAGCGGAGCATTTGGAATTTATGAGGCTGGTGAAAGCAGTGTTGCACAAGCCCTCTGCCATTTCCATCTTCACCAGGATCGAGCCTGCCAACGTGGAACTAGCTGCAAACCCAGGGAGCTGGCACTAGGGGAAGCAGGTCGCCAGACCTGTAATTAATCCAGATAGCTCCTCGCTCCGGTCACACGCCAGCAGCCTCGGCTGAAACTGTTACGTGAGCAGCTGGAGTTGCACTGGAAATCATTGAGCACTGGACCCAGGGAAATAATTAGACCCTTTGGGTGCCTGTTTCAAAGCTGGTCACTGGGAGAGTTTGCTCGTCACTGGTGATGCTGCTTCTGTGTGGCAGGGTGTGGGAACAGAGCCAGGGAGATGCAGGTTAATGCCAGGACTTTAAATATGGCCAACAAGTTCCGTGTCAATCCCCTCAAAGAATCTTTCCAGGATCTCTGGATCCTCTCAAAGCATCCATCCCATCTCTGTATGTCTACATCACACTGGTTTTGACTGGAGAGAGAACCCAAGGCCCATCTCTTGATGAATCTAGATGGCCACTGCCAATGTCTACATCCTGAGCCTGCGGCAGCGGGGAACAGGGACTGATGGGTTCTGCCACAGAACATCGCTGTCACTGTTGCTTTCTTTTCAACAGAAACATACCTCCTTCCTGAAGGGTGCGTGTCCTCCATACAGTCAGAAAGTGCAACTGTAAGAGCAGAGACTGATGGGCAGCACGATGATTAAATGGCTCGATTATTCGGTCTGCTTTAAGTCATCTTTCTGAGTTTTCTGGGTTTGATTTTTTAAATACAACCCACATTCTTCTGGGTCAGAGTTTCTTGGTTTTGAATTTTAAATAAGGACATTTGAGATTATAAAAATCCATCATGAATAAGAAATCTCTATTTAGGTAAAAAGGGTTCCTAATTGATTATAATCAATTCAGTGCGTTCAGCTATTGTCATTAGATATAAGTCTGGAATATATGGAGCAAAGAGTAATTGCTGCTGATGAATGCATAAGGAGGTAGTCCATGTTTCATTTGTACCATGTCCTTTATTTGCATGAAACATTATGAAACTAGACAATCATTAAAGAAATATAAAAATCACTGGATGGACTCTCTGCATTAGAGGTTCATTTCTGTTATTTCTCCCCGTGTTCTCCCAGGGTTTGTCCTTTGGGCCATCTTATCTCTGCACTTCTATTCAGCCAAATGGATCTCACGTCTCTCCCTGCCACAGAACAGATTGATGGAGTGACAGCAGCAGAAAATAATAATAAAAGAGAGGATGAATTAATATCCAGAAGAGATGCTTATTCATTTAGCAGAGACAACAGGAGCGACCGTCACTGAAAGCCAATGTGGGGGTTGAGAGGTTTGCTGTGGGGCTCCAGAGCTGCAACAGCCCCATGCTACGACCTGAGGGGTGACCAGCAGCCAGCAAAGACCTGGAATGGCCACTGCTAATGGCCTGGACATGCTGCAGAGAGCCGAGCTGGTGACATGGCAGAGGCTGGACAACCCCTGCCCTGACCCACGTTCTCCCCATCACAGAACAGTTTAGTGCCTCTAACACAAGGCCTTGGTTAAACCATCGCCAGCTCCCCAGAAAACACAACAAATACAAGCGTGCATCATCTCAGCAGCCCCATTTCCTATTCAGTTGCTGACAATACCTAATGAAGTGGATAAATGATTAATTAAGACACAATATTTCTTTATAGAACCCAGCTCCTGGGGAGGGAAAGAAAGAATCCCTTGGCACTCCCATTCACTGGTCGGTTAGCCACTATTTTTAGTAAGCGGAAGAGAAGCTGGAACAGCAGGAAAGGAAGCCCAGCAAGGTTTGATCTGGGTCCTAATGACAAACAACCCCCAAACTAGTCACCAGGTGTTAACGCGTGGCTCCCTGGCCGTGCAATTAACTCCTCTGCCACTCCTGATACACAGGGAGCTCCAGGAACGGTGACTCACTGTTAGCATCAGACTTGGGGAAAATTATAAATCTAAGAGGGAAAAAAGGGGTCACTTATTGTCATCCAGGGTGCAATGTGGAGGATGCAACGCCTGAGGCAAACAAAATAATAAGAATAACACAATATTGAACCTTTCTCTGAAAGGAACTAATTTCACAGCCTCCCCACACCAATACACGCTTGGCTACCACATCAGAACTCTGAGCTGGGTAGGACATCCCTTGAGGGGTTTGTTTCTGAAGAAGTCCAGACTATTATTAAGATGAAGCCCAATTAACAGTTCCAAACGACACACAGAAACGTGGCAGTGACAAACTTTCAGTCTAGTTCCAACCTGTCAATCGTCTGTAGCGCTCTGTTAATTAAGATACCTGGATAGTGCTAGGCAAGGGTTTTGGAGAGCTGAACACAGCTCTCCATCCCTGTTCCAGAAGGCAATGGCAGGGCTCAGAGCCAGTCACACGGCGATTAAGAGCTCTGTTTAAGAGTTCCCATCCAATACACACCTTTGCTGCTTCCTACATTCCAGTGCACAGCACAGTGAAGAAATTATTAAAAATATAATTCACCCATCAAAGGGCAACAGTGTGAATGGTACCAGGAAGGTCAAACAGGCCACGGTACCCCAGCAGCGGAACACAAACACAAACCATGTGATGTTAGCCCTGGGTTTCTGACCCTGATGTCTCAAATACTTTCCTGAAGAACATTGTGTTCTGCCACCACCACCACAGCAGCAGCAAAACCAGTAAAACGCCCCAACAAAGCACCAACACCAGTTATTTTACTTCTGATCTAAAAATGCTGACAAACCTCCGATCGCTTTCAATTCCCTCCCCAATGCCTGACCCTAGCTCGGGAGAGAAGTCTTCTTCAAAGCCACGCTCTCAGGTTTGTCCCACTGCAGCTGAGCTCAGCCACATCCAGCTCCTTCCTGTGAGAAATACCTGGCTTACTCTCCTGTTAGACCCAGAGAACTTCTAATCCAACACCACATCCTGCCTCGTGCTTATGGTCTCTCCTACCGGCACCGAGTCACCCGCACTTTGCTTTTGGATTTGTTCCACCTCTATTTTCTCTGGTAGAAAGCAAAGGAGGAGAGCAGTTGGTATCAATCCCCCTCCCTCCTTTCTCATTTCTCTCTCTTTCTCCCCTGAGACTGGAGGTATAAAAAGCCATTTCGTGGGAGCTGAAATCTTTGCCATGACTTTACACTTCAGTGTTCCTTCCCTGCCTCTAGCTCCAGAGTGCTACTACAGCCAGATGCCTCCCGCCTCCCCTCCCCACAGGGCTGCTTGTAGTTCCTAGATACATACTCCAAAATTAACCTACACCCTCTGCCCTTACATCACTGCTTAACCTCAGTGGCCCTTACTGCTTTCTCCCCGTTGGGACCCGACAGAGCTGAGTTCCTGTTGCATCCTCTTCCTCCAGCATGTGTTTATCCTGGGCCTTTCTGATCCCTGTTTCTCAGCAGACATCCCCAGGCTGTTTCCCTGTGCACGTTTTCCTCCAAAACCAATAGCTTTGCATAGAGATCATTAAGCACCTATAAATTCCAATTACAAGAAAGTTATATTTAATTAATTTCCCAAATTTCCACCCAAAATTGCCTCAAGTTTGCAAGGCAGCGGATGCTTTCTCACTGATTTGGATCAGGGCTCTTCAAGGGGAAGGAATGGAAAAACCTTAGCGACATCCAGAGATATGCTGAGCTCTGACACAGTCATGCCACAGACGATGGGGAAATCGAGGAGAGGAAGACAGAAATCTGTAAATAATGCCCACCTGCCTCAGTAAAACCATCACTGCCACGTGTCACTCAAAGTCATCCCTAGTTCTGGGTTTGATGATCACCTGGCTTTTATATAAAGCTTCTTAATGATCTGGGCATCACCTCACAGGTGGGGAAACAGAGACACAGAGAGAGACAGGTTCCTGCTGACAATAAATTAGAGACAGAACCAGAGACTGATCCCTGGTCCCGGTGCCCTACAGCCCATGCTGCTGCTATGCTGAGCTGAGAAGCACTGGGCTCACGCTGGGCATGTCGAAATGTCCCCACCACAGGTTGTGCCAGCCAAATACTACACCAAGGCTGCTGCCTCCCTTATCTCTCAGGGATAATCCCAAGCAGGGGTCTCAGATTCGGAATCCCAACTTGCCACAGCTGTAGGAGGACAGCTGGATTTACACCTGACATGAGCACGCAGAGGCACAGCTCTCAGGGAATCACTTTGAGCTTCACCTGGTCCCGAAGGGGCCCTGAAATCCCCCGGAGCAGCACAGGAACATCTGAGAAGTAAATCTGTGCTCGCTTTAGAAGCGCACAGATTCCCCCAACATGAGGACTCGCGTTACTCAAGTGTCTGGGAATGTCACAGCCATTTGTTATGTCAGCCTTTCCAACCCAGGATTTCTCCTGCGTGACTCTGCGCTGCTTAGAACCATGGCGAGAAATGAGCCTGGCTTTGAAGGATTCATACGTGAGATGTTCGAAGGAGCCAGAGAACATGAATATTTCATACTTACACCAACTATCTGCAAGGAAGGAAGTGTCTGCTGGCGACTGGGAGCAGGGCAGGAGTTCAGGACTGTGCTACTGATGATCCTGAAGATTTCTGGGCAATTGGGTTTCCCTCTGAATGCCTCATTCACCCCAACCGTGCACTCTTCCACAAGGATCTGACGGGGATTAGAAGCTCTGAGCTGCTGCACTGGAATGTTATTTATTGTATTAATGCTTTTGCCTTTGACCATTACTGCAATCTTGTCTTGTCAAAGCTAACCCTGAAGATCTATGTTGCATCATATATTTATATGAGGGCAACAGCATGCACTGGAGACAGACTGGAGGTCTACGATACGGGCGCATTGTCTACGGAGCATAAAAAGATGGATCTAGACATGAGGCAGATGTCTTTTGGGTTTCACATTTTCAGGTTTTTATGGTTAACTAACGGCGCTCGTAACGAGTCTGATATTTCTGCATATCAAAATTATTCTACCACTTTAGCAGATGATGTAGCACATTAATTTTTATTTCCAAAACCAAGGCTGCTGTCTCGCGAGCGGGCACGGAGCAAGTGTGCAAAACCACCATCCCCACCAACAGTAAACTTTCAATCAGAGAGGATGGTGTTTGGTATTTAAAGGAGCTGGAGCTCACTGACAGATTGCCACCCTCCTAAATGCACAAAGGAGACTGACCCACCTGGGTTTACCTGGCTAGCATTATTTCAAGCATCCCTGGCATTCCTATCAAACAGCCTAAATTTATCCTAAGAAACATTTGTTGTTAAATGAAACCCAAAAAAGCCCGAGCCCGTCCCCACTCGAGTGACTCACCACCACTCGCTGAAGCCGGGGCTCAGGGAAGATGCAAACCATATGTTCCAAACCGAGTGGCACCCACAGTGTTAGCGCCACAGACACCCTGCCGCAGCTCCCTCCGATTCACTCCCGACTCTAGAAGTTGGCACTTCTAACACAGCTCCAATGAAAAGGAGCCCGGATCTGCTAAGCACACAGTGGGAAGATCAGACAGATGACACAACCAAGGCCAGAGCCTCCCAGCTCAGGTAAAATTTCTGCTAAGTTATGTAGCTTTCTAACCCCCAGGGTGAAGGTTGTGCCCCTGCTGAGCAGTTTCTGGTGCCCTTGATGCCTCTCTTCTAGCACATCTGAATGAAACAGTTAGAACAGCCAGTTGGGTCTCCTCTTCGTGCCCCAAATGCTGCTGGCCAGACCCACTCTGCACCTGTTCAATTCATAGGCCTGCTTTGTTTCCCACCTGCCGAGCTTAGCATTCAGGGGCTGAACTCCCAAATCCCGCAGTCCCCCCAAATCCCTGCGTACCTGCTCTCCATCCAAGACAAAATCCAGTAAGAAAGAGGGGGTAAGAAACAAACTGAGCCAGGTCTCATGTGAGAGAGTATGTGTGATGCAAGCAGTACATGCAATGGTAATCCCTCACTGCCATCAGAAAGAACAATCAAGATCATGGGGCAAGAATGAATTTTAATGACAGATACCATCAAACCCCCCAAAACTGGCCAAAAAGGGGTGCATGTCACTTAGAGAAGCCTGGAGAGATATCTATCCTATTCCTTCATTTCACAGCCGAATTAATCTGCTCCACCAGCTTCATACATTACCTAAAAATCACAGTTCCAGCTTTGAATAACTTTTATCTTCAGCTTCTGCAGCCAAAGCCAACTGCAAATCATCAGATTTCTTTGGGCTAGTCCCGATGCCCCGCCGGACACAGCACAGGGATGCACTGATAAGACAGGGGGCTTTCAGAAAACTTGGTACATCTCTTCAAAGCCTCCAGCAAATGTTTGTGAGTTGAGTTTGATAAGGGCTGTGGGAGGCAGGACAGTATTTATTTCTATTCCCATTTTCAAAGGCACAAGCCGCCCGCGCAGCAGAGCTCTGATCCTACCTTCCGCCGCGCTATCACGTAGGCACTCTGGGGGCTCAGGATGTCGCTGTCTTGCTCACAGCCTGTAGACCATCAGTGGAAACACCGTGACTAGAGCTCAGTGTCTCAGCTCCTGGCCCTATCGCTACAGCCCCGAACTAACCCATCCCTCCCTCGAAACACTTCCTTGCAGCGCTGCAGTCAATTTCCAACACCAATTTCATCTGTTTTCCACCTGGCGACCCTTCTCCTTTACCTTCCCCATCATCCAAACCCTTCGTACGTTACCATAGCCTCACAGCTACACGTGGTGATCCTCATCCTCATTTAGATTTTTCCTTATCAATTCCAACATGAGAATTCCCTACCTACGAGCGATCCCTGGAAGTTTCTCTTCCTCCAGGTTCTCCTTTCTACAAATCCAACAACCTGTTGTCTGCCTCTCCCATCGCCGGTTCCCTCTCAGAGTCTGCAGCAGGGCACCTTCCCAAACCAAATGAGCTATGTTCCTGCAACGGCTCCTCAGAATCCTCCTCCTCCTCCTGGCAGCAAGGAGCTGTTTGGTCCAAGATGAGAGGCTGCTCAGCCTTCCAGAGCTTCCCACAGGCTGTGTTAGGAACTTTTTCCTGGCCCATCTCCTAAGTACCTTCAATTTCCAGCATCTAACGTAGGTGCCACATTTGGATCCCTCCAAGAATCGAGCAAGGCGCTAGTCAAGTTCTCCAAGTCAGGTACTGAGATGCTGCCCAAACTCTCACCCAGGTTTTTGTCTCTTTTCCACTTGGAAACACTGACAAAAATATGGGTAGGTAACAAGAAGTGACTGTGCAGCGTGAAGAGTTCATGTTTGACATCTGAGCCACTGATGGTGCAGGCTCTCAGCCCTTCCCAAGCATCAGATGTGTCAGCCTAAATGTTAAACATGGTTTAGGCATTTAAGGCACAGCCTAAACCTAAAAATGTTGTTGGTGAGGGAAATCAGTTGAGCAGGCTTTGGGGTTTGTGATTCTCCTAGCTCCAACACATGATCTACAGTGATCATCACTAATGCCACTACTTCACTAAGTCACAAGAAGTTACCTACTGCTGGGACATGTTGTATGAGATGTAGGCAATGTCTACAAAGCACTTAAGCTCTGCCCTGGACCCTGAAGCTGCATTTAGGGGCCTCAAATGTCGCTGTGTGCAGTGCCCACATGCTGTAAGGAAATGTTTAAAGAGAGCAAGCGAAGTCAATTCTGATCTGTGACTAGTTCTCTGGGTAAGTAAACACCATGGCATAATTATGATCAAGTTTCAGATCAGTTATGCACCCAAGAGAGGTTGGTCAGGGCATGGGGCGACTGAAGAACCCCACGAGCATCTATGTGTGCACAGCACAGGTGCCTTCAAGCCACGGTTTTGAAGCTCATCTGTTCTGTTCCTACCTGGTTTACGCAGCCGGGTTGGCGATGCCTCGCAAGCCTCCCTCCATCTGTTATATTTCTTCTCTTGCTTTTCACTAAGAAGTAATAAACTCCCTTCAAGTGACAAGGGTGCTGGAGTTTTGTCTGGGAAGAGGCTTGTCCAAGACTGACAAATGTTCTCAGCCTTCATGTACCTTGTCCAGCGCGTCAATGAATTCACATCATCAATTGCCCGGCACTCCAGACCGATAACAAGTGTCTAATCCAAAAGAAATGCTCCTCTGACGTCCTTCTGACAGCACCTAACCATACTGACTCATAGAAATGATGGAGAAGATCTCTCAGAGCTGCCTTTCTATAGTCTGTCCTTCTGACAATGAGTGAATGCTCTCAGGAGCATTCTTTATATATCATTGTCTGGTCCAAATCTCACGGGAGGCTATTTCAGACCTCACTTCTTGGAGATCTTCCTGGTAATACCACCTAATTCTTTTGTTTACTGTCATCTCATCAGCACTCTGTACGCTCTCTCACCTGCAAACCTGCTTTTTGTGGTGTTTGGAGCCTTCAAATTTATGTTCTGCCATCAGGTGATGTGGAACCAGAGTCTCAAGGAAAAGCAGCAACACAACGTTAATTCCTTGACATTTATTTCCCTGCTCTAGCCTCTGCTAGTGTCCATGAGCACTTTAAAGGCTCAAGTCCACAATTAATTTATCACAGCTGATCAACAACTGAGCCACACTGACCAGGAAGGATGCCTGGACCCGACCCCTCATCACCAAACTGAAGTGATGCTTTGACCCCTGTGTCTGATCTAACTTCATCCTCTGATTTTAATAGCCGGGGAGGAAGAGAGTTTCCTCCCTCCCTCCTGCTGTGTGTTAAACCTACTGCATCTCACCCTTGGCACCCATCAGCTCACTGAGCCCAGTGCTCACGAGCCTAAACCCCAATGGCACTCAACAGAGTGGTTTTGTTCCTTATCCCATCAGCTGTCCCAAGCCCAACTCTCCTGCAGGAAACCCCAAGCCTCTTGTCATACCAAACCTTACTCCAGGAAGACCAAAGTCCTATTTTGAGACATACCAGACAGAAGGAGGCTCCTGAAATAACCAACAGCTAACGCAGGGTGCTCCCAGGCTTCTGCTAAGATGGTTGGGGCTGTAGGTTAGTCCTTCCCCAGCTGACACCCCTCAAGTGTCTTCTGAAGGCTTTGTCTGTCGATGAAAGGATGACACCTACACTCGTGTGTATCATTGGTTCTTTAGAAAGATCTGGAGCGAGCTCTTGTTTTTTTAGCTCAGGCAGGATGCTGTCCTGAGCGTTTCTGTCACATTGGCTGGGTGTGAGTCATCTAAGCACGTCTGACATGCCTCCCCCGGCGCGGGGCGGGATGGTGACAGCTTGGGTGAACGCCTGAGCGCCAGCCAGAGCCAGCCTGGAGGCCAGGTCCTGTTCTCAGCTCCACCTCTGAGCACTGATGCCAACTGCGAGTGAGCTGCTTTCAGCTCCCTGCCTCCTCCTGCCTCTTGTCTGCCTGCTGAATTTAGCCTGGGCTTTCCAGGACAGGCGCTTCCCCCTCGCGCTGGGTGCCAGACGCGGCGAGGTGAAGGCACGGAGCTGCTGGGCGCTACGTGGCAGCATGCTTTCCAAACGCCAGCCTTCCCTGGGACAGAAGACTGTCAACACAGAAACACACACTGCTTTGGGTTCAAAGGGACCTTGATGGCCAGCTAGTCCAACCCCCTGCCATGAGCAGGGACATCTTAACCAGACCAGGCTCCTCAGAGCCCCGTCCAACCTGGCCTTGAGTGTTTCCAGGGATCCCTGATCCTCGTGGGTCCCTTCCAGCTCAGGATACCAGTGATCCACTTTGCTACCCAGTAGCATCACCCGCATCTCACTGGGATCCAGGATTTCAGCCACTGTTCTCACTCCTCTCTGCATGTCACCTCACCCGTGTTCACCTCAGCTCTGGTTATTCACAAGAACTTCTGGTCCACGGACCTTAAAGCACTTCAAGGAGACCATCAACACGAGGGGTTTTTCTTTCTTAACCAGAGAACAAACAGGAGGGGAGTAACTTGCTCAGGTTTTCCTCACAGCAGAACTGGACTGATAAGGCTGTGTACTCACCAGGACATTTTTAATACCCCAGGATCCTGGAGGAATCACATCTACAGTCCATTCCACGCTGAGAGCTTTTCTCAAATTACACCTATTGGCAAACCAACTTTCTTCTGCACTCAACCTAACAAATGACAGTGTGCACAGAGAATAAATAAATACACATATAAAAAAAAACTGTGCACCATGTCAGAAAGCCCACAGTATTCTATCTTAAATCTCTCCCTTTGACAGACAGTGGATTAAACAGAAAATGAGTTACATCTCCCCAAACCATATAAATGTGAGTCCCACATTGCAAGGTAGCGTGACAAATAGCTGCTGATATATAAGAATAAAAATAAACCATGTCTGAGATCAGTGCAGGCATCACTGCTTGTATCTGCCATGAAAATCAACTCAAAAAACCTTGGGATAAGAATTTGAAGTGCATGGTTTCACTGGCATAAAAACTATGAAACCTTAAAGAATAAAGAAAAAAAGAAAGGAAAAGATAGTTCATGGAAAATACTTCTGTACTCTGGTGAGACAGGAAGAAGAGGGCTGCTTCAACTGCTTCCAAGGGAAGGAATTCCCAGGAACTTTAAAAAAAGAAATTAAAAGCAAGCCAAAGATGTCTCCAGAAGCACAATCAATTTATACTCAGATGACAGTAGCTCTAAAAGGAGATCTGGACTCCTAATAAAGCATCTCAAAACACACCCTGAACAACCCAAATCCTTCAAGGCAGGGATGGAGTTATTTTCCCTTCCTGCCAAAAGTTACACAGCGAAAAATCACAGCACTCAGCAACTGGAATTCATGCTCCCAAGTCACAGCCCTTCTCATCCCAGGGGCCAGAGAGGATGTCAGTGCACCCCATTAACAGGGGTCCCTGCCTTTTCTGCCTGGTCACCAGAGCATAAAAATCAGTGCCAGGAAGCTACGACTCTTACATTGCCTTGGAAGGTCTTCCAGCTCCATCTTGTGCACTCATACTGACCAAAACACTAACTCCCACTTCCCAAACCGCTCTACGATGACTTAGAAAAGAACAGCTTCAGACCTGACTTGAGGTATATCAAGGAGAATTTCCTAGAAAGGAACTGACAGAGCTGTGAGTGCCCTTATTCCTCCCAGCGGGTGTTCCAGTGCAGCGCCAACCCCGACAAGCTCCTCTTACCCTGATCTGCAGCACAGCAAACGCTGGTGCAAAGGATTTGGCCAAGTTTTCAGAGAGTCATCCTGAGTTTGAGATGCTGCACAAGGGGCTGGAGGTGAGGAAGCAGAAACCATTCACCATCTACATACCCGGTTGTCTTAAAGCATCGTAAATTAGGTGGCTAAAAAAGAAAGGCATGTCACACTTGATACCACTCGAAATACACTCATTTTCTTTGTAGAAGAAAATACCTGCAGCAGCCAGCAGCAGAACCTGTACAATTTATGGCTGTGACTGGCGTTGGTTGTTTCCCCTGTACTAATAAGGCAGGTCTCTGATGCAGAAAGCAGCCTGACACCCCGGGCAGGCGCACAGCGGGCTTTATCACCGGCTCTGGCCACTAGAAATCTTCTTAATTCCATGTCATCTTCCTTCTCCTAATCTTCTTTGACAGGTGCTAGCTAAATGCCAGAGCAGGGAAAAAGACAGTTTTCACTGTTGGAAAGAACCATCATAAGCTCTTCAGCCTTCTCATGGTGTGACTTCTCACACGCTGCTCATCGTTGTTCTACGCCCGGAGCTTTGGCAGATCGATCCTGGCCGGTGCTGGGCCAACATCTCTTCCAGTGACCAGAGGAGGGACTGGAAACAGCATTTCACACGTTGCAGGATCAGGCCTTGACAGATACCACCATGTATTGAATCCCTTTGGGTATTTCTAACACATTAGAGCACAAGTAGCTTTGCCAACCCACGTGAGCTGCAGCACCGCACACGTTTGCAGACACCTTCTCAGGGTAACACCTTCTGCCTTGCAGGCTTCAGGCTGGTGTTTTCCAGGACGACTTGAGACTTGCTAGATAATGTTGTGCCCATGACAAGTCCAAACCTCACCTCTTTCCAAACCCTGGATCCCTTTTACGCTTTCCAAGAACCTGCTCCCAATGGCAGGTATGGGATTCCTCCTTCCACAGGAAGGATGTTGGATCAGAGCAGAGTTCATCAGTGACAGGCTTCTCTCCAGCTGGAGTTTGTGATACAAACCCTGCCTTGTGAGGTCCAGTTAGATTTCGAGGCAGGAGGAGACATTTTGGGAGGTGTTTCTTCCATCTCCATGTCCTCCCTATGAACGACTCTGGGATCTAAAAGCACTTGAACACGCCAGCTGACTCCAGGGCACAGAAACTGGAGAAGTGCTTAAGGGTCCTGCAGGCACAGCATAATTATCCAGCGAGTTACAGGAGGGCATCCTTCTTCCCCTGAATAATTAAGACACTTTCCATTTCTGAGAGTAGGACATGGGATTTGGGGAGAAACGTTTAGAGGCAGAACAGCAAATCCTCCGTTTCTCATTCTTCTCCGTTATTGCAATCTTCTCTTGCTATCTATCTGGGGATGCTGCTAAATGAAAAGGTTTATGACAGCTCTTCAGCACTCAATCATATAAACCGCTCTCTAAAAGATGTTCAGGAAGTTAAAGGAGCTGCCAGCCCTTTTGGTTTTGTTTTTAAGTCTTAAATTGAGATTTTTCACAGAAGCAACAGACGTTTACACACCTAAATCCTATTGGGTGTCAGTGGGATTTGGGTTCCTGATTTCCTTAGGTCTCTGCAAAAATCCCTGTCTTATTCTGGATTTGCATTTCATCCCAGGAAAGAAGATCTTGTGGTTAACACACAGAAAGAAGGTTAAGAATACTTCTAAATGAGCAAAGATTTGAAAGTCAATGAGTTACTCCCAGTTTACACCAAAGCATCTAAAAGCAGAATTTGCATACCCCATATAATTTTTTCCCCTAAATAAAATGAAGTTTCTGCTGCAGAAGAACACTGACGTTTATCCTGAGCTTACTCTCCAGCAGAAACTGGGTTTGTCTAAGCAAGAATAACTCTTCTGGACCAAATTCTACTCCCACATCAGCTCCTGTGAGCCTCCAGAGGCGTGAGCGCAGTTCCTCTGGATTTATCTGGATTTAGTTGCCCTGATCCTTGATGATGAATGGAGGAATTTAACATTCCTGGGAAAAAGGATGGGCTCTACACAAGGTCGCTGCTGCCCTCCGCATCCAAGCGAGGGAGGAATCAGCCCCACAAACAGCTACTCACACTGTATGTCAACACTCACACAGCTCCCTGGGAATTTCTGCTCAAAGCCCAGGGTAGCAGGGTGAGGGGGGGGAAAGCATCTCTGTACAGACCCTGTTTCCATGAAACAAGCTGCGTGAGATGCTGCTGATTTCAGGGACAGCAGCATAAGGAATGAAAGAAATAAAAATACAGCAGGGTTTCTGACTCATTTTAAGCAGAAGATAGAGAAATCACACGCTTCCTGCTCCCTGGCAGAAGACAGGTCTTTTGGGGCTGGATTCTTCTCTCACATTTACACTTGTATAAACCTTGGGTAATTTTTTTAAGTCGCTATTTAATCTGTAGATTTTTCCAGGAAGAGGATCTGATCTACAGAAAATCTAAATCAATATCAGCTGGCTTTGGGTCAAAGACCTCAAGCATTAAGTATACCTGTCAGCGAGATATATACAGACATGTATCACAGCCCGTGTGCTAATTACCTCCTGTTCTCCCAAGGCAAATGGTGGATAAGTAAAATATAATTAATTACAGTCTTTTTCTGGTCTTTGATAACAAAGCTAGCAGAGTCACTCATTTATTTTTGCTCAGCATTGCCACAGAAGAAAGCAAAATTCCTTTCTTTCCTTCTCTGAGTTTATTCACACAGAAAGGGATGTGCCAGAACGGTTCCACTCAGCGCCATCAGTCGCAGGAGACAACCAGGACTGTCACAGGTCTATAAAGCATCCTTCCCTTCTGATCTGTCATTCACCTCCCAGTTGCTCCTGCTCTCACATCTAAGGTATTTGCCTTGCTGGTGAAAGAAATGCTAAATTAACATGGTGATCTTTGAAATGCACACAGCTTTGAAGACCTGTCAGATGGGGAAGATGTTAAAAGCAGTGCCTTGGTCCCTAAGATCTCCCCTCTATCCAGACAAATCCTTATCTTTTTAAAAGAAACCCAAACCAAACCCAAAAAACCAGCTGCCCTGTGGCAACACTTGCCAAATCAAAACCCTGGGGTGGGTACCTGGATAGCGCTGCGTGGCTGTGACTCCTCCATACCCCAGCATAGCTCAGTGGCCTTTTCTAGGCCGGATCTGGTGCTTTAACATATTTATATCAGTACTACCCACAAAATCTCTCAGAGCTGAGTCCTGATGGTTAGTACGTGAGCTTGGGACTTGAAAGAGCTCAGGTTTGGTCACTGCCATGCCAAGAGCCTCCCTGTCCACAAGGGAAAGGCTCCAAACCATCCCTAAACACCTGCCTTTGCCGTCAGCGGAGCCTCTCTTATCTCTAGCATCCAGATAAAAACTTTTACCTATGTCAGATGGGGGTTTTTGGGGAGGAAAAGCACTCCAAAGCAAGGTGCTCTGCAAAAGATGGCTACATAAATACCTCCATTGGATTATTCTTTGAGTTCTGCCCAGTGACACAAGCAGGAGCCGCTGGATCATCCCAGTGCACAACTATGACTCTCTTATTCCAGCTTCTCCTCTCTGCTACAGAGTTACACGAGGGATTTAATTTGGCCTTTCATCCTGAAACAAGCCTAGCTGTATTTTATGACTCCTGTTTCCCTTCCCAGTCTGGAGTGGAAGTCTGGGGGGCGAAGGGAGTTAGCACCTGGCATTGGGAAGTCCAGAGCATTCTGTGCCAAGAGGAAGAAATTTATTTTGTTGACGATTGTTTCTGACTTTCAGTTCCCCCAGCTGGCTGGAGATGCAGTTTTCAGACCTGCCTGAGGCGATCCTCTCTGTTTAGAGAAACAACAATAAAAATCCCCAGCGCAAACTTAACTGGTATCTACGAGCACGGCCGGGAGCGCGCATCACTCGCAACGAGCACAGTTGCAGGGAGCTCATTGACTAATTATTTTCATAGGATAGCAAGGTTCATTAGATAAAATGGACCACCGTAATAAAGATTTGGAGGCTTCTCATGCAACATTTGGAAGGGGGAGAAGAGCATCTCAGGCAGCCACGAGTATTTCTGGAGAGCTAATACAAAGGCTGAATTTATTCTAACTTAACAGACTTCCCCATTGTGCTGTGTGAGGGGTATCGAGATGACCTGGGCTGGATTTTCACTGCAGGGCTGAGGCTGGGAGGGACCCTCTGGGGGTGTCCTCGGTTCAACTCCCCAGCTCAACACAGGGTCAGCCACTCCAATCCTCACATCGCCCATTTTTGTGGCCCTACTCTGCGATCGCCCCTGTGCATCCTGTACTGGGGCAACACAGGACTGAACAGAGCAACATCTCCAGATGAATCACACCAGCACTGAGCAAAGGGGAATAACCATCTGTCCCCCACCTACGCCTCTCTGACATTGAGAGAAAAAAAGGGCTTGCAGAAGGTTAATTTCTGCACACCAGGGCCTGGGACCTCAGTTTCCCATCCTCGTGGTCATGATGCACAAGATGCTTAACCACCACAAGCAGACTGTGTCTCAGAAGGCTCCAGAAAGATTGCTGCCTGCTCAGGCTGCTTTCAGCCTGCCTTTCCACTAACCTGTTAGTCACCATCCCAAACCCCATGCCTTTGTAGATACCCGTATTTTAGCACATTATCTAATTCGCAGACGTCTATTGATTCCCAGCTCTGCGCTGAGGGGCACTGACTCATCCTGCAGCGTGCACAATACCAGAGCTGCTAATAAAAAAAACATTTAACAGTTAGAGCCAGAGTAGCTGGATGAGAAATGCTCCTACACTGCAGACACTCAGGCAGCGTGAGTTGGATTCAGAATCGGATGGATTTCTTTCTCTCCCCACCCCACCCCGATGCCAAATACACGCGCGCTCCCCGTGTGCTCGTTTCTGGGGAGCTGGACCTGCCCTGGGTACGCAGCCCTTGGGATTGACAGGGAGTCCTTCCATGCCAGGCACGGCCTCGACCAGTTAGGAGCAACTTTCTTCTTGTGCATGAGTGCTGGGGAGGACAGAGAGGGTTTCTGGAGGGGGGCGTTACCCATGAAAGGACGTGACTGCACTGGTTTTACTCTCTCTACACATTCAAACTGGGATCCGAAGAGACCCACAGACCTCGGACCAGATTGATTCTTACCAAATGAGTCCGTACTCTTAAAACTTCCAGAACCAATTTCCTTTCCAAGCTACAAAGGCTGAGGAACTGCCCAGAGGGAGAATGCTGCATACATGAAAAGGTACATGCTGCTGCAAAACCCCACGAGCATCATCTATCAGTCAGGAATGCCCGAGCGGCACAGCTCTCACTGATTTCAACAGGAATCTTACTCAAAGATACCCAGTGCCACCACATATGATGGTTTCTCAGACTCAGGGCATCTTTTCTTAATAATTATTAAAACGTGTAATTTTTTTTTTAAAGCCAGTCTGTGGAACTGTGGGGTTGGGTGAGCATCTCAGCTTTTCATGCACGTTCATCCTCCAGCTCACGCGGCTGCAGAGAGAAACTTCAGAGGAGTCTCAATAAAACTGCATGGGGCTCAACCCAGAAGGCAAACAGTGTAAGGAAGAGCTATGATGTGGTTGGTTTTTTTCTGATACACACCCTTCTTTCTTCCTCCCATGACCTCATGAACCCTTCTGCCCACCTCTGCATCCTGCCCCGCCACACGCAATGTGAATCCAGAGAGATTAAACAAGTAGGTGTGGCGACTCCAACGCCAGACGTGCCGGGAATACAACATTCCTTCTCCTTACTGTAAGCACCAACCAAGAATTTGACTCATTTGGCACCTCACATCATAAAAACAGCAGAGGCAAACTGGTTTGGTACACCATAGGAAACGGGAACCAGTCTGGTATGCTGTAGGAGAGGGGAACCATGGTTTGATGAGCATCTCCTTAGGCCTTTTTTGTGTGGACTTGGTTATTTTTCAGCTAGCACAGCTCATCGGGCAGCCGCCCAAATTTCTCCTGAGCCGGGTAGAAATGAGCAGTTGGAGGGGAAGGTGATGGCTGCTGTGTTTTCAGCAGCTCAATCTGCAAACTTCAGTCTCTGCTTTGACCTCCCAGGAGTGCTGGGGAGGTTTAACACCTACCTACTAACGGTGACTCGTGCTCGGAGCGCACGATGCGCTTCACTGGCATGGTTTGAATGATGGAAGAGGAAGAATGAAAATAAAAGAGCTTTAGGAGTAGGAAGCCAGGGAAACCATTTTGCTTTGCTTTGCTGCAGGACTGCCCCACCTGAGCGATAAGAGTCTGTATTACGATGCTTATTCTTGTGTTGAATCCAGCAAGTCACAAAACACCAGGTCACAAGGCCGCGTTCCAGGTCCTCTCACTCAACCTGCACAGCATCGGGTCAGTGCATTTCACCTCCTGTTTCCCTTATCAAGCCCTTGCTAAAGACAAACACAGCCCTTGATACCCAAAGCAACTCATCCACCACTACACCGATCAGAGCCCACCCTTGCCTCACCTCCTCTCCCTCCACATGGGAGCAGGACCTCACCCCTTCCGAATCCTCGGGCCGGTTGAGGACTGCATTTCTTTCTGCAGTGGTAGGCTGGCTCCAAACCCCATCCCACCAAGCTCATTGTCCAGCCAGTGGAGCATCTCAAATATCTAAGCATTTTCTGTTTGATGCCGTGTTGTGCTTCACACGCTGTCAAACAGAAGCCTTTTGTCATGAAGAAACCAAGATTTGTTAGAGGAAACAAACCTTGATAGGGGGGAATGTGCTGTCTCAATCCTTCAAGTATTCCTCCCGTTCTCATTTCCCTTTGCTGAACACTTGCTGCTCCACTGGACTCCTGATTCTTCTTGATCATAAAGAAGTGATTTCTACAAAAATACTGACTCCACCAAAACCATGGCAATAGAAGAAACACAGCCATAGTGAGGAATGCTATCCCTTCCCACAGCAGGTGCTAAGTCAAGGTTTTTAAGAGTCAAATCAGCTTAGCAAATTGGGGCCCATTATGCAAAATTTTCCTGCTAGCTCCACCTGATTTAATCAAAGACTTAAGCCCATGCCCATCCAGGCCAGCAATTAAGCATGGCAGGAATAGAATTAAGTGTGGGCTTCAATACATTTTTTTTTAAATGAGGATGTTTTCCAGGATTGGGGCCAAATGAGCCAAAATTCATCACTGATCAGAGGTAAGTGTAGTGCTGTAAAAGGGAAGGGAGAATCATTAAGTTTCCTATTTGGACTAAACCCGAAGCATTAATTAGGACATTAATTTAATTTCCCTTCCTGTGTCAGCTTTTAATTAAACATTAATTTAAACTCCTATGTTGACTTTGGGGATTGCATGGGATTGCCATGGGTTCTGTGGCGTTTTACAGAGTGTTGCCAGCACCAAGGCCAGGAGATGGGCGCTCCCCTTACCGGGGCTGGGGCAGAGAGAGAAGGGAGCGAGTCTCCAGGGCTGCTGATCTGGCTCCAGACTGGAATGCAAATGCTCAGAACCCCTCCGAGTACAAATCCTTGCAGATGCACAAATTTGCTCCTGTTTCAGACCTGGCTCTAAAATTAATGCAGAAAAAAATTCCTAATGGTGCTTTTGTTAAATTATCTCTCACTTAAATTCAGCTCTTTGAGATGGGATATTAAACCAACACTGTCTGGTGGCCCTTAATTCATCACTACTCTATTCCAACTTTTTAAGAGTTTCTTTTCACTTCAGGATATTAGATTTGATATAACAACAATGGCCTCAGTGAAGGAAAAACCCCTTTTCCCTAACTAATCTTGTACCCGTTTGGAAAGACCCCTCCTCACGATCTTCACTTCCATCACGTGCTTGATTCCATCCTTGCTTCATTATGCTCTAGGAGTTCAAAGAACAGCCCCAGCTACTCAGAAAGACCTCAGCTATCCTCACAGTTAGAAGTTATTAGGGAATAAGGACTTTCCTGTGGACAAGACACAAAATTGGATCAAGTAATCTGGATTATAATCCTGTTTCTGCCCCAGATGACAGACACTGCACAAGCAGTTTCACTGGCTTCTGGTGTGAGTGGAAGAACAGCTTCCAGCCCCAAGCGAGTGCTGAGAGGATCCCTTCATACTCCTCGTGGGAAGCTGGAAATACTTCTTCCTCCTAGACAAAATGACTCCATCAGGAAACAGAAGAGACACTGGATGATCTAACTGGAAGGGTTTGTGACTGGGGAAAGACGTCTGCTTCCCTGTTCCTCCAGCACGCCGAGCGGGCTGGATCGCTGGTCTCGTTCGCGATGTTCTCATGCGCTGGTCTGACTCATGCCTAAATTAATCATATATTTCATTTCAACCAACCTTATTGGGAGGGTGAATAACGGCCCTGGGGGTTCCTGAAGGACCCTGTGAACGGCAGAGAGCTACTGCAGGCAGGGAAGGCGGGAGGCCCATGGAGATGTGTGGATTACTCGGGGGCTGCAGAGCAAGGTCTGCAGTTAGTCCTCAGATTATGTTTTACCAGAGGAACTACCAGTCCACACTTGCAAAGGGCATATCTGCAGCCAGCAGCACATCACAGACAGAAAAACATCACTAAAGGCCCTCCTCTCCATCTCCATCACCACAGGGGACTTCGCCAGCCCATTCAAATCAGCGGGAATCTGCTGCCAAATTTAATGGGGCTCGAATTGTTCTCCTCACATTCCCATGGTTAAAGAGATTACTGAAGCTGAGCGTGATTCATAAAGTCCCTCACCATCACCACCCCATTTCCAGCAAACTGGGCCCAGCACAGACTTCGGCAGTGAGGTTCAGGAGGATATTCAAGTGAATTATATTTTGTCATATTAAATTAAGAGAGGAATCAGTTAAAAATCATTTTAATCAAGGGAACAAATGGAAAAAGAAATGGAATGATCCCTTGTAGACTGCTTTTGACATTTGTGGATTTGTTTTGTATTCCCTCTCACGCAATAAACTGAAGGATGACTGAGTTCATTTCACAGAAGATGGATTGTATTTTCTCCTCTCAGTCCTGTGGTGTCCATCGAATTCAACCAGAAAAAAAATTACCATGCCTTAAAAACCTCCTGACTCCAACATTAACAGAGACAAAGTACACAGCCGGGGCAAGGGGAAGGACACGACTGTGCTTTCCATGTGTGATAGCTGTGGGGTTCTTTTCTCCTGGGATTTCATTATTATCTCAGAGGTGACAGGTGCAAATTGTGCAACAAGGGAAGTGCCTCCGAGCTGGGTCAGAGCTGTGGTGTGCAAGCCTGTGCACGCAGCCCCTTCACTTAGGAATGTGCAAGTTGGCTTCGCTATTGAGGAGGAGAGCAGGCTGTGAAAGATTTAACAGACCTACTGCCAACAAACTACTCTGGGAGATGTTCTTCGTTCAGGCGAGCGGGTGATTCAGAGAAGCTGAGCCTGTGGGTAATTAATTGGCCTTCGTTCCTTTCAGCCCAACAACCACCTAATGCAGTCACCACCCCACGGCTGCTCCACGTGCATGGGGCTTTCAATTGCTCTCCAAATACTAAATCAGTTAAAGGTTGGGTTGGTTTGAATTCCTGTATTTTACAAACACTTGAGATCCTCCCAAATACTTTTTCAGGCAGAAGATGACAAATGATGACAATGATGTCCAAGCAGAAAGCAAAGAGGAATTGTCCTGCTGCCCCCATTTCTTGATAGTTTGGATATTAAGCAGGGAAATAGCGGTGACAGAGCACAGGGAGGGTAGAGCTGGACCATGGCAAGGTGTCAAAATTTGCTGTCTTAACTATATGTGAGCGGCAATGTAAATGGAGCAGATCTCAAAACAACGCCCTGTTCCTTCTTTCTCTTGTCCTGGCCAGCCTCAGCCATGAGCATCACTTATCCCCACCCCGAAATTACATGCAGGCAGGAGCGAGGAGAAGGACACGGCACACCACATTGCAGTGCTTGCTGGTTCTCTCAGCCCCACCAGTCTCCCCTTCTCTTCCTGAGGAAAGCAAGGGCACGAGCTCAATCTCAACACAGAGAAGTGCCTCACAAAGCCTTGATCCAAGAGTTACTAATCTCAGGAGTGCTCCACACCATGCTTTTAAAAACCTTGCAACCAAGCTCTGGACTTCAGAGCGGCACAGGCTTTTCACTGCACAAACATCTCTGGAAGTATTGAACAATTCACAGAAACATGAAGTTCTTCTGTTAGGGGGAAATTAAGGCCAAAGACCTTGGCTCAAACACCTTTATGAAGGCAGAGGCAAGACCAACACACACCAGAATTCATTTTAAATATTCACCCTCATTATCTAAAGTAGAGAAGCGCCTATGGAACATGTGCTGGCAGGACACAGCACTGCTTTTATGTGTTTTGGAAAAAACTCTACTATCCTACCTCCTATCTCCAGAAGCCTTGTATCATCAAGTAAAATCCATGTAAAGCCAATTAAAACCTATTTGTCAAAGGGTAGGACTAACATCATAATACGCATGGTCTGCTCACAGCTCACTAGCTGTTACTCCAAGTCACAAATCACAATAACTATTCTGTTGAAATTGTAAAAGAGAAGCTAGAAATCCTGCTAGACTCAATGAGCCATTAAATAGTTGACAATATTCTTTATAGGAACCTAGAATAGTTAATTAGTTCCAAAATACAAATGGTGAGCGTGAATAATTACCACCATAGATTCCAATCAAGATATCCAGGGCTCAGATAAACTGACATTGCTTCATGTACAACTGCAACTCACACCAGCTGTGAGATCGGCCCTACAAGGTTGGAGTTTGAGGTGAGAACGTCTTGGTTCTGTTCTCAATGCCACCACTGACTTCCCATAAAATCTTCCATTTTTTTCCCCTACCAGTTTACCTGCTCATGTTGCACAGCTCTCAGTATAAACCAAAGGATCTGTCTGTCCCTCTGGCTTCCTCACAGCTTCCCCAGCTGCTCTCTGCCCTCGTTACTCTTCCTACACCTCTTACTCCAGGGGCTCCATTCCCTTCCCTCCTCTGTCCTCTCCATTTTGGCATTTCCAGGCTGCTGTACAAACCAGTAAGGTTCTTATTGATGGGTAGAGCATTCTCACCAAGTTTCATACTGGTGAGATGTGACATTCAGGAGTTATTGATTATACCAACCCTGGCTGAAAGACATCAGCAGCACAAAGTGTTATCATTAAAGCACAATGTATTATCATTAAAGCCCACTGAGAATCCTCACTCAGGCACACACAGCTAAGGATGTGCCTTGCTCACTGTGCTGGCACCCCACCAGGCTTCCCAAGGGTTCCATGAACTACCAGTGCACAGCCACAAAGACATCACACCTCGACACCGTGCGCTGAGCGCGACAGCAGAACTGTCCCCTCCCAGAGACCCTGCCTTCACCTCCCTCACCCAGTCTTGATCTTGAAGGTGGCCTTTCCAAACCAAAGCTGCTTGGCTACCCAAAGATAATGTAACTTGAACATTTCAAGGCTCAGGACCATGGGCCTCCTCCCTCCGGCCCTGACCCGATCCAGCTTCTCCCCAGACTGTCCTGTCCTGTCTAGCCTATGCCAGTGAACAGACTTGATGGTGGAAATTAAAAATGGGGCCTTGACCAGCTGAAAAACCACCTTATATTCATCTGCAGCAGCTCAGGGCCCTATCATACATCTTTGCCTGTCGGAATTAAAGCAGGTGCTCAAGGAGGGTAGATTTGGGGACTTGCAAACCGCTTCCTTCCCTTTTGCTGCTGCAGTGTCCACAGAGAGCCAACTGCCAGAATGTGCTTGTACAAGTGTATTTACTACAGTAAACAGCCCGAGGCAGGCTGCTGCACCCAAGGACCTTGTGTTGATGCTGCACTGCTCCTTGGAGGGTTTGTTCCTCCTTGCAAATGTAAAGATGTGAACCTGGCAAGGACCAGAACCTCGCTCCTGTACGTGTGCTGGCCTCAGGCCAGCCATGCAAAGTGTATTAATAGACACTGACAATTTTATATGGCTCCACCAAAAAAACCCAGAGCAGTAAACACATCTAAAGCACAGAATACTTGAAGGAAACCAGAAAAAGGGCCATTTTCTCTTTCCAGGGGTGTTCCACAGCATCGTGCTTCTAAAAGAAAGTTTGTTGAATTTGGTATTTGAGAAAAGCACAGAATGTTAAGGAAAAAATAACCTGCAGCAGCACTGACCTTAACTTGAAGCACATGGATCCTGGCATTCCTGAAATGGAGAGGGAATCTTTAGGCAACTGAATAAAGTGCCCTGCCTGCTCCAGAGAGGAAGACTTGGTTGCTTCCGGGGAGCAGAAGGTCTCAACCCTGCCAGCCCTGTCCTTGAACTGATGGGAGCAAAGAAAAGAAGAGAGAGTAACAGAGAAATTCCAGCAAAGCCTTAACAAGTCAAGGGGCTCGCTTCACCCCCCCTTGTCCTCAAAATAACACAGCACTCCGCATCAGGCCATGGTGATCCTAAGTTTTGAGCATCATACGGAGCAAAACAATGTGACTTTCCAGGACAGGATCCCTGGAGAATCTGCAGGCAGAGGGAGGGGAATCAGGATGACATTACACCCTCAACGTGCTGAGAGTGACGAGTGTTGTTGGATGTCTCCTGCTACTTGGAGACTTCAGCCCTTTCAACAAAGTTTAGCTGCTTCTTAAGGCATCAAACAAGAACACAGGGCTTCTTCAAGAGGCACATAAAAATGCTAAAGAAATCATCTGGTCCTAATAACCCTTTTTCTAGTGTTTACAGCAGCCAGCACAGAGCCACAGCAACAAACTCAAGTCATGCCTGCAACTTCTTTTTGATCTCCAGCTCTTGACCTCAACTTTAACCGGCTGTACAGAGCAATAAAGCTCTGTCTGGGACACAGCCTAATTAGCTCTGAAAAACCTGATACATATCCGTGTGGAAGATCCCACTTCTGTCCCAGAAGCCCATAACACTCCAGCATCAGCTTGGAATAATTAGCACAATGCTGTTTGCAGGCTGGGTCTGGTATCCCTGTGCAGCCTGCATCAGAGAGCAGGGATAAAAACTAGTGACAGAGAATCTGTGGAGTTATTTCCAGGGTTAACAACTCAGACTGCTCCAAATCTAAATTCCATGTCTAGCCTGAACTTGCCTGCTTTCAGGCTCCCACTCTTGGGTCTTGCTATGCTTTTGTCAGAGAGATTAAATAGTCTGCTATGATCAGAAACATCCTCCCCACATGGGCAGTGATAAACGGTGATCAAGTTACCTTTAGAAGGGTTTTCTCCTTCAAATTAAGGTAACAGGGACTAAACTGCACCAGGGCTTCTTCCACCATGAAACTTAACCTTAACAGAAGGTTTTCAAAGGCACAAAGGACCATTTAAATGCTCGTTTCCCACTGGAAATCAGGGGCTCCCAGGTGTCTTACTCCATTCCTAGAACTTTGAACGTCTCCTCCCCTGTCTTGGTCAGCATTGATGGAAAAGAATAAAAATCTAATTTAAACATAGAGTCTCGGGGAGGTGATTCAACTACCAGCAAATTAGAAAGAAAAGAAACACAAAGCCACCCTTTTCCATTCCCTTCAATTATGGCTGGATGGCTCTTCCTCCGATGCCCCTTCCCCATCACTCTCTACCAGGGAGAAAACTGCTCAGCAAGGAAGCAGGAGAAATGGGAAGAGGGAAGGAAGGGGAAAACAGGACATCCTAGCTTTTCTTTTTGGTTTCCCCCCCCCCTCTCCACAGGTTGCCTAAGGTCCAGGCTTGGTACTAGTTAACAGAGGGGGAAAAAAATCCAGAAGCTCTTCCACTCCAGAAGAAAAATGCACTTAATTAGGTAGCAGGGATCTAATGCCTCCAGCGCTCTTTGGTTTAGTCTTCACAGTTGTCCATTTTTGATGGAAAATTTGTGCTGATTTCATGGTGGCTGCTTGGAGAAAAGTCACCACACTTCATGGTTATTTCATAGCTGGGGGGTGGGAAATGGTGAATAATGATTTAACTAGGTTTCTGTAATAAGGTCTCAATTTCCAAACAGCTGCCCATTCACAGCAGCATGGAATGATCTCAGTGACTGCACTACTTCCAATCCTGTGACTCAGTGCTGGTGGAAACTGGGAAAAGACTCACATCATAAACTCAACCAGAAACTCTCGGCCTGCAGAATACATCTAACACCCATTAGAGCAGTTCACCCATCCTCTCACTGCCCCACATCCACATACAAAACCTGTGTTATATATAAGCAGTGCAAACATTCCCAGCAGCGATGATGCTGCTGGACCCAGCTCACCATTAGAAAGCCAACCCCAGAAGAAAGGAGTGTCCTGACTCATGGAGCTGTTAAGACAGCCCAGATCACAGCCTAAGGAAAAGCTCTGCCCAAAAGCTTGTGGCATCCCCTCATTCTTGACTTCAAACCCACACACCATCCTATCAATGTAACATATATGCCTTCTACCAACACTTACAGAGCTCCATAAAACAGGAGGTGGATTTCGCCTGTGGCTTTCAGGAGACAGCATATACACAATTTAACAAGTCCTGATGATCTATATTGCCCATAAGACTGGGTCAGACTGTTTATGGATGTGTTGCTGGTGACATAAATAACAGGGCAAATAAAACATCAATAGACACCAAAGAAGAAACCCAATCAGTCGTGCCTGCCTTTAATTCCTCATTAGATAGAGTGTCAAAGCCTCAGCTAATCTCCTCTTACTGTACGATCACTCCATCTGTTCCAGTCTCTAATTTCAATATGAATCGGAATAAACATAATTCCTGAAAATGTAAAAAAAAAAAAACCCTCTCAGATTTCCAAGCTCCTTTGTCTCTTAGCAAATTTTATACCCTCCTGTTTGGCACAGTGAGCTTTTCAAGTGCTACCAAGCTGATTATATTAGAGAATACTACAAATTGGATAACTCAAAACCCTCCTAGAGAGCCCTCGTAAAACTCCATGGTTGGATGGGAACTGGAACAGATGGGCGAGCTCCACCAAGCGCTACATTAACCCCGCTGTTCTCTGACTGGTGGCCAATAACAGATTCAAAAAGTACAGATCTAAAAATAAAGTCTCCAAAACAGAAGATGATCTAAAGCTCTTTGCACGCGGCGGCAAGACAGATGACCGCTGGGTGACATACTTCTGCTACCACACCAACAGCTTCTTCCACCGTGGTGCAAGCCTTTCAGCATCTCAGTGTCTGGAAGAGAGGAGGTATTTAAAAGGGAAAGGCGTCTTTCCAGGCAAATTAGTGGCCATTCGTCCATTACAGCTGAAATACTTCAACCATCACCTCATTACATATAGAGTAATAGCAAAGGGAGCGCGGCGAAGGCTGTAATTGCACTGGAGAAATGGAGCAGGAGTCCTGGGGGGAGATTCGCGATGCTCCGGTTGGTGCTGCTCTAAAAATACGGCTCTATTTTTGCTGCTGAGTACACAAATTCCCAGTGGATTCAAAAGGAGCTTTGGGTGCCCAGAGTCTTTTAATCTCAGCCCATTTGAAGTTTTAAATACCCATCCTTCCTCCGCGCCGCCGGTGAGTTGAATGAGATGTTTCCACAGCTGGCGTACGAGTTCTTAGGTACCACAGGGCGAGGACTTCAGAGAGGTCGGAGGAATTCAGACAGTCCCAAGATGCTCTGAAGGGGTCTGATCTGGAAAATGTTCTGTCTCCAATACCCTCTTCTCTCATGCAACCCAATTTCCGCTGCAATCCACCCGTGCAAGGCAGCGCTCACCCCAGGAGCCACAGGCTGCTGCAGACCCATCCCTTTCATCCTGGCTCCTGCGACATGACTCAAAACCCTTCTCAGATAATGCAATTTGGGCAAGGTATTTACAGCTAGGACACCCGAGCGCTTTACCCCAGCAGCACCAGACAAACAGTGCAGCAGTGTGTGCCTCCAGACCCCAGAAAGCCAGTCCCAAGGGAACAGCCTAGTCCTGAGGAGGGAACCAAGCAAACAGAAAATCAATTTAAAAATCTATTGCTTTTCCCCAGTGAGGTATCAAAAAGCCTCTTGGGCACTGAGCTCTGAAGGAGCCCCCCCCCCAAGCCTTGTTTGTAGGATGATCACTCCCCCCAACAAACCAAACCAGCTCTATTCTTCGCTCTTTATGCTGACAGGCACGATGGCTAATTGTTTGGAATTGCATTTCAAATGTCCCAGATGAGGTAAGTGCCAGGAGGTAGAGGTAAATCACATAACTACCCACTTGCTGCCTCAGAGTTTAAATAAATAGAAATTGAGGGCTAATTAATATTTAGGAAATGCAAAGCTTGTCATCTTAAATCAGGCTGAAACACAATAATCACATTAAGTGCTTACTTCAGCAAAATACCACCGAAATGCTAAGTGTTAGTGAACTACGTGCGTATTTATCCACTTAATTGACTCCTGGCTCTGACAGAACTCTATTACCCAGGAGTTAGAAGGGAATTTAATTCTGATCTGTGTGTTTGCACTCAAGGACTTCTGTTTGACTCTTTTCAGTGGCAGAACTGAAGGGCTAGATCTTTCCTGCTGTAACACTACTAAGTCGAGCAAGAAATGTGACATTTAGCTTTCCGTGTGATGACCTTCTGTTCATACTCTGCAAGTTTTCCATCCTGTTTTTCTTCAGTTTCCCTTCCAGATGCCCTTTAAACACCGAAGCCACTCAGTGCTTTCGCAGGCCCAGACTCTGGTAGGGGCACTAACACAAGAACCCAACGACAGCCACTCTTCTCCTGGGTTAAATAAGCTTTGGGTTTTTGGTAACGTGCGGTGCCACTGATGTGCAACACATTCTGCACAACCTCCTACAGACCTACACAGTTAATTAACTGTCTGATCATTGTTTCCCACAGGGAACAGCTAGGAAAACCCAATGCCCCTCCAGTTTTTGGCAGGGTGGATGGTGGGTCTTGTGCAGACGCCTTCAAAAGCCACGCTTCACCTGACAGGTTGACATCACAGACACACAGCTTGTCCGACAGCCACACACCTGCTGAAAGGTTTGCTGTGGGTTTGCACAACAGGTCTGCACCTCGGCTGCTCAGAGCACAGGCAGCTCCCGGGGATTTCTCCCTTCTCTTCCTGCACGGGATCAGAAAACCTGTTTGTTTCTTCCCATGGACACCAGGTTTGAGCGCAGCACCTCGGGCAGTGTGACTTCTGGAGGAGCAATGGTCTGTGCTGGCAGCTCCAGCCCTGGAGACCCAGCCCAGCTCCCCGTGGCTGCGCCCGGGGCATCCTCCAGTGATGCTGTGCAGCACGGCAGGCTCCGAAGCACCACTGGAATTACCCGGCACAACACGCTTTGTCTTTGGGTTTCATAAAAAGACCCTGCAGCAAAGAACCTCACAGAGTCCTGCACAGGGCCTGGAAAAGCTCATTAAAGGCAGAGCCTGGCCAGGTCATTATTATGTATACATGTCAGGTTTAATTCTGCAAAGAAACAGATGCCATTGGCATTCCCTGAGTAATCAATACACACCTCATATCTGCCTACAACAGGGAGCAATGACCAACGGGGCGCGCAGGAGGGGGGGCGAGACAGTAAATCAACCACCACCCCCATTCAAGAAGTCCAAGTACTGGGACTCCTTTATTTCCATACTATCCCTACTGGAGTCATTAGGAGCCATTTTGTACTGTTCTCAGCGGGAAGACTTGCCGTGGGCCAGGATTAATGAGTCTGACTTCTATTGACTCAATCGCACCCGGCTCAGAGACACCGGAGCTGCAGCCTCCCAGTTCCAGACAGCTCTGGGCAGCGGAAGGGGAGGACCAGACCCAGGAGATCCGAGCTTCCAAGGGCCCCATCATTTATTTCTGCCTTTCACCAGCTAGCTGCGTGACCCTGCGCAAACAGCTCCCTGCCTTCACTCTGTAACTCCAGCAATCCAGGGGAGGCCGAACTCGCCTGCGCTCAGATACTCATCGGGTTTTTGCTCAAACCTCCTGTGCAAACCAGCAGTGACCGAAGCCAGCGTGCCTCAGTTTCCCTGTACGGCTGAGCTAGTGCTGTACACAGGGACAGGGAGCATCAGATATCACAGCAGAGCCTACGAATGGGTAACATACAATACGCTTAACGTACTACTGACAAGCCTGGTTCTTTAACTCCACGTGCCTGCACTGCAACACCTGATTCTTTTATTTTACTTATTTTTAATTGCATGGCCTGATATTTTCAGTTCCAAAACTCTTACCTGCAACTCCATTTATCAGTGAAGGGAACAGGGCTGGCTTTACCCCAACAGAAGTTCCTGACAAAGCAGCAAAAGCTGCCTATTCAGTTCTCCACCTCTCCTTTTTTAAGAGTCAAAATCCACCCATAAAGGTAATTAAACTGACTGCGTTTGATTACAAACATGAATGACATCACTGTGCACTGGGTCTCAGATGAGCTCAGGACAAAACCCCTCACACAGCAACCTCCATGTCCCACACACCTCTGCGCTTCGCGAACGGCTCCATACGCTTAATCGAAAAGAAATCTAATTACCTTGATTTACTTCATCCAAAAGTAGAAGAGTAAACTATATGTTTAATTATAAACTTTCCACTTTGGGCAGCTATAATTAATGAGTTGAAGAAGCACGCAATATGCCTGGAGCAACCTTTATTACTCCTGAGGTACCCCAGCACCACTCGCGGTTTAGAGCAAGTCACTTCCCATTAGCATTAGGAGCCCAAGTGCCACCTCAGGCATTAATCATGGAGCGCTACAGCTCCCAGACTCTTAATTACCTCCAGCCCGGATGCTATACGTGGCTCGCACGCGTGGCGCCATGCTAACAGATCGCCTTCCTGCAGCTACCAAGGGCCTTGGTGAGGGTTATTTTACGTTGCAGATGCAGGCAAGGTTGTTACAAAACAGAGACTGGGATTCCTGGTGCTGGTCCAGGATGGGATGGACCGAACCGTGACTGTGAACGGTGAAGAGTTAACGCGGTCCCGAGAGTGGGGTGGGTGATGGGGAAGCCAGGAGAGGACCTGGGTGCCCTTTCCAGCTCTCCTAACGACTTCAACCAGCTTTTTCCCCTGGCTGGGAAACCCAAGCCCCATCAATGGCAGATTCCTCCTCTCCTGCCTTCCCCCAGCTTCAGAATTAGAATTTTTGGATCACTTTATCTTTTTTTGTTTTCCTTATTTAAGTTAAAATGACCAATCAGACAGCAAAGAGATAATGGTCTCAAGCATGACACAATTCCCCCCATGCTCTAAGGAAAACACTACAAAGAACCCAGAAGTTTTCCCAGATTCACCATGTTTTGCTCCATGGAGTTTACTGAGGTCGTTTTTCCCCAGCGCCAAGGAGAGCCACAGCTAAGAAAGCTGTTAGCATGAAGCAAAAACACCAAGCTCCAACCTTTAACAACGTACAGATGCTAACAGAACAGGCAGGAAAAGGGAGAGGAGAGGTGTTTCGATAATTACAGGGGTTGCATGGGTGCCAAATGGGAGAAGTCAGGGTGGTAACTGCTTACTGCTAGTCTGGCAGAGAGACGGAGCATCTCTGGTAGTCGGCTGGGCTCATCTTTGAGCACAGAAGCCACATGTGATTTAAAAAAAAGAGTATTTTCCCTTAGTAAAATAAAATAAATTTAAAAATCTCTGGATTGTCCCTTTCCCAAGATCCACATCTGCTCTGTTCTCAGCTAGTTCCTTCTGAGGCAGCAGCAGAGTGATGGAGACCCAGAGGTCCTGTTCGCAGCACAGGGTCCCTTCTCCTGCCAGCGCATCCAGACAGGCGACTGCTTTATAGCTGCAATATAGAGCAATTCAGGTAATAACTCTCAGGAAGGACTTGGGGAAATGAGTACCACTGGCAGAAAATAAAGCAGTAAGCTAAAGAAGACGTTTCATAGGTGACCTGTACAAGATGGGTATAGTCCAGAGGAGCCCATTACAGAGAACGTGAGTGCCTGTCTTTACCAACATGCCTGAAACCCTGCTTTCCATCTCAGTCTCTTTACGGGCCGGCAGTTTGTCTGACCGTGCTGACCTCAGCCTGCCCAGGCCAAGGAAAGCCATGCTGGGTCGAGCGCTGCAGTATCAGCCTCACCGGGCTGGCTCTGGCGCAGACCCTGCTCCCCTCAGTGGGACAAGTTGTCACCCTTCTCATTCCTGATGCTCATCCCAATTGTCTGAGTGCTGAGAGGCTGTTTTACAACAACAGGCTCAGCCTCCCACTGTGCTGTCGCTTTCCAGGGGATGTGGAAAAGGATCTTATGGCTTTTACAGCTTCATTTCAAGTACTTGGAAACTCTGGGCTGCTGTTGCTGTCAGTCAGTGAGTGCTTTTCCAGAGCTGGAAAGCTCAGCTGGGATAGTGCACAAACTCAGCGGCAAAGCTTGAAGTTAAACACCAACTGAGCTCCAGTGAAGGGCCAGAAAAAATGAACTAATTATTCTGCAGAAGCAGCAGCTCAATATAGGGCCAAGTTCTCCCTTTGGTGTTTCCTGGTTGGTATTTAGCACTATGCAAAAAGCCTACAACAAGAATTCCTGAGGGTTGCTTTCTCCTTCCTGCTCCTCCTGAAAAACCCAACTTGGATTTCTCATGGCACATAAGATCTGTCTCAGTTGAACAAGTACATTTCCACCTAAGGACCCATCTCGTGCGCTCCTAGCTGATAAGAGCTGCATAGCTGATAACCGATTCCATGCCAATCACGGTACCGCCATGTCTGGCTTGCAGAAGACAGGTGTGTTTGTGAACCTTATTAGACACGATCCTCAGAACTGTTTCCTTCAAAACAAATTTCAAGCAGTGGAATTTCAAGCCTGCCTGCAAACTACGGAGCGGCACGCTAATTGCTATCTCAGGAAGAAAGAGAGAGATGAAAGGATGCCCTGCTTGGTTCTCCTGTTCATTCAGAAACATTAAAAACATAGAAGAATGATGGGGGGAAAAAAAGGACAGAGAATTTAGTGGAGCTGAGCACATCTAATGCTTCATTTTGTATCTGATCTGTGGGCACGAACAGGCAGAGGAGGAATTTGGCCTGGGAGTGCAGCACAGACTGAGTGCAACTGTCCCAGTGTGCAAAACCCAAAGCAAGGAAGTTTTCCAAACCAAAGCAGTGAACTAATCTCCCACATGTTTGAAGATCCACAGTCCTGTTTGTTTAGGTGGGTGTCACTAAGGTGCAGGGATTCGCTACATGTTCCCATGGTTTTACTCACACAGACTTCATGTGACTCTGGTGCCTTCTCCATCCTCTGCACCATCACATCAATTTTCTGGATCAGGCTATCAGGGTCTTCAGCAGGAGTTAAGTTCTGCACCTTTTGCTCCTATCTGAGCTCAAGATGATGTGCACTGTGTTCACTGACTACCAAATCTCTTTTTAAACATGCTTATTAATGGCTGATCCCCCTGTGAGTGCTGGGCACCTTTGTGCTACTCTTTCCAAGCTTGCATTCATTTAACCAGGGCCAGAGATTAATTTCCTTTGCATTATCACTGCAGTGGTGACCTGCAGTAAATGGTGAGTTACAGCCAAACTTATCACAAGGTACTGTTGCTGTTCATCATACCCAGCAATAATTCTCATCTTTACTCAATAGCTCAAACTGGAGAAGCACCGAGATTCCTCCAGTAAATCTTGCAAGATATTGTCTGTTAACATTTAATGCATGTCACCCTGGGACAGTAAATAATTCCTTCTGGGAAACACCTAGACCTTAGCCCATTTTATTATTCTTTGAACACTGGTGAAGAGAAAACCAAAATCCAACCTGTGTACGAGATGGTATCTGTGAGGTCTTGAAACAAATTAACATTCCTCATCTCACACACTGAAACCATGTGCCCTGGCCACAGCATGGTCACCTCCCTGGGCCTGGCCCTGCCCTGTGCAGCCCCAGCTCAGCGATGCACCGTGGGAGTTCAGAGCTTTACAACCGGTACAAGAACCAAACCCAGACTCTGAGTGACCCCCAGGCTAGGATACTACAGGGCCCCTGTCCCGCTCCCTTCGCCCCGGGGCTGTCAGATTAAACATCTCCCTGTTTCAAGGGTTCCTCCCCATTTTTGTTTTTCCAGGACCCATCTTCCCTGGACGCTGCCTCACCAGTCATGTCACTGCCCAAGACTATATACTACAATGAAAATGTTTGCAATCTTAAACTCATCATTTCAATGACATTGCAGAGCATAAGAGATATCAAACTGTATACCTTAAGGATCTCTACTGGGGAGAGAAAGGCTCATTATTTTCACTCCAGAATCAAACCACCCCTCCCAAATAAAGCAAAACAATTCTGTTCAACCAATTATTTGCTTCTGTGACAGTTCTCCCACAACGTTCTCATAGGTGCACCTTCTTAAAAACACATTTGGAGAGATCTACCAAATGATTTACAGTGAGATACATCCTTACAGAACACCCATGTGTTCTGTAAGAGACACGACTTCCTGTGCTTGAGATCATGAAACCCTCCAAGGGAACACAGAGGCATCAAAAACCATGGGAAATTCATCAGTACTAAACCTCAGGAGTGCTCAGGATGCATATGGGGAACTGGACTTCCCTGAGACCAGAGAGGAGGATAAGCCAGACAGCTGAAAAGGACAGCAGTGGAAAGTTTCCCCACGAAATCAGGTAGTTATCCAGACAAAATGTCCACCTCCAAAGAATCAAACCAGAAAAATTCAGTCAAGCTGAGATGAATTCAAGAGGAAGCTCAATGCCTACAAACTTATTTTCCTTGCCAGAAGGAAATCACCAGTGGCAAACCTTCCAGAGCTCTAATTGAAAGTCAAAGGCTCCTGAAGTTCCTCACGCATTTCTGAAAGCATTGCCTGAAGTGCTTTCTGTTTGCTTCTGATCCCATAATGCAACTTCCAGCCCCTCACATAAGCTTCCTAATCCTTCAGCAGCTCCGGTGACAAGCTGCCAATATCATTTTGTGTCTGATCCCCCCACTCTCCAAATGTGCTGCTGTGCAACTCCAAATGAACTCCGTTAGCACTGACCATGAAATTACTTGCTGCGATTTGTTTGCATATATATTGAAAAATCAAGTGATGTTAGTTCAGATTTGGGAAGAAGGGGTGGGGGCCGAGGGAGGAGGGGGGAAAAATAACAACAAAGGAAATATCTCAGTTGCCTACAAATCCATAAACTGAGCAAGCCGCTGCTTGGCACTGCAGGGGACTCTTGTGCTTTCTCCATACCTTGAATCTATTTATGGTTCACATAGCAATACCCAGTCAGCAAGGTTAACTTTGAGTTAATGCAGTGGGAAGTTTATTACAGGTCTGAACAGAACGGGCAGAGAATGGGTCAGGGAAACATAGTGAATGGCATTGTTGGACTCCAGAACACAAGAAGCTGATGCTCTTGTGCCTGACCCCTTGTTAAATAAGATGTTTTCATATCCAAAGGGCCCAGAAGACCACTGGTGTCAATCAGAGCAGCTACAATGCCAACCGAGGGGCCGGCAGATACATCCTAACACGAAGCCGGGGATGACACCTGCTAAGGAGAACAAAGGAGCTCAATCCAGGAGCAGCCTTCGTTACCAGCACTGCTTGTCCTGCACCGAAGCGATGGAGAAGTCCCAGCCCAATAACTCCCCCTCACCCAGCGGTGTTTGGTCTGTATTTAGGGGTGGTCCTTGCAAAGGACTGAACCACTGGGACTCGGCCACTGTGCTACAGCCTCAGCTCCTCCTCCCACGAGCACCTACACAGTTCATCCCCTCCGAGTCACCAGACTGCTCCCTGGGGTGATCCCAGAATCACCAGGTTGGAAAAGACCTTTAACATCATCAAGCCCACCCGTTCCTGTCCTGTGCTAAACCGAGTAACTCGGAGGAGGAAGAGGAGGCAAGGAGCCAGCTGCAAATACTGACTCAGCGCAGCAGAGTCACCATGAAATCTCGTAGGTGCCACAGTGCTCCAGAGGGATCAGTGTCCAGCTGCCTTCCCTCACCTGCTCCACACACCTCAGAATTAAGGAGCACAGTGGCTGTGAAGGTTAATAATTGACAATGGACAGTAAAGACTATCTTCCCCATCTAGTTGAAAGTCAATGATGCTAAACGTGTAATTGTCCAGTACAGCTCTATTTGTTTCAGGTATACTGCAGAACGTTGTCTCATGCCCACTATATTACTCTCCTGTGACCGCAGGAATATCTGAGCCAGATCAGCCTGCAAATGCTTCTTGAGGAAATTGGGTTTCTCCGCTCTATTAGGAGCATTTCATTTTTATGATTAAAATCAGAAAACAATGTTCTTCCCAGTTAAAGTGAAATGTGCAAAATACGACTTTCCTATAACTAGGTTTCCAAATACTTATCTAAAGTGCTCTGAAAAGGCATTAATAAATAAGGATGAAGAATGAAAACTGCATAGCTAACACGTTTCATAAAGTATATGTGCTGTGAGTTATGGACAACACGCTTTAGAGGAATAATAACAATACTTTACACTCCTGTACAGCACCTTTCAGTTGAGAGACTTCCATCAATAAAATCCTCAGCCTTAATCAGAAAGAAAGGCATCAACTCCTCCGTTACAGGAAATTAGGTAAATCAAGGCAAAGACCGATCACCAGCCAGCAGTTAAACCCCAGCTGACAAATTCCCAGGTAGCCCCTTACCCAGGCAGCTTTTTGGTGTTTTGGAGAGGTGTTTTTGTGGCACTGGATTGGGCTGTTGTTTCACGGATGGACAGAGAGGAAAATGAATGGATATATGGAAGAATAAAGATGCTATCTCACCCCAGACCACACACTGTTTTGGAAGATCTCTACAGCAAAGCAAGGAAGGACTTCTGACAGATCCCAAGGGTATTTAGTCAACTGGCTCCTGCCATCTTGAGAGAAATTAGGTACCAAAATACTTGCAATCACCTGGACCAAAGTGATTTATCTGAAGTCATACAGGGAGGTTTTGGCTGTATGAAATCCCCCTGGCACCACATTTGTGCCTGGGCAGGTAAGTCAGGCAACAGTCAAAATCTTGTGAGGTTGGTGACTTACAGAGCACACGGTGGGGAAGAAAAAATATGTTTTCACTCTAAGGTGTGAACTGAGACTGTACAGTAAGAAAGATTTCCAAAAGGCAAAGTACATCCAGAACACGTAACGCAACAGACAAATGGAAGTAACTGAGAGGTCTTTTCTTCAACACAACCAAAAAAACCCCCAGGTTCCAGGGCTTTACATATTCCACATCATAAAAAGGAGGAGAGAGCAGCAGGCTTTTGCAGGTTACAAAGGTCTCAAAACGCGCCGCTTGGCTTGTGATGATGAAGGACATTTGACAAGAAAGGAGGACAGTTGAATTTTGATTAAAAAAATAATAATAATGAAAAGTCCTTGAGGCAAAAAGGGGAATGAAAAGGAGGGGGGATTACTTGGCATACAGGGGTATGCAGAAAGTTCTGAAAGCCCAGAATAATGCACCATCAAAACACAACCACTTTAAAAGAGTACCTTTTCTTCCCCGCTCAGGTTGTCGTCTTTTGTTCCATCTCATTTCAGTGACCATCAATACATCTGTCTGTTCCCTTCTCAGCTGGATGTGGTTGACAGTAATCCAATTGGATACAAGCCCAGATGCATTTCTTTCTTTCTCCCTTCTTTGTAATCTGTATTAAAAAAAACACAAGCCACAGCAGACTAGCATTACTTCGAGCTCAAAGTCAACCTTGAGCTCAAACTAAGCCCCCACCCTCACAGCAAGAGGAAAAAAAAAAATCACGGGCAATTTATTACAGAAATTAAGCTGATAAAAAGCATTTTCTCTCCCCTTCCTGCCTGTACTCTTCCACTGCAGCAGGGCAACCTGACTCTGCTAATCTAACCCACTAAATATAACACACCTGTGATTACCCAATGCCACCGAACACTGCAGCACCAGGGTGTCAGCCTCACAGCTTCACACACAGAAAGGCTGAGGTCGGAAAGACCCCGTCAGAGATCATCTAGTCCAGACCTTGTCCCTCCTGCCCTTGGCAGCAGCCCCTCTCCAGCTTCTCTGGAGTGCCTTGAGGGACTGGAAGGGGCTCGGTGGTCTCCCTGGAGAATTCTCTTTTCCAGACTGAACCACCCCAACTCTCTCAGCCTGGCTTCCCAAGTCTATGCCAGTTGGCACCAATGTAAATGCAGAAAGAGGGGATTTAAAAATCTCTGGTTGTGCCTCCATCAATTTAAGGTGCCCTGTCTGCATGTCTGTCTGCAGGATGCTCCTCTGGCCTCACAAACGCCAGGTAGCTGCACAAACTTTTCACATATACCTCCTCCTCTGGCCTGTGCATTGCCAAACACACTGTTCTGTGCTCTTCAGAGCCATCTAGCAGCTCTCCTGGTTATGTAAGCTCGGGCAGCGAGATCTGTTGAGTATATTCCTCTTTAGGAGCTGGAGTTGACTGAGGTTTCCAAGTTCTCCCTTCTCTAATTCAGTCTCATTTGAATTTACCCTAAAACAAGGGAGGTTGGGAGGCTCTCAGCAGGGAAGTTTAAGATGACAAAATAGTTTTGGGTAAAATTAAGAACTTGGGAAGAGCTGAGGAAACAAACTGAATCTCTGTTTCTGCCACAGATACCCTCTCATGACTTGAAAGAAACCACACAGCCTTTCTACACACTCTGTTCTCCCTAGTGCAAGAGATATAAGTAGATATCCACCAGCCCTTCTGCCTCCAACACGGCGCTGGGTCGGTGCCTGTTCCCGCTCGGGCCCTCAGGGTATCGCAGCTCTAACAGCAGTAACTGAGCTCAGCGCTCACAGCCAGCAGACTGGGAAGTGCAACAATTAGCATTTCATAACCTGCAGCTCGTTGCTCTTCACAGTACAGCCACGGTCTGTAACCAGCAAGAAATCCCATTTCCCAGGTTTTCCAGAATCCTTTAGGAGCCACTAATGCACGAGGACTACTGGCCACCAGCACCACGGTGAATTCTCTACCTCGACCTTTACTCTCCCATTGTCAACATTTAAACCATAATATTTTAATCAGAGGTGGTTAAAATGCAACCTGATTATTTCTGAAGCTGGTATTTTCCCCTCTCCTGTTGGCTCCTCTGCTCCACTCACCATGGTCATTAGTTTTACACAGCACTAATTGCCATCCTTTGGCCTTTCAAAGCACATCTCACCCATCTGCACTGGCAAGATCTAAACACCAAAAAAATCCCACAGGGTTTGAGTCCTGTCAAAGGCAGGGAGGACGACAAGGGAGAATGTGCTAAGATACACCCAAGCTGGTGAAGAGGAGGTGTAAAAGACACCATCTGGATATCCCCCTTCGCAGGGCGGGTCTGCTCAGAATTAGGATCACAATGTTGGAGCAGTAATATTACTGCCCTCCATCAGGGCTGCCACAGTTCCTTTAGGTTTAGTGCTTTGGTGTGTTATTTAAAGGGCTGTATTGAGGCAAAGGGTCCAACGGGGCCATCCAGCCCTCTATTGGCACGGTGGGACAGTGGCAAGAGCAGCTCCTCCCTGTACACATTCCTAGCCACCAGCAATGGGGCTTTCAGGGATCACTGACAGGGATCTTATTAGGTATCACACTTAATGAGGAGCCCTCTGAAGCTCTCATGAAGATCCCCACACATAAAAGAGCATTTGCTTTCACTGTTCTGCTAATGTTCTGGAAACACACATACTTCCAGCAGACAGCCTGAAGAAAGCAAGCCCACCACCACAAAGCAAGCCCACCTCCACCTCTGTGTGGAGACCCATGTGCTTAAAAAAAGACATTACACCAACTTAGAAGGCAACAGGGGGTTACCAGGCTGGTAACATCCCATTGTTGTTATTCTCAGTCAAGGATAATTGAGCCTAACATATTCTGAGACCAAAGCCCCTGCCCAAAGTCAGCTGGACTCTGGCTTTTGCTAAATTAATACAATTTAGGACGAAAAGGAATTATTAGCTCCCCCAGCTTGACGTGCTGTGGAGCTGCTCAGTATTGAAGCCAAGCTAAACAAATCCATTCCCAGGCTCAGAAGTCAAACCAAAACTGAAACGGACTTTTAATGCTGTCTTTGTGTTTGTGTCAGGTTTCTTCTGTTCAGCTTTGGTCACTTCTTCATGCCAATTAGTCCCCAATGAGGGAAGAGGTGGGCACTGCAGCATCTCCTGACAAAAATCTGTCTTCTGTTAAATTTACAGCTCAGTTTTATACACCTCAAAAATTCTCACACTTCAAATAAGCCAAGGACAAACTGGAATATCTGAAAGGAACCTCCAAACCTTTTGCATTTTCCCCAGCATATGCAAGGAAGGCAGCTGCCAATCTCAGTATACATCTAGTCAGACTGCTATTCTGAAATAGAGAGTAACTATTTTATAACAGAGCCTTGCCATGAGTCAACTGATGCTCGAGTTTCCATATTCTATCACTAAATATTGGTTACACAAGAAGAATTTTGGCCCAGTTCATCCAACACTGAGCATGCCATGTGTTTGCTTGATTAATAGCAACACTGATTTGCCTTTCATCTGCGCATCTCACTTGGTTATGCTGCTGACCATTAATTTGTGATACCCCTTGCAGAAGCCAGAGGGTGTCTGGCAACTCCCTAATCCTGCTCCAACACTGGCAGAATCAAGGAGGTTTTGCCAGGGGAAAACCAACGTGTGATGCCAGCCAGGCCATTTATCTTTGGGAGGTGAGATCCACCCTGCAATCCTGACAATCTCCTGGTCTTCAGACCTCCTGCAGCACGCAAGCACTCTGGGTCTGCATCTAAAAGGTCACCCTAATCCCAAACACAAGCACATCCAGTGCCTCTGATCTCCTACAGCCCAGGGAAGGCTTTGTCTGCTGCCGTAACAGGTGAGGACAGAGCTGGAGCTGCATTTCTCTCCACAAGTGGTAGCACTGAACCACTGCAGCCCTGGGATCTCAGGAACGCTTCCCTTTGCAAACACAAACCCACTGGTTTGTTGAACCACTACTGAGCTATATTTGCAAGCTGGAAACAGAAGAGAAAAAGGCAAAAATAAACCAAGTTCAGCAGGCTTGGGTAGCACAGCTTTGTCGTGATACTCTTCTAGGTAAATTCAAGCTCAGCTGAAGGAACCAGGCGACCTCTCTCCCGGTGTTTCTGTGCTGGGCATGTCTACAAATAAGCATTTAAGAAACACAATCTTTCTCCCTCTCTTTCGCTTCCTACCGCTGTGATTTACAAGGTGAAATTAAAAATACACACATCCCAGCGCTTGGGGTTTTCCATCTTGGGTCACTGATTTATAAAAGCTGCCAGGGAATTTTAAATGCTTCGTTTTGATTTAGAAATCATTGCTTGGAAGTTGCATTTATCTGGAATATTCAGCTGTATTGCACATCACTGAAAATCTGATTTATGGATCGCAAAATGTATGCAGATAGACTACAGAACGTACCTCTAGATCAACCCCCCAATAATAATACACACAGCTCACCCACCCAAAAGACAGGCAGATATTCATACACGTGTGCAGATGCATGTATGTGCCTACAGCTCTCATATCTATATTAAAGCCTTCTCTCCCCAGCCACATTCCTGATGGGAAGGTCAGATACCGTGTCGATATATAATGAGAGGCTCTGTGATGTCTTCCTTCCACCCCCTCACCTTATCATTCCTGCTAACACGTATAAAATTCAGCTTTAAGCTCTATTTCCAGCTCCCCAGGTGCTTCTTTCTCCTGCTGCTCCTGTCAGAGGCGGACAGGCTGGATCCCAGTGCCAGAGACCGGAGTTGTGGGATTCCAAAAACAGGTTAAGCAATTGGATCCTTCACCCCATCGCTTTGGGGAGGGTGTGGGATTGCTTTTCCTGCTGGACTCACACCACAATCATTGGAATACAAGGAGGAAGGACAGATCCTTTATGGGAAAAGGAAGGATTTACCAGGAGCACGCTTGTCAAAAGCTTCTGTTTCTTTTCCCAACCCCACTTTAAGAGACAACAAGTCCCACTCTTTCAGAGCACAATTATCTGCTAATGGCACCACAGGACGCTTCCTCACCCCCTGATTTTTATTAAATAAGCCCAATAGTAGTAAGAAGTTGGGTTCTATTGTGTGAGATGCTCTAAAAAGCTGCTCTGGCCATACGGGAGCCTTCACCAACTGTTCTCACTCCAAACCACCACCTTTCGCAGGTGGTTGAGTGTGGGAAGCAGTGAGATGGTTAAAAACCTGCATGTAGTAGATACACATGCTATTTTAGTCAGCCATTAGCAGGAACCCCAGGTTTCCCCACTCACACAGCTATTTTCAGCCTGAAGTGTATCACACTCTTCGTGCCACCAGCCAGGGGACAGCATGGCATCACCCTGCTGCAGAGCTGGGGGCTCATCCCTGCTCTGCACCATGACATCCACATGTCCAACACCCTAAATCCACATACTCACACCTCTGTTCACGCTCGGCCCTGTGTGAACATCCTGCCTGATTGCCACAGCCAAGAGAGCAGCTACACAGAGCAGTGGTGTGGCAAAACCACTCCCAGGGCCGTGTCCCCGGTCCCTGAACAGGGCTAGCATCTTCTAACCGCTGCCTACGGAGTTGTTCTGGGCAGTGGGGATTTTTCCACCCAGCAGCTGAACTGATGTCCCTTGTCCAGCTCCCGGGGATGTTCTCAGCCTTAAATGATTCCAGCCGTGGGGTGCTTTGAGATCACAGACAAAAGGCAGAGAGAGGGGTGAAAAGGGTGTTTCCAGCATCTCAACACCGTGTGAAGGACCAGAGCAAACACAACCGAGGGAACCCAATTTTGCAGTTCCCCCTTCTGCTGGCTGCTCCACGCTGGGGTTAACTTCACCCTGTGCTCATGATTAAGAAACAGCTAGCCTAGTCACTCGCAATTATTTATAGGCTGAAGAGGTGGCATACATTGTGCTAGCAGCACTTTTCAAGCTGATTAAGTTTGCATTACAGCCTCGTGCACAGGGAGGTCCTGCTGACAGCAGGTTGTTCTGATGGGTTACACATCACGCTATCGAATCGCAGGCAGGACTGCATCTTCCCTCCCTCCTTCCCCAAAGGCCATCGAGAACACCAGGTAGCTGGGGTGGGATAGAAAGGCAGAAGGATCTGCTTTAATCTATGTCATATATGGGAAAAGGTCAGTAGATCCATCACGAATCTACCTTACTGATCCAGCCTCATGCAGCTCAAGCTGGTCCCAGCTGTTAAAGTCTCTCCCTTGGCTGGCTAAGAAAGGGAGGAGGTTTCCTTGTCCTTCCTCCAGAGGTGTCCCAGGGAAGCACAGCTTCACATCCCCAGTTAAGTTCCTACATGGTACGGGGGCTGTGAGTTCCAGGCTGAGGCAGCATGGCACAGTGTGGCATGGGCCCCTACAGAGGGAGCAATCTGTAGGGTCGAAATTCCATTCGTCCTTTCCACAGACTAAAGAGCTGAGGCTTATCCATGGATTAGTGCTTCTCTCTGCTGCCTTTAACACAGATCTGACAGTTGACTCCAAATTGGAGAAGGTTGAGGAAGTCAGGCACCTTGGGAAAGCCTTTGGAAACCTGATGCCAAATGGCTCCGAATCCAAACCCAGAGGTCTGCATGGATCTCCCACCAATACCAATATGTATCTTCTGGATTCTTTTCCATCAGAGCTGTGCAAAGCAGATGGAGGACACTGCAAATTCCCTTCCTCACACCTGTGTCAGTGACTTAAGAGACTGCAGGGCTAAAAGAGAAGCAGAAGTAACACCTGCCCTGCCCTGTGGAGTCCCTTCAGTGCTGTCCCTGAGGAGAAGATGCGCCCATGGAGGGAGGGGAGGTGAAAATGAGCATTTGGGGCAGTTATTTGCTCAACTTTCTGTACAAATGCCCTATGCATTGCATGTTTATAGAGAGCATTAATAGGTATTTATTCAGCCAGAAGGCAGGTTTATGAAGACACTCTATAAAACTACAATGTTGAGCAGAGATAAATAGCAATAATAAAAATATAGTGTACGTGAATCCATTATCTGACTTAAATCAAGGTAATTAAAAGCGACACATTTCAGCTGCCAAAAGCAGTAATTCAAGTCATAGTGCAACTTTACAGACACATTTCCATTAAGACCATCAGTTATGAGTAACAGAATTTTCTCTTCGCTGAGCATTGCTTACCTAATTTCACCTTTTCCTTAATAATATACATTACTTAATTCCTCAAACAGCTGTGTAATTTAACTAGGCGTGGTAAAAAGCCACTGATTAGCCTGCTGCAATTCTGAACATGCAAAGCAATACATGGAGTATGATTCTTCAAAAAAGGTTTCACATTTAGGACAGCAATGAGGTTTTGGGGCAATGGTCTAAGGTGCAATTTCAATAATGTGCTAGGAAGGAAAAAGATTAAGCTTTTTATGATTCTATAACATTTTTTATATTTTATTGCCAATAATTACATGGGTTTCTTTTCTATTTTCATCGACTCAACTTCTCCTAGGTTAATTATGTTGTCAAGATCATGTCAAAAAGCCACCGCTAAAATTATGATTCTCATTACTCGATGATCTAATCAATTTTGTGTGGTAATTTTGGTCCAGCCTAGTCTACCAACATCCACATCCTGTACATGGAAAAATCTATTTCTCCGTCACACTCTGTTATAGTGCTGTTCTTGTGCCACGACAGCCACGAGCCTGTCAGCAGTTCTGCTGCAGCCACGGCTCACACATACCCAAGGCTTCTAATACAGATGTTCAGAATAAGCCTCAGCCTTTCTGGCTGACCCCTGCCAGGCGTTTTCATCACAGAGGCCAATTATACTCATTTAGCATTACTGGTTCCATTTGAACAGGGAGTCAAAGGGTAAAATAAACAAGCATTCTGATGATGGAGAACCTGGTTTATCCTGGTGGATGTACCTCTGGCCTCCTGGTCTTTGACATGGGCGAAGGACCCTCGTCTCACCTAAGGAAACGCTGACACCTGTCTGCTCCCTCTCCCCTTACACACGTTTAGAGTTTTCAGCTACGTTTACTCGTGGGCTGTGGGAAGGAAAATGCAGGCACATCAGTGACTCCCCACTCCCAAAGGCAACCCAAAGCCCAGGTGAGGTACCAGCACACGGCCTTGCAATGCTGGAGTCCCCCTTTAATTAATCTCTTCAAATCTGCCACAAAACCTGAAGATGATGGAGGCAAGTATGGGCAGCAAGGGCAGAGTCCACACAAGCTGCCCTGTACATCAATCCTGGGTGCAAGATCCAGCAACAGGAGATAATCACCCCAAGCCTAAATGCTAACCAACTTGGTCCGACGCGCTGAGGTCAGGACAAGCCGCTATCCAAAGAGCTGTTAATAGTAGGGATGGAGCCAGGAGCCAGAACCACAAACCCAAACCACTCTTGAGAGAAAAAACAACCACGCTCCATAGTTAGAGCTGCAGATCAGGCCAACTCTGTCTCTACCTATCACCTACCTAAGGGGGTCCTTAGCATTACCAGCACCACGGAGCTGAGCTATGCAGTGTCCACCAACCACACAGCTACTGCAGGACCTCCCCCCTAATGAAATTTGGGAGATGATTCACAAACGAAAATGACCCAGAACATCCCAAGAACATTGTTAAACTGACCAGGTTCTGTGTCAAGTCTTATTGTCAACAGAGATCAGCAGCTGTTAAATGTATGCATGCATGCAGGATATGGAAACCAGGGAATTACAGGTCCATAAGCCTTGTCCTGGGACAGTGAACACTTCCCATGTTCGGCCACAGGGGAAGCATGAAGAGCTCAGAAAGCTGAGCTGGGACGGCTCTGAAGAGAGAACACAGAAGGAACTTTCCATACTTTCTCCTTGCTGTGGTTCACTAGCTACATTTCAGTCCTGCCTGCAAGCCCACATCTTCTGTTTGCTTCCTACAAACAGTTCAGTGGTTGGCTTTTCACTGCCAAAACCGTCTTGGGGAGGGGAGGTTGGAAATGGCATATGTGAATATGCATAGCCACAATGTTTCACAACACACCCGCTCCCCAGTTTCTGCTCCAGAACAGCTTGAACCATCAGCAGTCAAAAATAATGCCGAGTGGTTTACCAGGCTTATCACAGGATGAATGACAAGAGCGGGTGTCTCAGAGCTCCAGCTCCCAGAGCGAACAAGAAAGGTGGAAGGAACTAATCCACCCAAAATGAAAAGTAGCTGCTCCAAGCAGTACTGATGCTGAATCACATTCATATGCAAAGGCCACAAGACGACTTTCCTCCGGTCCCATCAAGATCCAAGTGCTGCAGAGAGCTCAGCAAATTGCGCAGAGAATATGTTCCACTTCAACTGAATTATTCAGCACAAAAATATTTTCCAAGATGTAATTACCTTGGCACACTTTGTTCAAAGAGGGATACAGGTGGAGAAGTTATTAAAATCCTAATCTCTTTGATCACAATGTGCTAGTCTCTCCCAATCCCTAAACAGCATCCGTAACAATTTAAACACGTGTGATTCCCAAGTAGAATTCAATATATATACAAATAAGAAATCAGGCAGCATCATTAAAAAAGATGGGTCAGATCTTTTCAGAGCAGCCTAGCTCAAATGAATTCAGCAGCAATATCCAAGTAGGTATTAGCCAAGGACCAGGCACAAGTTGTAGTGAGTTCTACTGCTGGTAAGATGCAGATTTTAAATGGGCTTTGCATTTAATAAGGCACGTGAACTCTCACACAAAACCCAAAGCTCTTCCTCCCTGTACCACTCAGAATCATAAAAAAGCAGGTTTATTCATTGCCTGCTCCGAATTCTTCCAAGCTGCATATACATTTATGTAAAGGGGGAAAAAAAGGAACAGTTGGTCACTGCAAGGAGGGAAAAATAATTTCCAGCTCATTTTTAAGTTTCACATACAACTGTGGGTTCAGAGCTGCAGAGGGATCCTCCAGGACACTCAGGACATCTCTACCCAGAGCAGCATGGCCAGGTCACCCACCCTCAGCAGCATGGACAAGCTCCCCCCTCCACAACTTGCCTAAAAGCTGGTTAAACCCCAGTGCTACAAGAGGCTGAGGTGCAGGGTCTTCAGTGGGTCAGTACCAGATTTAAAGGTGGGAAGAAGACAGACAGAGAAGCTGAAGGAACAGTTCTCCCCTTGGCACCACCAAACACAAGCACAGTGGCAGCAGTAATGTAGGAAGGCAGCCCTGTCCCTCTTCCTCTCACCCCTTCCCACCCAGGGTTCATCATTCAATAGCACAGCAGCTCTAGTTCCCCTGCCCAGGACAAGTTCACCTCTCTCTCTACCATCTCACCCCTTCTGTAGGTACTTGGGTTGCCTCAGAGTCTCTCTGAAGAGCCTGGGCCAACAAACAGACCACCTCTGACTTCTTCAAAGCAAGAAACCAGTCGTCACCTCTGCTGAGGTTTGACACACATGGCAAACGTGCTCCACACAAACCAACCACTGGTATTTTTTCTGCCAGCCAATGTCTCTGTAATTCTTCATCTGACAGTCAATCACCACTGAAGTGTAAATAGGTTGCTGTGTGGATTGGCTAAGCTACCTATTAATCAACCAGATTAAAAAGATGATGGCAAATCTCCAATAATTATGCAACATAATTAAAAGGCTGGGAAGCCTGATTTAGGGCTTATTAGCCCTCTAAGTCCTTCATTAGCCATATTAGTTTCCTGCATCAGATCCCGAAGGGAAAATCTCTCTGTTGCACCGTGAGTCGCAGACATCTGACCGGTACCCTGAAATATTACAGCTTCTCCTGAACTTTCAGACCCTTGGAGTGTCAGTGTAGAGAAGCAAATGTCTTTCCCCCAGACTCTTTAGGTGGAGACAATACCAGACATGACACATATGCCAAATACCCTTTTTCATAGGGTACAACAGAAAAGCATTCCAATGATGGAGAACCTATTTAATCCTGGTGTAGGTACCTCTGTCCTCCTGATCTTTGAAATGGGCAAAGGACCCTCATTACAGAGCAGAGTCCACACAGGCTGCCCTGTAAATCAGTCCTGGGTGCAAGATTCACACAACCAAAGATCATTACCCCAAGCCTAAACAACTTGGTCCAATGCACTGAGGTTGTGACAACCCCAGAGGCATGGAAGTGATGTCAGGACTCTCTAGAGATCTCAAGTTGCTCTGTTCATGAGGAGAGGGTTTGCCTGGCATCAGACAAGACAGGTTTGTACAGAGATCACCTAGCTGAGTTCAGTTTCTCTTCAGCAGCATGCAGTTGCCCCCTCCCAACGTTTATGAGGCAGAGCTGTAAATTGTAGGACACAAATGCAAACCAGAGAAGTTGTTATTGCACAGGCAGCATCTGGCACCTTCTGATGGGCTGCAGAAGCAGATGCCATTGCACAAATGCCAGAACTTCTCAAGTGGTTCACCCAGTGTGATATCAACTGGCCCCCTTCCCATTACACCACCAGCTGCCAATGATTCTTCTGTGCAACCTTCTCACCTTTGGGCAAGAACTGACACACAGCTCTGCAAAGCTGGGGAAGGTACGTCAGTTTTTCTTCTTCACTAAAGAAAAGACTCCTTCTGGGTTAATAGGTATTGTGCTGTAGACCATCATCTCCCAGTGTCACCTTCTCATTTTCTCTGCTGTGTCCCACATCGCACCAGAACCCTACCCCTCACCTATGATGGGAGCACAAGCAGCCACTCAACGCATCCCCCATAGGAACTCGTCACGCTCTGACTTTGGGTACCTGTCCCCAGTCACATTAAGCAAGCACTGCAGGTCAGTAGGTAAGAGTTCCTACCTAAACACAGGCACAAACAGGTTCTACACTTACCTTAGTTTCTCACTTTCAAGTAAAAACCCCCCATCACTCCACAACCCTGCTGCTTCTTTCATCTCCAGACTGCATCTCATCGTTAGGCTGCAGGTTGTCTCGGACAGGTATCGGCAAAGTCCCTATTAGCATGGTTCTGCTCTTTAGTTCTTAATGAACTTCACTGTCATCATTGCCATCTCATTTGCATTTGGTGAGAAAAACCTCATTTACATGATCAGATAGAGGCTCTCCTGGCAGAACCAGTCAAAACAGGAGTTGCCATTCTGCTGAGGAGAATCATGCAGGTCCACCCCTGTCACCTACATCAGGGCAGGATCTACCCCACCCATCACCCCGGCATCTAGGCTGCCATACTCTGTTATGAAATCACCTCCTGTCCTCCAACACACCTGTAAAACAAGAAGCTCCTCCTGCCTTCCTCCTTAATGGAGCTTTCCAAGCCAGATGAATTATTATTTTGGCTGGGCCAGCAATAAGCTAATCAGAGCTGCTTGTTTCTAAAAGCCTCTGAAGCACAACCCAGATTGCCGCTTGTCTCCGCGGTGCTGAGGCACCACTCTTCCTCACACTAAGGATGATGCTTTTCTGCAAAACAACATCCCTGCTGGAAAACGGGAAGGGATCTGTTAATTAAAGTTGGATTGCCAGTGGCTCCTGGCGGGGAGGCAGCTGCACTGCATGTCCCAGGGTTTTAAAAGCATCCTGGTGTTCAAGAACATCACCATGGCTTTCCGTGTGTGTGCAAATCAGCGCTGCAAAGTTGGGCCAAAGTCTTCCTCACCCACACTGGGATTACAGATGTGATAGGGAGGAAGGCAGAGTGGATTTTTAGATCGTTCCAAGGAGTCTTTGCAGACAACAAAAGCATTTATGGAGAAACCGGGCTACTGAGAAAGGCCAGCATGTGGGTTGGGAAGGGCACAGATGGATGACCAGGCAGAGCAGAAGAGATGACAGTGTAAGCAGGACCTTTTAAGATAAGGACAGGTAGCTCCCTTCACAGGGTACCCACAGACCAGATGAGGAACTTGCTCATTCTGTCTGTTTTCTGTTGCTACTGGCAAACCACGTCTGCCCAGTGCTTTAAAGACAAAAGCCAGGTAATACTTAATGTCCCTACGAGCACGGAGGTAACAGCAGATCTCAGAGCACATCATTACGATCCACTGCTTTCAGTTTGTCCACTGAAACCAGCACCAGGGCACCAGCAATCCCAGTTTAACTCAGTGAAACTGCTCTGAATTTAAAATTCTGCATATATATGATGGGAATAAATACATCTCCTTCAATTCCTAGTCAGGAGAGGAAAACACACAAATGTGAGTTAAAAACCCAGCCCCACATACTAACAGCTGCATCTTAATGAATCCTCATCTAAGGGAGCCCCTTACAGTTTAAACTGAAACTCCCAGGCACGATTTGGTTCTTACATAGACGTGCTTATTCTTGGCAACACAGCTTTGGGGAATCCACACCGTAACACAAGCTTTAGGGCTAGGAGCACCCTTGGTATGCCTGAACACCTTCCCTTCTCTAGAACCAAAAAGAGGAGAACAGGAAGATAACTGAGCTTGAGCAACTGTTTGAGTGACAAGATCCCACCACGTACAGCTTCGTTTTTAGACCATTCCCAAAATATTAAGAGGGCAGCAAAGTGAATTAAATAGTCCCTGTGGAACACCGCTGTCGAGGGGGCGGCAGGCTCTGCTCTTCCAAATCCTGTGACACATTAGGCAAGCCAAATAGCTGAAGGCAGGTCAGTGTGATACAATGAGATCAGCTCCTCTTCTGCCATTCACCAGGGAGGAAGAGCTTCATCAGTAGGGTGAGAGCCAATGAGACGTGGAACCTGAAAGTCGCCTTCAAAAGCTCCTTCTGCTGGTCGGTGCTGGACCGATTCTAGGCAGAGCACCTGGGTTTTCAGTTACTAAAGCAGGGCCAGGAGATAACTGCTACTATTACAAATAATTGCCAGGAAGAAAGGGAAAAAAAAAAAAGCATTAGGGTAAGAAAATACAGAGCCCATAAAAGCTCTCGTTAACATTCTTTATACGTGCTTATCATGAATTTTATACAGGGTTAAATATATTTTCTGGTGACTAACACTGCAAGGCTGAGGATTAAAAAGGATAATGTACAATGTGATTTATGAAGTTTTAATGGAAAATCCCCATGGGTTGTGTATAAATCTTATTTATAGCTTTAAAAGTATGTAATATACTTATTGTATATTTTAAAAACTGTGGGAGTGCAGTCCCTGTCATAGTTAATCCATTAAAAAAAGCAACTCCTAGGGGGCTCCCAGGGACAAAGCGTTTGATATTTTAGAGACTATCAGTGTGTTCAGCGTGAAATGTCCAATATGATTTAGTTAGTGGGGGAAAAAAGGGGAATAAAAGAGCCCAAACTGTCTTGAAGGAAGGAACAAAATGGCTGGTTTAGAAGTAAGCTCCAACCCTTTGGATAAAGGGGATGAGCACATGGGGGAATTAAATAACTTGCTGTGAGCTCTGTCCTGATGCCTTTGCTAGCTAATCACTGCCAGGGGCCTGAACTTAGAGCTCCATCTTTGTTTTAGATTAGAAGAACCACTACAGGGTCTCTCATCGTCGTTGCCAAAGGATGTGCATTCTCCCAGATGAAGTTAATCGTATTAGATTGAACCCCCAGAATCTGGTAGCTGTGTTTGGGGAGGGAAGGCACGGTGCTGTCTACCTGGTTTCCTTAAGTTGCTTCTCCTTATCCTTGTGAAAGCAACTTTTAATTTTATTTTTCCTAAAGGTCATGAAATCAATTTTACATCAGCTCAGGATATTAACTCATGGACCCTGCGCTTTAGCTTGATTTAAAGGAAGGGAAAGAAAGAAAGGGACTCCCATCTCACTGCCACCAATGTAGAAAAGCCAAGAGAAGGACTAACAGACTTTCTGTTTCAGACCATGAGGTTTGTTCTTTGCATTGGCCAATGTTCATCCTCTGGGCATCTGCCCAAAACAGCCACAGAGCTCCTAATGAAGAAGGAAGATTATCTTGCAAGATAAACTCAGGGTTTATGAAAGGTCCTGACATACACTGCTAGGCTGTTGTTTGGGTACCTTTAATAATAGGAAAAAATCCAAGGGTCTGGCCAGGGAAGCAAAATCCTTAATCTCATCTGAATTCGGTACACAGGATTGAGTAAGGGTGCCTGAAAGTGGAATTTGCTTTCCTGTATTTCTTGCAATTCCTTCGAAGGCTCCTGATATATGGGAATTCCTAGATGAGACAATCAGAGCCAATGATTCATTTCCACTGTGCCAAAACGAGCCAGCATGGTACTTTGGATGAGAGCTTTGCATGAAACAAGATTTTGAAATGATATTTCTGAGAAATGACGATCCCCCTCTCCTGACACACTCCACTCAGATGTATGCTAATTATATCACGTTGATTAGCATCATTGCTGGTGCCTGAAAATCACTGCAAGGCATTCAGACAATGTCAGTCTACCCAGGGAGTAAAAGGTCAGTGGTGCTAGACACGCTCACCTTTGGGAAGGTGCTGGACACGATTGTGCAGGGAATAGATTGCCGTTTCCTACCTTCCACAGCCAGGTCAACTGCTGATTCTCTACTTCAACAAGGCAACATGAGGATAGGAAGTGGGATGCTCAGCTGTGGAAATGGTGCCCTCACAAAACTTGATGTTTGATGTGTTTTGATTTCATACAATGTACTAAATACAGTCTTCAACAGCGTGTGGACACTGCCCCCCTCAGCCAAACACACCCACACGGACACAGACAGTCCCCACTTGAATTAGCCTACAAGCTAAATCAACTGAGTTAATAAAGGAATCCTTAACATCAAGACTTACACAAGGAATACAAGTCTTCCCAGTCTCGGAAGTCTCTTCCTGTATCTTATCACTGCATCACCCCTCTTCTTCCCAAGGTAAAACTATGATCCAAATCTGCCTTCTCCCTTTCAAGTTCACACACACATATATATCTAGATACGTATCTCATCTCTTTTATGGACAGGTCCCTGCAAAACCCCCCAACCTGGTGATGATGCCAAGGTCTGGAGCATCAGATGAAGCTCCCATCTCCAGTAAGCGACTGGAATCCTATGGGCTTGTCTGATACAGCCCTCACCTTCCTCCTCAGGGGAACAAATCAGGCCCCCCCAGAATGATGGCAAGAGTTGCTATAAAGTTACTCCCCCTCAGAAGAAACTGCCCAGACCTTTCTACATCATCCCTTTCCATGGTGTCTTCATTGCCACCGCTTTTAACCTTGATAAATTGGCACGCAGAGTTTGTTCCTTCTTCCTGCAGTAAATTACCTGCTTCAGTGATGGTGCCACATACCAGATGCACTCAACATATGGCAGGCAGAGGACTGCCAGCGAGGCCCATTATGTCCTGATGTTTGGTTCATTTGAGAAGATTTCGTGCAGCGTGAGCCTAGGCAGAGCTGCCACTCCCTCTGAGCTGCGATCGCTGGAGAAGGCTTTCACAGCAGGGATACTTTGGGCATCTAATTTACATGAAACTCGGTGGATTTGGGCAAGGAACTTCAGCTCCCTTTAGAGGGGAAGAGGGTGATACTTCTAAAGGGATGAGCTGGAGCATTTACAGAATCACAGGCTCACAGGGTGGTCGGGGTTGGAAGGGACCTCTGGGGATGAAGCATCACCACACAGCGTGTCCTTTACCCCCTACGAGCACACCTCATGAAAGGGATCCTACTGCTTGGAGACCCAAAATACAGCAAACCACCAGGAGATGCCACCCCTGTTTCTGCAGCAGCAAAGGCAAATGGAAAGCAACGTGCTGGTACAATAACTGACAACAATTTATCCACCTGGCCCAAAAGGTTCTAGGGGACTCCAAGAAATGCTAATTTATTGGAAAGCCAAATAATCACCTCTAAAATATTTATACTTCTGACAGCCTCATAATCTGGAATTCAGAAAGAGAGATCTCATCAGCATTTTTCAGAATGGAAAAGACAGCTGAGAAATTAAAGAAGGGTGATAAAGTTTTACCAGATAATTGCAAAAAAGCAAGCTTGAAAACAGCCCAGCTGAAGATACATTACCCAGCAGAATGGTCTCTCACTGTTATCAGAATAATCCCCGGGGGCATCTTCAGTCCTATAGAATTTAATAGGAACGAAGCCCAATAGGATTTTGTAGAAAGTGCATTAAAAGTCTGTATTTGTTATAGAAAATGATAACCTTTCTATAGGGCTTTAGAAGCTCTCTCCAGCAGAATTATATAGCACAGCCAACATTTTCTATTTCAGTTTATAGGATGCTTTAAAGTCGTCTTTTTTTAATGCCAATGCTCCAGATATTGAAAAGATCACTCCTGTTTATCTTAGAAAGGAGGAAAATACCTACTAACAGAGGAAAAGTATGATGAAATAATCATCATAAAGAGAAAACAGAACGAAAATTCCTGTACATCCCTTAATGAAGTGTTAGGACAGAAATAGCTTCTTTCAACATCATGTTGAGTTACCATTAAAAAACAACAGCTCAAGTAATTTAAAGGAAAAATAATGAGTGGGTGTCAAGAAGACCTGGAGTTACGAGGCAAGAGTTACAAAGAATTAACACTGGCTAACTTTCAAAGGGGGAGAAACCCCCATGTATCCTATGGGTAATCTCTTGGAGTTAAGGAAATCTAACATCCATTAGGAGAGAGCAAGTGTCTGGCTCTTTCCGAAGCTCATCTCTACAGAGCTATTTCCAGCAGTCTCACACTGGAGATAAACGACAGGCAAAGACTTCTCCCATGTTGCCAAAGGAATAAAAAAGGTGCTTTTTCCAGAGAAACAGCACCCAGAATCTCTCCTTGCCTGTTCAGAGGTGAGGCTGGAGTAAATCAGCACCCACTTGATTCTGATTCACCACTGGCACCACTTGATACCAGGTCTGTAACCCCAGAAAGTTCTTGTGGAACTCAAACATAGCACAACACGCCTCGAATACAGCTGCACAGAGGGGGTTAAAGCCTGGCAGAGTCTAAGACATTTGCATGAATTAAAATAGAGTAAAACCCAAGCGCCAAATCCCCCTTTCACCCGGCGCACTGCTAGGACATAGTTAGCTCCGGGGGAGTTGTTTCTGATTTGTGGCAGAGAATGGGTGAAATGAGACCTATTTATCTCTCTGCTGGAAAGTCTCTCCTACATTAGAGAAATCTTCTTAGCCCTTTGCTTTTCTATTGAGTTTTCAAACCCAGAAAATCTAGAGAAGCATTACGCTTGGAACGGAGGGGTTTTCCCTTCAGTGCTCAGTCTCTCAGTGGCTGCAGAGGTTCTATTATATGCAGCAGCAAATTAGGTTAGAGGATTACAGAGCAGCAAGCTGTCAGAGGTGTGCTGTGCGTTGGGTTTATCCTGCTTCTCACCTCAGGTGAAGATTTGATGCACTTGTGCAAAAGGAGCACAGAACCTCGTGGAAGCAGTGGAGAATCAACCCGGCGGTGTTAGGGGTGCGCGTGTCTGCAAGCATGGAAGGGCTGAAGCTTCAACCAGGACCAACACCTCTGAAAGTCCAATCAACTACAGGAGCACATCGTGGCTACTTAATTCTGAATTAAGTCTACACAAAAGGTCAATATAATTTAATTTTTGTCAACTAGGTCAACTTAAATTCACACTTTCCTAAGCATCCCACCCGGGCCATGTAGCTATCAAGGAGGTGACTTTCAATTCACAGGTGCACTAAAGGATGCCACTTCCACATCCCAGATGACATCAGCTGTTTGTGGACAGACACTGCAAACACAAGGGGTGGCTTTAGCTCAGGAGATGCGCGCTGAGCTGGTGAGTGAGCTGCATCTGCTCAGTCCCAGGGAATGAGCATCCCTGTGCTGTTCTTCAGTTTGTGAAGCCCAACAGATCTCTTGCTGCTGTAAGGCAGGTAAAATGTGAGGATTGAATGGAAACAGGAGTCTAGCTGGAACGCAGATGGCATTTTGACAGTGAGACAGTAAGAAAGGGCTGGATGCTCACTGAAACAAAGCACTGAACGGTCCTTCAATGAGCAGAACTGAACTCACACCAGCTAAAAAATCAAACCTAAGTGTGGGGCGTCCAGGTGAAATCCAAATGAACCATTCGGAAAATGTTCCCTTACCAGCTGTCTACTTCCTGTAGCTGCCATTAACTCCTCAGCTTGTCCAAGACGGGCAGCCAAGAGTTGGTACCTCTGAGCTAAAGGCAGGTGTAGAGCTGGGTCACCTCTGCAGAACACAAACATCTCTTATCATAACCAAGTTCTAAAGCAGAAAGGAAAGGAGATTTCCAGCTCAGAAAGGAATCAGGTTAATAGATATGGAAGCTCCTCAGCTGGCTCCAAACACAGAGACACAGTTACCTGGACACGGGCTGCAAACCACAAGCTTAAAGGAACAAGCTGGAGACATTCATGTGGGACTGAGAGGTGGGTGTCTGTGCATTCAAGTAGCAGTAAGGTTTTCATTGGCTCTTGAGAAAACACATCCCTATAGTTTGTACCAGATGTCCTCCAATCTGCATGCACAACCCCTGGTGCCAGCGGGCTTTGGATGGGGTGCAGAACTAGCCGTGCGAGCACTCGCGATCATTAAGGGATCTGATGGCATTTAACAGCCCCAGAATCCTTGCCAAACTCCAATTTGCTTTATCACCTCCTGCCTAACTAGAATCTTTTCATGTAAAATCAGTGTATGTTTTTTGACACAAAGCCAAGTAAAACCCTAACTGCAAAGTTTTGCAGGCTCTGGACCATTCTCAGCAAAATAAAATGAACCAATACCAGGGAAACCCCAGTCTCCAGGAGTATATTAAAAAAAAACCCCACAGGTGAGGCAGACAGCTAAGGAAGAGGAGACCTGTTTCTCTCCAAAAGCAGTGAAAGAGGTTCCAATACATTTGTCAAAGCTACAAAATCCACAGTAGGCACCAGAAATGGACCCAGATGTTCAGCCTCAGCCTCAGCCCCAGAACTGGACACCTGCAATTGACAGATAATCCTTCAGTACCCAGAAACCCAGCCCAGATAATCCTGATTTTCGGGATAACCTAAAGAGACAACATACTTGCAGGAGCTGGGAGTCCTCTGGAGGGACTCTCCTTATGCTGACCCAGCTGAGCAGCCTGCTCCCATACAGCCCTCAGGCGCCTCAGTGGAGCTGGGCTTTACCCTGCTCCTTATCCCTGCAGCACGGATACTCATGTTAGCTCCGAGCTGAGCATGATCTGCGGGCAAGCACAGCATAGCTGAGTCAGCACAGTGTGGCAACCAGCCTAATTACCCATGTTAAGAAGATAATTATCCCAGGCAAAGTACCATAATGATGCTGCTTCTGGGACTCGAGCTAATATCGCCGTGTAGATGAGCGGTTTGCTGAGATGGGTAATACCACAGTGTGCCAGGGCATGTACACGTGGAAGGGGAGGAGAAGGTGGGGGACAGCACTCCCCTTCCTCTCGCCTGGGCACCCGAGAGATGAACGTGCTAGGAAGGGAGACAGGCCTTAAAGTTTAAGCAAGTTCCTCAGCCACAGAGAGCTCCTGGATTTTCCAAATGTCATTCTGGGAAAGCGACTGGCAGCCTGGGTGAAACCAAGGAGAAGGGCAGCGTTAGGAAAGGAAACAGCAGCTGCTCTATCTCTGCATCAGTTGATGCTCCACGACCTGCCGGGACACCTGTGGCTGCATCCCCACATCCACTGACTTCTGCCTGATGGTTTCTTTTTCCTCATTCTTCTGAAATCTCAATTGAAGGCTGTTGGTATTTCTATTTTTTAAAGCTGATCAGGGACTCGGGGCAACGATCAGGCACAAGAGCTCAGCGGGAGGAGGGGAGTGTTTTGGAAGGAGAATATGTGGGGGTGGAGAGGAGCATAGAGACGATGCTGCTTTGTGGGCAGCTTTATCTGGGAAAGGAAAGTGGTCACGGTGGCAGTGCAGGGAGTGAAGCTCAGTGGTGTGAGAGTTCCTGAGTCACGTTCATGGGGCAGCCCTGGTGAGTCCAGGAGGAAACATGGCAGTAGAACTTCATGGCTAAGCTGCCAGCAGCACAGCCTGAAGGCTGTGGACAAGCTGATGGCCCCAGGTAGGACACTAACAACGATCCCACAGGCAGTGCTACCCCCCAACAGAGCATAACGTTCCTACAAATGCAGCTGAGCACCCCTCCTGTCATCATAACATGGGGAAACTGAGGCAAGGGAGGGAAGTGAAGGCAGAAAGTCACTCATCAGGTTAGTGACAGGCAGCAACAGCACCCAGATCTCTGGGTTCCTCTTGCTCTGGCCATGACATGAAGCTGTTTGCTAAACATGAAACAAACTGGCTACAGCCTAGGTAAGGGTTTTTGTCCCATCTCTCAAGTAACAGAGAAACCACAACTGTAGCAATTTCTCCAAATATTTACTCAGTTGTAAGGGTTTGCCCCCGATTTCCAGCATGAGATGGGATTTATTCCTAGATGACTTCCAACTATCAGAAATTGTTGTTTCATTATGGCTCAGAATAAGCAGCCTTTTACAATCAAATAACTTCTCCCTCTGGGGCAGACTCTGATCAAGTTTCCTTCATCAGTATTTTGATTAACTTAACAAATTGAACTCTTTAATACTTTTGTTGCAAGGGGGATTTCCACCCTTCTCTCCCCCTGATGTTCAGAAATAGCCATATCCCTGAGGAATAAGAGCCTGGTTTGCTTTCAATCACAGACGCCTGATGACAAAGGAAAACCTGTTACTATTAGTGTTGCACATTTTATCTGGAGTGAGAGAAACAAGCCCTGCAGCTGCCAGCAGACAAACCCCAGACCACCACATCTCCAGAACTGAGCTGTACAATGAAAAAGCACGGTAGGGATTTTACGTCACCAGAAAGATATTGGACTAAACAAGGAGCTACTAACAGTATTAACTGCAGCAACGCTGTCCTGCTGGGCTAAGAGCTCTAGAAACAAAACCTCCTTGTTTCAAAACAACTTCCAGTCTAAGGGGATGGGATTTCCAGCAATGTCCAGGAGGGTGCAAGAATCCACCCTCTCTTCCCTCGAGGCTGAGGCTAACTGTGGGATAACCCGGGTACCCTCCTCAGGCATCCTGGCACTAGGCAACTGAAAGTATCTATCTCCTTGTGCCCTGGTAACGTCAGTGGTACGATAAACCACACGGCTCACAGCTCTTCTGGAACGTTCTTCTCCTGTAACACAGGATGGGCACAGGCAGCTCAGCCTCCAGACAGCATATCCTCTGTCTGAACAGGAGAGTCCTTTTCTCCAAGGGCACCAGTTCAAATGCTGCTGCTGGCCCTTGTTACTCTCCTCCAGACACCCTTGCTGGCTCACACCTCACCACAAAGCACACACATTGAATCTCCTGTTCTAATTCTTTGCCTTGTGAAGTCATAATCACCTAATACAAATAGAAAAGTAATCAGTGACAAAAAGCAGCCATTAAGCACTCATATTTGTATGGAACAGAATCATCCCCTAAGGACTGACAGGCTTTGCATGGTGGGGTGATAGCAGAGGATCTGGTCCCTTCCGCTCTGACAGGGTTACAACACATTTTACTAGAACTTTGTTAGTAAAATAGCATCAATATTGCGACTGGCAGCTCTCTGAACGCTGGGGAAGACAGCGCTTACAGCCTGCTAGAGTTGGCTGAGCGTGAGGAATGAGGTTTCCTGACTGTTCCTCCATAGCTTCTGTCTGATCAATGCTGAGCATCGCTACTGCTCTGTCAGCAGAGTCACCACAACACAGCAAATCAATCAGAACCCGCCTCTCTCCCGACAGGCATGTCCGGAGTGTTTTCCAGTGTGGAGTGAGGGTGCTCAGGCTGTTGTGACTTATCCCCCAGGGCCTCATTACCCTGCATATTCAAACCTTAAGCAGCCTATCTTTTGGCATCCTCTACAGAAAAGAAATCAAACCCATTTAGCATCCCTACAAACTGCCATTAAACCCCACTTTTCTGAAAATAGGCTCAATAATTAATATCTGTGACCGCACAGGGAAAACTCTTGAATCTGTTAGGATACATTTGAGATGCCAGCCTTCACTTCCAATGCCAGGGGAGAAAACCCAAATCCCAGTGCACCACCCACACAATCCCACGTACCTCTGCAATACTAATGGCTTTCCCAGGCAAACGGATGCTAAAAAGAACAAAGGAAACTTTTCCACATCAACATTATTGTCTTTTCAGATGGAAAAGTCTTGCTAGAAACGAGCAGGGCTAGAAAAGCACAACACGTTAATGGTTGGAAATGAATTCAAATGAGAAGTGACAGGTCTCTACACACTTACCACTAGCCATACCCCAAAATACTATCTATCTACTGCATCTCAGAACTGGATGACCAGAAGCAGTATCGAGATGCTAAGTTTTTCTGTAGGTGTGGAGCCCAAAGCCAAGGGCAGTCTGTGTGTGATCCTAGGCAAGACAGGCAAGCGGTAGGCGAGAGGACCATTTCTCTGGATCTTCTGTGGGTTGTATAAAGCAGAAAGGGCTTCAGTAACACAGCCCTACACCTCGCAGCAGGTGCCAGGGACCGAAGTCACAGCTCCTGAATTTCTCTTGCGTCCTCTACATGAATTTTTTTGTCTTGTAAACCTCTATCGTGAGAGTAAGTGGTGGCTTCAACTGTCCTCACAAAGGCTGGGCAGATCTGGTCAGCTATGGCTTGGCCATCAACTAATTTTGAAACACATTAAGTAACCCAAGAGTCAGAACTGTTTAAATAAGACTGAGACAACCTCCCAACAGATGGGTGGGAATTTCAGCAACCTCTATTCGACTGACTGGAATTACTCCTCTGATTTCCTCTTCCCTGGCCCTTCCAGTGAGCACAGGGCAATAGTGGTGTTTGTGATGTGCAGTCGAGACCAAAGGCAACTGCTGGCAGTAACTGGATTCAGCAGGTTTTTAGAACAGAAGGCTGGTCCGTACAACAGCCGTAACTGCCCTGGCAAGGCAGATCTCACAGCCATTACATTTTAATGCTTTCCCAGATAAATACAGCATTTGGCAAGTGCTTACACTGACAGGATTATTTTGTCTCTTAGTTCTAAATGAAACGTAAGCCACCTAGCACAGCTGTGCCAAAAATGGGAGATGGGGTTTCTGATGCCACATTTCTGACAGCAAAATTCAGTCCTGGGGATGATTTTTGATGTCGCTGCAGCCACCTCCAGCTGTGCCAATGGAAAGCTCAAAGCCTCCTCACACCACCATCTTCCTATGGACAGATGAGAAGCTCAATCTCTATCTAGGAGGAGTCTAACTGGTGACTTGACCATCATTTATAAGGACTTATTCAAAGGAAGATGTTTGCTCAGCTTTCCTAAGACCTGGGAGCGGTGTATTAATCACCTGGCACCAAAAGTCACTCCCAGTGCTGACAATGGGATTCACAGGGGTAAGTCGAACACGTGGCCGTGTTCAGAGGGATGAGCAGAACAGTCTCCAAATAAATATACAACAAAACAGAAATATACTTTATATACTTCAACAAATCTATAAAATACTTCCCCCCAAAAGATGCTTTCCAGCCCCATAGATAGTGCTTATAGCAAAGAAGTGAGAGAACGAGGGAAGTTCTTATGGTTGAGGCTGCCCTGAAACAGCTGCTGCTTCTGAGGCTGTGGAACCTCCCCTCAGGGATGTACCACGATAGCTGAGCTTCCCAAATTCAGTAAAACAAAGGCAACACCTGGAAGACCATGTCCCATAGCTTCAGTGGAAAGTTATGGTGTTTCAGAAAGCAATCGCCTGTGGACACAGCGTAGTTCAGAGGATGGAAAAGTCTCTGTTACTAAATTAAGCCCTAAATTAAGGCTTGCTTTCTTACTGAGCTGCATTTGAGAGTGCTCAGTGACATTGGGTCTGTGTCAGACGCTTGTGAGGGGAGGTTTCCCAGCCCCCGTTTCACAGGATGCAGAAGCTGATTATCAAAAATCTTCCTGGGGAGAGGGGAGGCCCTGGCACAGGGTGCCCAGAGAAGCTGGGGCTGCCCCTGGATCCCTGGCAGGGTTCAAGGCCAGGTTGGATGGGGCTTGGGGCACCCTGAGTTTGTAGGGGTGTCCCTGCCCATGGCAGGAGGGCACTGAGATCCTTCCCACCCACACCAGCCTGAGGTTCTGCGATTCCTGGTTCTGGTCTGAGTAAGAGTCTCTCTGAATAAGAAGTTGCAGAAGAAAAAAAATCAGATGGGAAGTTTCTTTCATGAATTTGAGAAACATGGCATCAAAATTCATCCCTCAAGGTAAATTACAACATTACAAGGGCCATGAACAAACCATTAACACATATGCTGAAAAAACTAAGATCACAATGCCAATCCTTCAGGCAGGAGCGTGCACCCAACTCTCCCTGAATTACTTTTAATTTAAAAAACATGCAGGCTAAGGGCTTTTTTTTTTTTCTTTAAGATCTCGTTAGCACATTCTGAAATAACTGGTTTTAGCATCTTACAAAGCAGAAACCTTCAGCTCCACGAGTGAGACAGGAGGAACGAGTCCTGCAAAGCTTTCACTAATTACTCTACCATGGAGGTGTATTAATAGGGATCTTTTATAAATAATAAGCATACTCTGTACTTAATATTTTGCTTGGTTTCTAGGTGCCACTTATTTCCCAACAATGTCCTGGCTGTCAACACGCGTACACAGAAGCACTCATTAGCAGTATTGAAGGATGGTTTATAGAAGGTCAAATAATGGGCCGTGACAATGCAATTATGTTTCCTGCTATAAAGGTCACTTTTACTCATCATAATAATTATCTTGACAGGACTACATTTACTTCCACTGATTTCAATGCATAAACTTTCCCAGCACCTTGCCCTTTCTGATTTCAGCACCGCATCTGCCCTCGCTGCTCTTTCTAACGCGTGCTCCTCGATGCAAGGCAAACAACAAAAACAGGCTCCCAGGGGAAAAAAACCCACCCAAACCCCAACAACCACCACCACTGGGAAGCACTGTAATTAAAAGTTAAGTAAAAAGCTAGCTTGCAGTTTTAAGGACAGATGTTTTCAGGGTTTAGCTTTCAGTGCTGCACGAGGAATCATTACGGCGCTAAAGGCAAGAACAGCCCAGAATCACACATGCCTTTCAAAATCTGGGTGCTTTCATCTTCTGGACCAAGAGGATGGTGTAAGAGAAGTTCTCAGAACCACCATTAAAACCCCTAGAGTCCCAGGGTCTTAAAAAGCATGACATAATCGCCAGTGGTCAGAGAGGCAGCCAGCAGCAAAGGCAGTCACTGACCAGAGCATCCTGACATGATCCCATGGGGTCTTTACAGACTCATTTTCCTTACCCTAACTCCCAGGCTGCCCAGCCTTTCCTGCCAATGGGATACTCAACTGGTAATTGAGTTAATTTGTTTAGACTGATCTATTACTAGGAAAAGGCTCCTGCAATCTTGCTATCTATCAATCCTGCCCGATAAAATGGACATTAACTGTCCTCAGAGGTACAGAAGGCCTGAGCCGGCTCCTGAAGTTTCCTGCACCCCTTTTGGTTCTGAGAGGCAACGGCTGGGCAGTCAGACAGCTCAGAAGTGCTCCCCAGTCAGCCTTGGAGCTCGCAGCCTCTCGTCCCGTGCATGGAAGCAGGATCTGGGGGTTCTCAAGTCCCCTTGCCCTCCGCTCCCCCCACCCAAGCTCCTACACAGAGATTACTTATAACAAAGGAAGCGGGAGAAAACAATTTATCCAATAAACTTGGAGTGGTCAATGACTGTTAGGAGGAGGATGTATGTTTTATAATTAATTTGCTGATATGGTGGGCTGGGAACATGTTCATAATTGCAGTTAACCTTAGAGCTGAAGGAGAAACTAGGCTAGAGGGAAGACACTTGTGAATGGCTGTGAATTAAAGAGATAAATAATTGCTGAGAGTAGATAACTCGTTACATGCTTTAATTATGGAAAAAATGTATAGGTATTAAATAAATTATGGGTGAGCAATTTAGAAATATGATGGCTAAGGAAAAACTAGCACAGAGGTTTGGAAATGAGCTGGTGCAACGTCTACAGCTCCTGTAGCATCTGAAACACAGGCCTAAGACTTGGAGAGTAGAAGGTCACGAACGAGATGGGTCAGATTATTAGGTGGGGTAAGAGATTACATTCAGTTTAAGACTCTATCAGTGGCTTTATCATTCAACAGAGTTTTGCTATTTCCTCCCAGCCAAACGTACACCCTGTGTGACCCAGCCCTTGTGTATCCGCGGTGGGATTAGGCAGGTAACACGCACTGATGTCAGGGCTCTACATGGAACAAACCCAGTCGCAGGAAAGAATAACATGGGAAGGTTCAAGTGGCAAGAACTCAGATCAGTTTATCCCTGGCTATGATCAAGGAGACAGTTGTTGCCTGTGACAACTATCTCGGTGCAGCAAGCTCACAAAGCTTTTGTTCGCTGTCTAGAACTTCCCAGTCCCTCTCCATAACCTCTAATACCATCAGGAAGTGCTGCTGACCACCATGGGATAAGTTTTATTCCTTCAAAACAGCTGTTCATGGGAAGACACAATAGCATCTTTGCTGTGGTTGCTATATAGACAGGCTGTATGGAGTCTGTAGAAGCAGCGTATGCATCAGAAAGGCTCTCAGCTGGCTGTGGTGCTCACCACCCTTCCCAGCAGCAGGAGAAGCATCGGAAATTGGGAAGTTTGGGAAGTCCCTGATTCTTGGCTACAGTCAGGGCCATGCTCATGGCTCTGAAGTGGGACATGGCCAGTTTCAAGGCCGGAGACAGAGCAGGCTTGCTTCTGAGATTCCTGAGCACCCAAAAGTCCAGGAAGTTTAGGCTGTGCTGCGGGTCCCTCTGAAGACAGAGGCTGACATCCCACTCAGCTCCAGCTGACTGTCTGCGTGGTTGGATGTGAGAACAACAAAGTCCCTGATCTTGTACTGCTGGGTTTGTTCCATGGTTTGATAGCTGGGTCACCACAGACAAGTCACTTTACGTAATCTGTCAATTATGATACTCATATTCCTATGTAAAGTGCTTCAAGGCCACGCATGAAAGGAAAAGTATTATTAATGAGACATTAACCAACTCTTTTTGGGCAATAAACCTTTCCTCTCCGAATTGAAAGCTGACTTGGCCTTATTAAAACCCAGGCAATTCACTTGAAAAGGACAGGCAGGTCTCAGACTCAGTGCAGAGCGCTGTAACAGGATGAACACAACGTAAACAGCCCCCCCCCCAGAGGTGGCATGAGCACCAAAGCACTCGCCCTCCTCGCAAAGCATCCAGTGTTCTGCCAGGAAATACGGGATCAATCAAGCTGGAGCCCTCAGGTCAATGGTTACACACTCACAGAAAGGTCAATGATTTGTTTACAGCCTTCCTGGCACCACACCGTAAAACGAAGGGGAAAAATAGTTATATGGATGGCTCATATAAATCATCTTAACTAAATTCCTGGCCTGCTTTATTCCATACATCACGGAGCGTACTGGACCGAAAGGAGAACCCACTCTCATTTACCATGGGAAAAAAAAAAGAAGGAAACTAACTCCTCCTCATATCAGAGTAATGTGGTCATGATCCCATAAACATGTCATATTTCTGATGGGTTTTACAGTAATCTTTATAGGAAGTTCACAGCCTGATTTATGGGCAGCGAGAAAACACCGCGCACGGCCGGCCGTAGGTGCTGAAGGGAAAGGCTGGCAACGTTTCTCCTCACGATGCTCCAGCCCTGGCTGCCTACAGCAAGGGCAAACCTGGGTCTGCTCAGAGAAGCAGGGGGGACAGGGATAGGGGGGCATCTCCTAAAACCTCTCATAGTAGCAAATGAGGCCTGGTGAGATCTCCCTAGCAGCAAGAGAACTTCCAAACAAAAGGAGGATGTCAGGGAAAACATTCAGTTTTGCTTTTAAAGTGAGTTCTAAAAACATACAATAAAATAGTAAAATAAACTTAAAAGGAAAAAACCCTGGCAATAAATCCTGCTGTCACACAGAAGGCACACAAATCCACAAACACCCATTTCGTTCCAGCAGCGTGTCTCCTGTCTTTCCTTGACTGTTCCTACCTTGATGAACACACTTATTCATTCCCCACAAACACCTCCCCACACAGGTATTTTTAGATGAGCGAGAGGAAAATATATCCGGTCTCTCATTACCTATTCCTATTTCTGAGGCTCTACCAATTTGCATTTAATGCCAAATCCAAGAGAGACCCACGGAACATGAGAGGCTGTTTACTCCTCAGTTTGACTCTGGTTGCTTTTATTTTTTCCAATATCAAATCTGTATTCCAATCAGTAGCAAATGTAGGGCACTACCCGACCGCAATTAACAGACCTTACTGTTAATTTCACCGAAGCAGTGTGGCCCTCAAGTATTAATTAAATCTTAAATTGCTTTCTGGGGCAGAATGAGTGGTCTAGTTTTTATGGTCACAGGCACATTACCAAAACCAGGCTCTGTGACATGCCCAAAGACATCCAGTGAGTCGATGCCAGATCCAGTAAATGACGAACCTGTCCTGTTTCCTGGCTGACATAGAGTTAATTTTTCCTCCTAGTAGCTGGAATAGGGCTGTGGTTGGGATTTATGATGAGAATAATGTTGATAACACCCTGATGGGTTTGGCTGATGCTGGGTTGTTCTCGTGTCTATGCTAAGCCAAGGACGTTTCAGCTTCCCCAGCCCCACCAGGTGCAGAAGTTTCTATTACTCCTGTTATTATTCTCGTCCTTTATTACCCTATTAAACCAGCTTTATCTCACCCTACAAGTTGTTTTGCATTCCCCTGCCCTCTGTTACCAGCTGGGATGAACCATGGCAGCACCCAGGAGCCAACCCTCGAGTTCCCCCTGCACACACTCCGACTGCAGCATCCAGAGCACAGCAGGGACAAGGCGAAAGCTCAAAGCTCACACTGAAAGGGCAAGTTCTTGTTTGTCCCATTATTTGACCCCAGGGAAGATGAGATGAGAACACGGGATGAAAAGGATGAAAATAACAGATAATGAGGTTGCTTTTCAATTACACCAAGACGTCCCTCTAACGCAGCCTTAAAATGACAGGAAAATAGGCCCAAATAATTCCTTTCTTGCAGACTGGTACCTCCACAGCTTATGTGAGGACTTGTCTCTTGGTACCATTCCCATTCCCAAGGTGAAGTGAGGAACAAACAGCAATCGTGTAGGGGAACTGATTACGAAGGGTGGTACGAGCATCCAACTGGCTTCCCAGGCCAACACCACCCCGAGTTCACACAAACATTCCATGGCCACGAACGATGGAGGCACAAAGATGCCTCAGAACTGTGTTTGTTTCCTACCCCCTCTTTCCAAACAAGTGCTGGAACAGTAGCTGGAGATCAGGCCAAACGCACTGCCAGTGAAGACACCGGCCTCCCAACAAAGAGCCAGGAAATACATCCTGGAGCAGATGTCTGGCATATATTTTTCAGCTTTGCCTGAATAAACAGAGTTTCCTAACACTGAAGGACAGGCCTGGTTTCTATAACACAGTCGTATTTTCCCCATAGACAAGAGACTTGTATTTACATGCTAATTAGGAAACAAAAACCAAACCAAAGCCATTTTTGTTTTCAATCAGATGCCACCAGCAACACTCATGGTGATGTTCCTTTGTCACCCTGCATCCTCCTACAGAAACAGAAGGCAGCTCGACACACCAGAGAGTTCAGAATTATCCAACCTTGAACCTCTTTGATAATGCCCTAGCAGAAAAAGAAAAGGACAGGTGGAAAAAAACAAGAATCATCTCAGATTCGCCCATATTCAGGCCTACAACCACCTCATCACCAGGATATTTTTTTAATCTGAGCTTATTTTCCAGGTCATCAATTCAACTTCTCAACTTCTCACAGTTTTTGGTACTTTTGTTAAACGATGTCAGGTCAATCAATCATTATCTCTAGGGCTTCAATTTTCCTTTCAAGGCTGCCACATTCAAACCCGAGTTTTTAGCCCCCCTTTCTCACTCCTTACCTTAAATTCACCTATTTCAACTACTTGATACGTTCAATTGTCACCTCCCTGATGTTATTTTATCTCCACATGCTTGGTTGCCAGAGATAACACACACACACACACACACAACTGGATTCAATAAATCTCACTCGTACCTCTGAGCATTCTTCTTCCCTGTAATGACTTATTAAATGTCTGGGGGGAAAAAAGATACTAAAAGTAATAATTGCTTTCAAAACAAATAGAAATACTTGATTTAAAAACCTTGAAGTGTGGGGAAAGGGAGAAGAGAATGTGCCACAACTGCAACTACTTCAATCAGATATTTGTACAAGAGAACACACAATCCAAAGAATGTAACATCCAAAGTTGTGGAGAAAAGAAGCCAAAGCAACCTAACAATTCTTCTTCCTCCCCAAGAAACACTGACTTTGCTTCAGTGGGTTCAACGGATCCAGAAGTAGGAACTCAAAGGTAAGGTGCCTCAATCAGACCGAAGGACATGATCACAGGCACTCAACTTCTAACCAAGTATTTTTTATTCCCTATGTAATAAGATTTGGGGGTGTTTTTTATATAGACACAAAGATGTCCCGTGGCTTCCCTGAAAGACACAGACTTTGCATTAATATTTTCAAAGATCTCAGAAGATTCTGGGCCCCACAAGAACTCCAAGTATTAAGCAGAGTTCAGAAAGACAGTGTGGCTTGGGATGCAGGATTTAGGCAAGTGAGTTATTATATTTGACAGAGCATTTAATCATCTTTATTTATCAGGAGAGAATTCAAGAGTACATAATAACCTTTGTGGGACTGCTTAGAAGAAAACCTGCAATGATAGAACACGTTTCTCAGGCTAAAATAAAACTAGGGTAAGTATTTAATTGGTTACACACTGTTTGAAGTGTGATGGATTTATACGTGTTCTGCTGAGCTGCTACTTTCCTGCAGTCCACAAGAGAGATGAATTGTACTAGGAAGAACCTGGAAATCTTCCAGAACAGTCCAGGGCAAACACAAAGTTCACCCATTTGTTAGCGAGCTGCTGCTATTATGTTTCAAGTTGATTAGTAGCAAAAAATTAACATTTCATTAAATCCTCTGACAGGAGACAGGACCCTTTCATTAAACACAAAGTGTATAATTAGCAGTAATAAGTATACCTGGGGGTTCTTTGTGCATGGTTCTTTGTGTTTGAGATGCAACAGGAAAACACTATTTGCACCCAGCGCTGGGAGCTGGAAGACACCAGTGCAGTAACAGCTACAATCTCTTTCATAATTGGCACTAATCTTCATTTTTTCAAGTTTTAAACATTGAGAACAATGAAAAAAAACCCCACAGTTTAGGTCTGAGCTACATCTATTTTATGCCCTTAAACAACTAGGTCTGAAGGGTTTTTGTTAATTGAGGCTGTTCTAAGAGGAAGCCTCAGCAGTACAGGTTGGACTGACAAAGGGCGCTGTATTTCAATGGACACACACACAATAACCCTGCACTTATTTATCACTGAGCTTGCACGCTGCTCAGGATCACCAGGACTCCTCATTGATTTACAGCAGGAGTTGAACCAGGAAAATCTGGCAGCATTTCCCAGGGGAAATCCAAGCCATCTTCCCCCATCACCAGTGATGTCCTCCTCATGCCAAGTAGCTCCAAAAAAATTTCTTGGCAGAGGCCAAACCACATGAGGATGGGGGCTCCATGATTCAGTCTGTGCCTACACACCCAGAGGTTCTGTTTCTTGATGGAAACTGTCTCTGATGCCTGCGGAATGGGGATGTCAAGGAGACGTGTTTTATGTCTGCCTCGTTCAAAACAAGTGTGTATGAGCAGGTGTCTCTCTTTCATCCATCCCTTCCCTGCAAGAGCTTATCAATTTTGTACCAGATTCAGTCACAGTCCATTTCTGTCAGGGGCTTATCAACATGGTAATTCCAATTTTGCAGGTGCAATTACACCTACATGAATACTGATGAGCTCAAAGTCTGACAAGGCTTTGAAAAATGCAGAGCAAATGCAAGCTGTCTAACTCCTGGGTGTAACTCCTGGGTGTAGCTCCTGGGTGTATCTTGGCCACGTTAAAGTGCAACAGGCACGGCAGCGGCCGGGGAGGACAGAGGAAGAGAGGGACGTCAAGCATGAGCTTCAATTTAGGACTTGGACCTAATTTTTCTTGGTTTTTAGGTGGAAAATAACAAAACACTTGCAATTTCTATTCATTTGGGATGACACAAGGCTCCAACGTCGCTGGCAATCCTCTCCAAAGGTTTTATTTAAAGCACTGTGGGTTTTGGAGATGGGGTAAATACAAACAGGACCTCGGTCCCAAGTTTTAATGAGTCCCAGAGAACGTGTGCTACTTGGTGTTTGCAACTCATCAATCAGCACTGTGATCCACGGTAAATAAGAAAGGGCACAAGGCTGGAATTCAAATTTCTCAGAAATCTTGGAGCTCTGGACTGGAAAAGGCAATAATTTTCCAGGCCAAACACCTTACTGAAAGAAAACTACTGTAGTAACAACCTCAGGAATGGTACAAGGGGAGGATTTTTTTGGGTCCCTCTTACAACAGGTCGTTTCCAGGGAAGGAGTCAGCTCCAGAATTTTCCAAATGAGAATCACTGAAACATTTCAAACCGATTGTGCCAAAACATTTGCCAGATACCAAATACAAACACCCAGCTGAGAGCAACAAGACAGACAGAACTGGCAGTTCAGACACCTCATGAGATATTTTACATCAGCCCAGTTTTTGCATCAACATGTTGCTGAAGACTCATTGCTCATTGGGAGGCATCTCAGATGGGTGCTCAGCAGAACTGTTTCTCAAATCGATGCCCCCAACACCCCAAGCATGCTGCAAAGCTACTTGTTTTTTGGGTTTTTTTTTAAACACAGACGCTACTTCACGCTGACCATCTGTGATGGTATCGCTCCAATAGGCATCATCAGTCAACGTAGCACTTCAGGATTTAGGCTAGGATTTAACCTGGGCCAGCTGCAGAGAGATAAATGTTCATATCCTTGTGTAGAATTGAAAATTTAAACAAAAAGCAAATGATAACACTCTGGGAAGTATCAGTTTAAGTGGGACAAATGGAATTCAGAGGAACCAGTTCCAGTGGCCTGAATTGTCACAGCTGCAACTGGACCTACTTAAAAGATTGCAAGAAAACTCATTTTCTTCCTCTCATATTCTTTCCTTATTTTTCAATTAATTTCTCTGCTTTATCTACTAAAATAATCAAGTCAAAGAGGTCAGCATGTTGCACTTACTGGAACTGCACCATTTAACATGGGTGAGAGCTTTGGCCCATGCTGTACTTCAGGAGAAGGAAGGAAAAAAAAGGGTAATCCACTGTGGAAACTGAAGAGAAAGATCCTGGAAAATGTATTTTAACACACATTTGATGTAGTGTCTCTGCAGACATACTTTGTTTCTCCCAAGGGTCCCCTTGGACATTGGCAAAGTTACATACATTACCTAATCTAACACGTATTATTACCTAATCTCTTTTCCCCTTGTCTTTAGGATGCAAGTCAAAGTGCTTAATAACAAAAACGCATGGTGAGTGCCCAAGCAGTAATGCCACCATCAGGTCCCCCTCCCCACACGGCTGCTCTCAGCCGTGCTTCTGCGAGGGCCTGGGCTCCCTTCGAGGGGGACACGTCCCAAGCCTCTCTTAGCACAGCACAGGACAGCAAACGCTGTTCTGCTCCCTCACTGCAGGTTCACACCCATCCCACACAGCATCACCACTGGAGCTGCTGTTGAGAGACACCACCTTGTAACGCAACTGTTTGCCAGTTCTTCCGAGTGCTGGCTGTGAGGTCATTCTTCACACCCCAGACACAGAAACCCTCCCAGGGGCCTCAGAGGAAGCTCAAAGCCTTCAGCCGTTCAGACCCAGAAACAATTGCTGCCCACCTTCTGCTGGCAATACCTGTGCCTCCCTCTAAGAGCCCTTAGGTCTAACAGTTGACATTACTTCTTCCTCATTAGACTTTATTTATTGAGGTGACAGACGGTATGATGGGACAGCATCCCCATCCTGAAGCAGAGCGGAGGGTGCTGCCCCAGAAGGTGAGCTTTGCCATTCTTCACTGCTTCACTGTGCGTAGCTGGATGGTCCCCAGAGCACTACCCCACAAAAGCCTGGGAGGAACCTCCTCGTGACTGCAACATTTTCCTCCACATTTGCCTTTACCAACTTGTTTAAGGATTCACTGCATGACTTCAATTGTCCTTCCAAAAACCCATTCAGCAGCAAGGGAACAGCCAGGCTTGCCAATATTTTTTCTGTTCTGACTGACAACTTTCCAAGCTCACAAAAGACAGATGATGGGCTTGGCTTACAAAAATCCCAGGACTTCTCTTGTTTCATCCTAAATCCCATTGATATGCAGCATGAGCCATCTCCAAATGCACACGGCAAAGCAACAGATCCGTGGGAGGGGAGTACTTATTTCAAAACATGGCTGCAGTGATAATAGACAAAAACCCACATGACAATGGAATAATAACAGCAAATGGATGTGCCATTCAAGAGACAGGCCTCTAGCTGGGGATACACAAAGCGCGCAGCAAGCTCGGATGCCAACCAGGTCTTGGAAACACTTGAGTAGGTTTATAGCTATAGGAGACACTGTCGCTAACCTGACATATAAAGAAACTCCCCCTTGATTTCTTTAGGACAGGAGCCTGCCTGAAGTCTAATTATGCCCTCTTTTGTCTAACAGGCACAAAGAAACTTGAAGTGTCATGTCCTTCAAAACCACACGCCTTCAGCGGTCTCTCGCACGCCGCCTTTTCCACAACACAGGCACACTTGCTTTTGCTCTGCATCATGTCAGATTAACAAGGTATCAACAGACATTTATTTAACAGCTTCTTTCAAGGATGCTGGCTAGACATCTTTCAAGACGGTCCAGTGTAGCTATTAATTCCTAGAAATGTCCTAGGTCTTTGCTTTCAGCTCGTCCTCCCACCACTTCGAGTGAACGATGCTGAAAGGCAACAAAGGCAGCTGCAATCAGTGCTGCCAGCTCCCCCAAGATCTGTGGGATTTGCTGCCTTTACTCTCCAGATGCTGGATTTATGTACATACAGAACAAAATCAGAGGCAGGGACTTAATTTTGGAGTTAATGTTCATGGCTGACTGGGTGAGAGAGATGGCCTGAGAGGGGAAAAGGCTAAGGATTGAAAAGGCAAATTTAAAAGAAAACATAAAACCCCCAAAATCTAGTTAAGCATTATGACTTGAGGACCAGGAGCATGGCAGAAATGTAGAGTTGCCATAATCCCTCTGCCTGAATTGGGGGGAAATACCAGTGTTGGGTTGGAGTGTAGCAACAAACCCCACTGCCCAGAAAGGCTTCAGGGCTGTCTCCCATCCAGATGAGATGAGACCGAGCTCCATCTTTTATGAGGCACTTAAAACAACAGGGAATGTGAGCAAAGGAACTCATTTGAGGCCACTGGAAAGAAAAGCCATTGCCCTAGACAAGCCCTGGCAGAAGAGGAGGTAAAGCAAGGGCAGAAGTGGGCACAGAAACCATTTCCATCTGCTTGATTCCCACCATGCTGATGGAAACAGCTACACCCCGTAACAGATAGGGACTGTTCCAGAGGATATCTGGCCCCCAAACCAATTTATTCTTGGAATTAAAATCACCTACCAGCCCTCAAATTCCAGGTTTTAGCTCATGTCAAGCAGGCTAAGGATAAGTTTTAATTTATCTTGTCAAATAGCTTATACTTAAATGACCTTTTCTGAATGTGCATCATTCTGCTTTCAGTTCACAGTCACAAAAACATATCCTGAAGGAAAATTCTCCGTGGTAAATAGATTTTTGTCTACAGGGAGACTCGACCAGGTTTCACACCTGCCCACCAGCCTGCCCAGAGTTCTCATTTCTGGTGCTAACATATTGTAGGGAATAAATTGCTGAAATCTCTCATTACACGGGATGGTTCCATCAAACAATTTTCTTGTCATTAAGTGCTCTGTAGATGCACTTAATGGGCAGCACTCTCAGGCTAGCAGAGAAAGAAAACCAAACCCTTCTGAAAGCTAACCCCCAAACTAGTTATTCATTAACTTAAAACACCTCTGGAATAGGCAATTATGGAGAGAACATTACCTAATGCTGGGGATATTTTCACCCAAAGAAATAACAACTAATTGAAAGTGGTGGTGCTGCTAACATTTGTCTCTGGGAGCCTTGGTGATAACATTTATCTTCTACACAGCCTCTTTCCCTTGGTACGACGCAGGCTACAGACACACCAAGCTGCAGCAGATGAGAGCTGGGAGCTCCCTGAGCTTCCAATGAGGCTCACAAACACAGGGCGAACCACTGCTCCTGCTTGTTCAGCATCCAGTTTGGAATCCAAACAGAAATACTATCTTAGGCTCTCTTTCCTCTGCCTGGGAAAACACTGAGCAGCAGAGTCACACTAAAATCCTGGTAAGGTTGGTGGTTCCAGAGTGGAAACGGTCTCCCCATCGTAACCAGCTCGATGGATTATTCTGCTCTGTCATGTTCATAATACCTAAACGCTGAGATTTTATTAAATCACAAAATGAGCTCTTCTTGCTTTTATTAAGCTGTCACATAAGAAATTCCAATCAAGGGCAGTGAAACAACGACAGGTCCAACACAAACATAAAAAAACCCAAAGAAAAACCTCCCAAAGAAGGGAAACTGAAGGCAATCTCAGGGTTGTTTTTAATCCCAGCCTTTAACAAGGGCCTCTGTCACCGGGGTTAATGCAGTGGTGCTGTTTGTACCAAAGGAGGTGACTTCAAACCCCTCCACACAATCGAATCCTACCCTGTTATCTGCCAGGTCTGCAACTGACAAATAAAAGCTCCTCTTCCCTGATGAGCTCCTCAAAGCCGGTTTGCAAGGCCTGTGAGCACCTGACAGGTTTGCTGGCTCGCAGCGGCTCATCGGCGATGCGCAGGGATGGGGATGGAGTTCAGGACTTGTGCAGCTCAGCAGCGCTCCATCCAAGCAGGCAGAACAAACACAGGGAGCAGGACTGCGCTCGGCTGACCTACTTACTGCAGTCTCAGGGCAAACTTGCCCCTCTCCCTCCATTGTTCCTTCCTCTAGGTAACACCTCTTCCCGTATTCTCAGGGGATCCGGGAAGGAAGCGTAGGGGATAAGTTATCATTTCAAAGCTGCCACATACCCAGCCTCCCTTCTCGCTTTACAATGAGACCAGTACAAAAGGGCCTCCCTGTTCTAAACCACTGTGCTAACTTAAATTACCTTCATCTCAAGCCATGCCTGCTTTAAAATATCTTTTCTTTCATCGTGATACTAATAAGGAGCCAAACTGCATGGACACAGCAGAGACAGCTTTGGATTTAATACAGCACATTTAAATTAAATGGGCCTAACACGCTGCTTTCTTTGCCTTTTCAAGTACCATCTTTCATCTGCAGGTCCTACAGTTGGTTCAGCCTTGATAGAGTTAGAAAAACTGACAGCTCAGGTATATTTTAAACATGCCAGGCAGGCCTGGATCCCAAGGGAAATAGCTCAGCTTTTCCAGTATTCACATTTGGTTATTTATGGGGTTAAATGAGAAAGGAAATTGCTAACAAATCCACCCATGGGTTTGGCTTGCTGCTCCAGTTTGCCTTCTCCTTGCTCTACTCCTGTAACTGCCACCCGATGAGGAGCCAGGGAGAACGTTTCCATTTCATGCACAGGAGTGGGACCTGAAGCCAGTTTTTCCAATTCACAGCTCTGCCAAAGCCACCAGACAAATCCCTGGACAAGTCACTTGTGAATCTGTATTGCCCGTCCATAAAAATAACTGGGATAGAGAGATGCTTCCCTTTGCCTTGAGGTCTGTGACATGGCAGCTACTCCATGCAGCAAAACCCTTAGTAAGCAAAGGCACTGCTGTGTGTTTGCTCTGGCTCAGACCCTGCAGCACGTAAACCCCACGTGAAAAGGCTGTAAAGGTTTGTCTCCCTGTGAGGATCTGGTTCCTTTATGTACCACTGCACATCCTGCCTTCCACTATCACCTTCGGAACAGGAAGCTGTAAGTAAAAATGACCCTTCTCTGATAGATGGTCGATATTAACATCTGGATCCGTGTTCTTGTCCTACACACAAACACAAAGCTCACTGAGAGCCTGAGAGCTGCTGAGACCTTCCTTTACTAACCCCAGGAAACGATGTACCATCAGCCTAAACGCCTCTGTTTAAATAACAAACATGTTGACTGCATGTTCTGGTCCTCTCCATTGCCATTAAAATCATCTCTCTTCAACAGCACTTTACCTTTATCACTAGATTTGCCTAGGAGGGCTCTGTAAGATACTTTGTGTGAAGAAATTTTGCCTCAATCACTTAAAAATTAGTCCTTTCTTCCCCTTGAATACTTATCTGCTCATGTTTATGAATAAGTTACAGCTATGAAGAATTTACTGGCATCAGTGAGTGCCTTCTGCTTATGTTGTTATTCTTTTCAGCTCCTACTATTCTACTTGAAACATTTGTTCTGTAGTTAAGTTACACAACTTGCAAGGGAATAAACAGAGGGAATGTAAGCAAACGCATGTGCCCAGATTAATCCGGACCACTCTGGTGCCTACACTGAGGTTGTTTCTAGAGATCATCTTGGAAATACTCCTGGAGCAACTTACACCACTGCTGTGCCCTGCTGCTTCCTACCATCACACGCTGTGACAGTGAGAAGCCAGTTAACTCTCTGCAACCCACGTGTAAAAGATCCACGTAGGTTGCCCAGGCGCGGATCGAAGCGACATCACACCCCGCTCAACTCCTGCTGCTGACTCTATTACAGGGTCTTTGTGAGCCCCAGGAGGTCAGGACACCTCAAACACTTCCCAAAGGCTTTGATGCCTTGGACTTACACACACACACATGTAGGTGAACAAGCACTGATGCTCCTTGGCAAGACCAGAGTATGATGCTACTCAGTTCAAAGAGCCAAACCCAAGGACTGGGGTTGCTGATAAGGAGATACTGACCATTACTGAAGGCTAATCCCATCCTCTTGAAAGCAGCATCCTTGGTCTGAGAAATTCCCAGCCAGAGATCAAGAACAGCCCCGAGACAGGCAACTGATAGACAATTTCTATGCTGGTTGAGATCACACATTAAAAGGGGGATTGCAGAAGTTGCTGTTGAGAAAAGAGGGGCAGGAGAAGGACTTGATAGTGGAAACCAAGAAAATCAAAATGTTCTATCACTGTATCATTGCACTGATGCTCTGAACTCACTTCCAAAAGTTTTACATATTGGCATTTCATTTTTAATATTAAAAACATGCACAAATGACTAAAGTAATGCTACTGTGATTTCTTAGCTAATAGACTTCTCATCTTTTTGGAGCTTCTGCACACCCTCTTCTGCTGTCACGACATCTACAATGTCAGCTTCCAAACTGCTAACTGCCTGGGACTAGCACATGCAGAGAGACACACTCACACACACAAATGCTCAGAATGGAAGAGTCACCTCCAGCATCTGTGTGCCAACTCCATTTACTAATTCACAGCAACCCAAAACCTAGCCTCTATTTAGTAAGACTGTCTTCCAGTAATCAAATTCATGATGGTCTACCGCAGGCATGAAGACAATGTTCAACTACTGAATCCAATCATGCAGAATTTAAACCTAATTAAAAGTAACTGGTACTGTCAACCTCGAGCTTGGCTTTTTATTTACCTTGTATTCTGAAAGAAACACAAAGAAAGAATGGAATCAGCTCAGTAGTTTTAGGAGTTACGACCATTTCCATTTGCCAGCTTTACTGGCATATATTAGGGATGTTCTGTAACATTTAGTAACACGTATTTTTGGGCTGCATTTATCATTGGATGCCAATAGGTAACAGGCTGGATGTGTCACGATGTCAGCCTGACACCTGAATAGGAACACTGAAGGATTCAGCCCTTTAAAATTTCAGGAAAATAGCAGCAAATTAGAACTGACAGGATGTTACTTTGATCTGACAATCATGACTGTAACTCACAGTGAATATTGAATATCAGTTCCCTTTTAGTTCCAAGATGAGTGGATATACACACTCTGCAGTTTGAGCATCTTGTCATGTAACAACTGACAACACCAATAAGCTCTCTGAAAGTGGAGCTGCTTGGAAGAACTATGTATTATTTTGCTTTATTTTGACACCCACATAGTCAATATATCTGCAGATATATTAAGAGTCACGTGCACAGGCAAAGATGGTAATCTGTCACTCACAGAGAGAACTGTATCTTCTCTATAAATACTCCTCTTGCTGATGTAACAAAAGGAAGTGGGCTGAAGCAAGAAGAATTTTCCATTTGCAGTTTCTCTATTCCATGTGGTTTATACCAGGCTGTTTCCAGTTAACAGACAAGTGATAACTCTATGCAGTGTTACATTATCAAAGAGCGAATTGCCATTTGCTTTTTATTAAGCATCCCCTGAAATCAGCCCTCCCGCTCAGCTGAGTGGAGGAGAAATATTACCAGCAAAGGTACCACAATTTCAAGGACTACAGCGAGCCAGAAAGCTTTAGGATATTAAATTCTTCATGAGCAGGAGCTAGATGAAATTCTGGAAATTTGGAACACATTCCTGTGTTCTCGATCCAACAGATAAAGTACTTATGAAGGCAAAGGCTGCTCTAATTTACACACCCTGCTCCCTTAAGAAACAACCAACGAGCAGCATACGTGTGTGGGGGTCACACCCCCCTGCTTTGGTGTTTATTTTGGTGTTAGCACAACTTCCATCCCCAAAACACAATCCGATTCTCTTCAGGTTCCTATGCTCTCGCCAGCACCAGGATACTATTGCTGTCTCCTTTTCTGAAGGTTTGATGAACCCAAATCCATCAGGAATCCTTCCAACAGACAACAGTGAGTTTAACTCAGGACAAGAACGGGACACACACATCACAGCTACTGCAACAACTGGGATGTTTCAAGAAACCTGTTTGTTCAAGTCAGCCCTCCCCAAAGCCACCAGTAGATCTGATTTTAGTAAAACACTGAGGTCAGTAGGAAACCAGAGCAAAGCTACCAGAGTCATAACACTTCAATAAAGCCCCAGCAAATACCTGTTATTCAATGAAATTTTCCTCTGCCAGACAAGCGGTTTATCACAGCTATAAAGCAGTTTAACTTCATTTTGTCCTCCATCTCACAGGGCATTTGTACCAGGACAACATCACTCTACATCACTACAGTGACATCCAGCAGCAGTTTGTATTTTTAGCTGCTACCTGAGTATCTGAATTCCCTCTGTGGGAGAAACCCCCACATCCTGCTGCAGTATCTATCCAGAATTAAGGGTCCACACCTGGTCCTCACTACTTGAGAGATGTGATTGAAGGTAGAAGATCAAATCTACCCCAAATTACCTGGTAAAATAATGTTCCCAAAGGCAGAGGTCACCCTAAGCTACCACAAGTGTACATTTAAGGTATTTATGGTCTCAGCTCTAGAGAGAGGCTGATGTCTCTTCTGCACTCTCAGATCATGAAGGTTCAATCCATCTAAACACAAAACATGCCTTTACCATGAGAGTCAAAGACAAAACAATCTTCAGGAGTTAAACAGGCAGCACTGAGATCACTGCAGGACTTTCCTGACCTCAAGAAGTATGGGGCTCTAAACATACCACTGAGCCCTTCCACCACCCTTTCAATCTTCACACACATTAATTCATCAAACATTCATGAAGTTGTGCTTTTTTCCTTTCTTTAAAGAGCCACATCGATGCTGGCAGGATTTCATACAGGAACACCCCCCCAAACCCAACAAACACCTGTAAAGCCATACACTTACTGCCACGCGTCGCTCGCATGTTCTGCTGGCCCAGAAGCATTTAGGACGCTGACAGGAGATTATGGAGCAACTTCTGGATGTCTGATGGAAAGTCAGTGCTAGTTACAGCCACAGCAAGGCTTCTTGCTAGTTGTATCTTGGTACCTCTGCAAGAGTTCTGGAGCTTCTGTTCCAGCTGAGTCAGTGATGCTCCTGCCGCTTTCCCTCAGTGCTCTCTGAGCATGATAAGGATGTTTTCAGAGGCCCCTGGACTGTCAGAAGACTGAATCTAGTCCCACTGAAAGACAGTAATGCTTGTGGACTCCAGCCTGTCCCTTTGTTTGATGCAGGAGTGGCCATTCCTCCCCCACAAAATAGGGAAAAGACATCTTCCATCTCACAAACAGATTTGCTGGGAAGGGAACTCTGCAAGCTGGCCTTTATGCATTCATCTGACCTCATCTTTCAAGAGCTGGTCTTCTCATTTCTTATCAAGACAGAGGTAATCGTGCTTGAGTAGGAAGTTTGTATCATAGCGTGAAGCAACCACTAATAACTTCCCCAGGTGAGCAGCACTGTGTCCTCCTGGTAAGCTGCAAACATCAGAATCGCTTCGATGCTGTTGCTGCTCAGCTCCTGAAAAACAGAGACCAGAGAAGACATTCAGAATGTGACTGCAACTGGCAGTGCATTAAAACATTCACAAGGGGATGATGACATCAATCAGGAAGGGCAGATAAGGGCCTTTACTAGTCAAAATCTGTTTTTCATCTTTGAGCACAACTTCGTTGCATTCAGCTGCACAGGATACAGTTGGGTTAAGGCAGAAGCAGCTTTTGGACCTTCCAGCATCATTTCTCCTCTTCACAACACTTCACAAAGAAATGCTACCCAACTACACATCAATACTTGTTGACAACTACAATTGTGACAGAGTAACCTCCCAAAAAGTCCATTTTGGAGACAAAGAACAGAGCATTAGGAAATACTAGCCATAGACCCTAAAGCTAGCCGCATTGCTGTAACGCAGATCAGTTCCATCTTTCACTACCATATCCTCCTTTCATCCCCTCCTTACTCTCCCCAGATGCAGGGTCCATGATGCACAGAGCAGGTTCTCCTCACTTAACCAACAGCTACTCAATCCTTTCTCATGTCCTTTATCATTCGGTGAGAGGTCCTATACCTTATTTACAGCGTATTACTGTAAACCTTCCCTGAAGATACAATTAAGCTCCTCACCAGGTTTTTTATTGCTCTCAGCACTCTATTTTTGAGTTTTTCAGAAACAATTTATTTTTCACAGCATCTCCAAGAGATAAAAGACATAATGTCCAGATGACAAACAGCAAACTGAGAGAAAGAAGGCCTTTATGGTCAAGGGAGACCACTAACTTCAGGTGTTTAATTTCCAGTGCCCCAGAACACAATGCAGACAGTAATACATGTTCAGATCAGGGCTTTCCATCGCTTTCAAGCACAGCTCTGACTGCTCAGCACTTCTGTGCCTCAACATGCAAACCAGGAATGTTTTTGCTGTAAGAGCTCTGAGTGTATGAATGAAACTGTATATACCAGGAGAGGAAGCTTCTGTAGTATTAGTTATCCCCCAACCATACGTTTGCTTCCAGGCACATCAACTCCCCAAAGCAATTTATTTCAATCAGTGAGGGCACTGCTGCAGAATGAAATTTATCCCTATAGAGAGATACAAGACTGGGTCCTATAAGTAATTTAGATCCTGTTTTGAGGCTTTAAATGGTACCTGAACCACGTGATGACAGTTAAGACAGTGAATTTCATCTTGTGTGCTGTTATGGTGGTTTTCATTTCATGTTTCCTATTGTCTCTCAAAAAAATAAAAAAGCACTTTAAAATGAATGCTTAAAAAAGTAAAATAAGCACTGCTAATTTTAGTGCCCATTTAAAGGAAAACCAAGGAATTGTTTGTCTTCCCCATCGCTATAATGTGGCAAAAGCATCTTGCATCTGCCAATGCAGGTATACAGGTTACACTGGACGGGAGAGTGATGGAACATGTTAAAACAGATCATCAGTAGGCACCGACCAGCAATCTAAAGAGGCTGGAAACACCCAGCACCTCTGCTCCCCACGCTGCCTCAGAGCACAGCCCAGCCAGAACCCGAAATGTTTAGCTCTGCCCACGTTTGTAAAACCACATCAGCATCTCACTGACGCTGTGGCGTTCAGAAGAGCAGCTACTTGGCAATGGCTGGGGAGGGAGGGTGTTGGGGGCGCCCTGGCCCAAGCCCTGCTCCACGGTCAGTGCAAGGGCAGCTGCACTCTTGGCATTCCACCACAGCTACTTCACATTCAGGACGTTCACACATGAGGTAAGGTCTGGCTAGCAGGCCACAGGTTCAGATGCCAATTTGTTTGGTTCAAAACCGAACAGGCTCTGCTGCAGGGAGTGAGATAAAACTGGGTGCACCGCAGCGTAACTTAACTCACTACTGAAATATTTCCCCCAATCTTCAGCCTCTTGCACCCCCAAGGCTATCGGCGTAGCAGAGCATCTTCCTGCAGTGCTCCCGACCTCCTGCCTGACACCATGATGCTGAAAATAAATCCCCCAGCTGGGAAAGCAGCAGAGGAGGAGCAGGAGAACGGACCAAAGCCACATTCCTCCTCGTAACATCATTCTTAGGGATGTTAAACTCCTTCTCGAGCTGTAATTCTCCTCTCAGAGCAAAACCCCACCTTCAATCTCACATGCTACACCAGCCCTGGTACTTCTTTCTGCATATCATGGGCTGTCATCACAAGGATGCCTCTTTGCTCTGTCCTGTGTCTCTGCAGCAGGGGTTTACTCACGCCCCGCGGGTCTGTGCACCGGCACACGTGTGCTCCACAAAACCCCTCCCCAGCTGCCTCAGCAGAGGCAGCCAAAGCCCCTTTTTGCCCCTGGAAGGCACCTCAAGACAGGTGATGCAGGGCACACTGCCAGAGGAACACAAACGGCTTGAGGGCTTTACAGACCCCCCGCCCCCCCTCTACCTGCAGTACCTGCCATCACCGCCCTCCCCTCTGCATCTCTGCATCCTCCAGCTTCTGCCACTCCTTTTATTCAGACTAAAATGCTGTTTCAGCTGACTTGGTCTAAAACACAGTTGAAAGCTTAATTCTGGTGTTTTTTAGCTCTCCATCTCTGCATCCTTCCAGTCCTCATTCTCCTCCTCCCCGCAGCCACCTCCATCCCGCTCCCACCGCTTTCCTCTTTCAGCAGCTCTGCTGACAAAAACAAATGTTTATTCCAAGGTCGCTGGCTGAGAGCTCTTAACTCTTTGCTGTGGAAGGGTGAGCAGGACTGGAGAGTCTGAGGGGAAAACTGTTCAGTACTTAGCCTTGGGGGAAGGAAGCATCATTTCCCCCTCCTCCTCCACAGCCATCTGCATGCAGATGTTGGCCTGGGCTCCTGTCCTACTCACCCTGTGTCTTCTAAAGCCAGGGAGTGTTGGTTTTGAGAGGTCTGTTCGAACTACAGCCTTGAGCTAAACCCAAAGGCTTTTGTAGGCCCAGCACTGACCTCGCCATGGCAAGCGGTGCCTTTGATCTCTGTGTGCCATGCTGGGGCAGGGAGAATACTCATGAATACACAAGGCAACAAGGGGTTTACAAAATAAATAAATAAATTCAAAATAAGCAAGGGCACGAGCAAATATCAAAGCCCTAATCCAAGAGTCGTGGTGCTCTCAAGGGAGACAGCTCAATCTGAAGTGTCCTCTAGGTAGAGCCCGATGTCTTTGATAGTTCACCATATTTGATCAACTGAAGCTATTGATCCTTAGCATGAAAGTTCAATACAGGCTATCAGTGCTGTAAGAGTAGTACAGTAAAACCCTTGGTCTTTTTGATCTCTGCTGAAGCATTTCATCTTGACATTTGTTAAATGTATCAGTAGATTGCTTAAAATGAGAATAGGGTTTTAAAAGCTTACTGGAAAAGCAAAGCTCACATAAAAAATTCAACTTTTACATTTGGTAACTTTTACATTCGGTGCTTTTCATTAACTGTATTGCCCAGCCAGGTATTATTATCCAATTCCATTTTAAGCAAGATGGAGAGACCTAAATGGATTTCTAAATATATATTCTTGGCTTCATCCTTACAAGTCGGTTTTGTGAAGGTTTATCTGCTTCTGCACCTTTGCAGTCAATCCCTGCCCCAGACCACCTTCTGACCCCAGCACAACAACAGAAACAGGGGGGGTTACACCAGAACATCCCCAAGCAAAACAGAAGCCAAATGGTAACATCAGCAGGAAAAAGAGGAACAGAAAGAATGTTTTCAGCCACCTGAATCCCTGTAGCAGTGCAGACAGATTGCCATCTCAGCAACACCACTGCAAACCCAACCCAAACAGCAAAATCCCAAACTTTCTAGGACCTCAGGACTCCAAATCCTGAAGTCATTAACAACAGTCGCAACGCAGCCTTAAGTCACTGCTCATTTCTCACACCTTACCTCAGTGTCTGTCAAGAAGCCAGGGAAAATGTCAGCTTCTGAGATATCTGGCCTGGACTCTGCCAGACCTAAAATCTGAAGGAGGAGGGGAGGGTGATCTGTATAGGGCCAGGCTGCTGGGAAATACCCAGACAAGTCTCACATTTACTCACTGTCTGGCTTATAAACTCGTGCGGAAGACAAACCCTACACACACCTAAAACCAGACTGTGCATCTTCAGTCGCACAGGAGCAGCAGTGTATGTCTGGAATATTGTCTCATACACGTTATTCTCCACTGAGGTGTGATTTCAGATGTTCCAAAGCTGTTTTGTTATTCACAGGCACACACACTGCTGCCACTGGGGCACAGATCACATAAAACACCCAAACCAACATGGTTAGAGCGTCGTGCTGACCTGGCGTTCAGTTCTGCCTGTTCACCACCCTCAGCATCAAACCTTGAATCTGCCAGTTCCTCACGAATCCTAAAGGCTGGGAACACAAGCCCAGGGCTGGATCCTCAGTAAACTGATGGAGTTCACACAGGTTTATTAGTTTATACTCTTTGAGGCGCTGACACCTGATCTGTATCTCTTGAGAGGACCCAGAGTTCAGAAATATCTTTTCTGTTTGATTTTAAATCCAGTCTAAGTCCTGTGCCTGACAGCTTCATCCTGGCAGCGTTATCCCTGCTGCTCTGTGAAATGGGAAGAGCCTGAGGAAGGCAAGGTGAAAGTGCTATGGAAGTTAGAGGAACTGAAAAAAGAAACAGAGATTAAAAAACTATTAGAAAAAGATGACACCAATGCATATTCCCTTGAGAAATCAATAGGATTAACTTGACTCTTGCCTGTCATGCCATTCCCATGCACTGAGAGGCCCGTGTCGGGGCATCGGTGCAGGAACAGGCTTTGCTATGAGTACTGCACCCAGGGCCTGAGCCACCCCATGTACACACACACTGCAGTGACCAAGGGGCTTCGCTATGTGGGGAAAACAATAGAGCTGATGACCTCTAACACCACTTCCTATGTTCTTAAGTTGGGAAGAAAAGACTCACTGGCCTGTTCCGAGTGCCCTGCGCCACACGCTGCCTGCCTTGAGGGGAGTCGCCTTTGGAAGTAAATGGTTTAGAATTATGAGTAGGTCTGTGCTGCTCAGTCTGTGTGATTTCAAACGAGGTTTCAAAGCCCAGAGAAATAGTCAGAGCTGCATGTATGCAACCTTGAACTCCTGATGTTCCCCCACCATTAGGAAATTTTCTGAGGCAATGGAAAAAAAAAGTTAGCGAGTAACTTCAACTCAAAGCGTTTCTTTCCCTTCTTTGTGGTCAGCATCCAAGAAGCCCTGCTGAACAGAGATCAGGCTGAATGACTGAAAACAGAAGCACTCAGGGGAGCAGACAAAAAAAAAAAAAGAGCATAAAGAAAGCTCTTTTCCCCTTCCCTTTAAGCTAAGTTTATAACTGCGTTGGAAAGAACAATCAAGAAATTCCTTTTGAGATGAGAGGGCAGGGAACTAAGGGAGAAAGAGGGCAGAGTATTTCTTTAAGGGCTGCTTCCCCCCTCCCCCCCTCCAGTAATATGGGTATCAAAGGAACCGTTGTTGGGTTTGCCTAAATGCTGAGAACTGGAGGAAGTTCGCTACAAGGCAAAATGAGACCTGCAGATACGCTGCACTGAGTGAAGGGGGAGTGGAAGAATTCTGCAGTTAATGAGACCTATCTTACAGAAGAGTCCAGTAAAACCTGATGACAAGCCATGTAAGATTTCCATACAGACCTAAATCATTCCATACATAGGCCCAAGTTCTTCCCTGAGATCATCCATACTCATACAGGTGACATGAAGCCAGAACCTACCTGGGCACCAGGTAGTCTTTTCCTGGTGACACGAAGCAAGGACACACCATAGTCCAACAAGAAGGGTGAAACTCAGTGGTGGCCAGAAGAACACACATGGCCGACACACAAGGCACACACACAAGGCTCCACGAGTAAGAGCCTTGAGGCTGCTCTGCAGGGCTTGGCAAGCTCTGCCAGATACAGATTAATATCACAGCATCACCTAGAGAGGACAGCTGAGATTCCTACAGGAGATACTATAAAAAGAATGACCCAGAAGATTATCCATCCTCCCCAGAATTCCAGATAGGGGATGGAAGAGGAGGTAAATAAATTTCACAGTGTTCACACGCTGCCCAGTAACAAAGCAAGGAACATGCCCCGGAAGGGCTGACCCCCTGTCCTCAGCCTCTTCTGCAACGCTGCCTCCAGCGATTGCTTTGTGAGGGAATAAGCTGAACCAAACTAAATGTGGCATTTTTTTTTCCACTGTGCTTTTTCTACAGCTTTAACCTCTCTCCATTGTTGCCTGGCTGGTTTTGAAAAGCTTAATCAGAGATGATACTCTAAATCTCTTCTTGGCAACATTACTAATCTGTTCATTATTTTCCTGCAAAAGCTCAGCCCTGATATGAAGCCCAACATAACCAAAATGCTTAATTACATTCTTTCCCTTGGGATGGGGAAACCATTTCATCAGCCTGTGTGATAGCTAGGGCAGTGTGAGTGGAGAACACCTTCAGTTGGGAAAATGGAGCAGCATGTTCCAGGGAGGAAAGAAAAGGGAACACCACCTTTCACCAAACGATACTGGTACCATTACTCCTCAAAGCAAGGTGCTATGGAAAAGATGGAGTTCTTGTGTGACACAACACACCTGATAAATGTAAGTTGTGTCTGCAAATTTTTAATATTCTGACTATTTAATAAGCTCTCTGCTTACTGGCTTTCCTTTGGATGAGTAAAGTAAATCAGAGTGTGCTGCAAAAATTAATAATCATAATAGATTTCTTCACCAGTGCCTGCAGTAAGATAACAAATACCTATTAGGCTACTTTTCCAAGAGAGTGAACTCAAGAACAGACCTACGTGAAGCTCAGCCAGCCTGAGCACAGGCATTGAGGGGAGGCAGCCTGGGCAGAAAGGCAGTCACCCCATGTTCTGCATGGAAAACCCGGAGGGGGAAACCAGACAGGCATCCTGGGAGGAGCACTCACAACACCAGCAGGATGAATGGGTCTCTCTGCCAGCCATCAGGCTGCACCAAAGGGCACTGTCAGTGCCTGAAAGGAGGTACAGCGAATCCATGGAAGCTTGGTACAGCGAATCCATGGAAGCTTGGTACAGCCAGTCATACAGGAAACAGACAGCAGCACATGGAGTTAAAGCCAGGCTTCCAAACGGAACCAAAAATGACTTGAAAGGACACTAAAAAGATGCCCAACACCTAAATAGCACTAATGTTATGTAAAGGGAGACACTAATTCTGACCTTACTCCAACTAACAGTGAAAACATTCACCAGCTGGTTTTATTAGGCAGCCAAAGGTAGAAACTGCCACATCAGCCATATCCCCACGTAACTTAAACACCACACACAATGCCAGTGCACTGCACGCAGCCCACAGGGAGAGCAACCGAGGAGGAAAAGGCCATGGACAGCAGAGGTTAATCACATTGCCTAATGCACTCACATGCTCTGGTGGCCAGGAGGGTAGCAAACCAAAGTAATATCCCTGACAGCGTATGGCCATCGCAGATCAATGCAGGGCGGGTGCAGCTCAGTCAGTCAGATGGCAGCAACCGCTTTGCGGTTTCCATACGGAACCACTGGCAGGCCTTTGAAAGGACATTAATGTCTTTAACGAGATCCTGGGGCCCCAGGAAGACAATTTAGACAAGCAATGGAGTTGATGGAGCAGAAAGGCTATTTATGATGAACTGCAACCAGTCAGCTAAGGAACAAATCATGACAAGAAAGCTGGGATTAAGACAAAAACGTCCACGAGTATCAGTAAGATCAGGATGAGCCTCAAGTACAGGTTCTTAATTATTATTATTTTAAAATCAGTGACCATTTAACGACATCTGAAACAAACAGGAACTCTTAGGGAGGGGGTAAGTGGGAGCAGACCAGGGATGTAATTGTAGGGATGGTGCTCCCCTTTCCAAGGTTGTTTTTGATAAAAATCTGTAACTATAAACACTAATTTGTGACCAAGAGGAAAGTTTCTCCAATCCTCTAAGTACTAACACTGCCATTCTTTTGAATATTTACATCCATACTGGGCGGCGTCAAAATTTTTCCATAGTTTGCTCCAAATTTTCTGTAAACCTAAGAAACACAGGTCAAACATTTCATCCTCTAAACATTTCAGCAAGGATTAACACAGAAGAAGGTCAAGAGACTGGATGATATCACCTCAAGATAACAAACAAGCCATTTCTTACTGTTTTCTGGTACCTAAAAAGTCAGGAAGACACTTCCCATCTACCTTGCCTACACAGCTGTAGGTACATTGATCCATTGATCCAAGCAAGGTGCAGAGTTATGGATGATACTGTGTAATTGACCCTGTTAACAAAAGAAGCACTTCCTTTGCTGGCTGTGGGATGAGAATTACCTATAGATCTCTTCCTAGCATCCTGCTACCAGATAGATCCAAGACGACAACAGAATCCTCAGCGCAAGGTCTTGTATTAAGGCTGCACATCCTGACTCCTCAGGAACAGCAATTTCTCTTCCAAATCATTGCTAAAGAGGTTAGATAAGATGTGCCTTACTGTATCCCAGCTGGCCTCAGGTCTGCACCATGGTCTTTTCTAAATCAGGCTGAACACATTGCCAGGTTCCACGTACAACAGCACTCGAGGCTTCATGGAAATGCAAATATTACTACCATAATTCATAAGGGCTCCCCTGCTCCTACAAACAGAGGTTTACCTAACAACAGCCATCCTTTATTTGTCCAGTTCTGTGTGTTTATTGTTCACGGACCTCTGGCTGATCTGAGCTCTGCCCATCCCAGCACAGCCGTGCCCTCCCAGTCTGCTTACAGGCCTGGCCTCCTGTATGTACTGGGTGCTCACAACCAGGCTTATTTTCCTCTCCATTTTCAAAATCCATTCTCAAGGCAGGAAAAAACCAGAATGCAACAAAATGACATTTAAGGATAAGAGCTACAGAGACCAGTATAGTTCCACCAACAGCCAGAGCCAACGCTCCTCTGTACTAAATGGCATTTTCAAAGATAGTGGATGAGTTATGGGCCTATTTCTGATCAGCATGCCCACAGAAAGTATGCTGCAAACCCAGCCCAGCCACTCGCCGAATGATTCCAAAGGCAAGTATACATCACACATCTGAAAACAAAGCTCAGCTTGCCTGTTTGGCAGCCTAAAGTATCCGCTACACCAGTGGATACAGACTGCACCCTCTGCCTCACTGAAGTCCTTAAGACTCAATTTCTTTTTAAATGTTCCAGAGTTTGAAATCTATCCTGCTAACCTTAATGGGCCTAATTTTCCACTACTTATAGCCAGGGATAGTAAGGCATGTGTAAAGTAACATCTGAGTGGATAAAAAGCTATTACTGTGATTTGGCAGCATTTTACATTCACTTAGTGCTAACTCTGCCCAGGTTTAAATGACTAGCTAGGTGTGAGGCAGGGAAAAAAATAGACATCAACTGCACTGAAGTCAATACGGTTATTTCTGACTCGGGGAGGATTACGCTGGGTCTGAATAAGACTGCTGCCTCTTCGCTTCCATGGCAGAACTATTCCTGGCTTCCCAACCACCCTTCTTCAAACACGTGGAGGCAGGGAGCTACGGGCAAAACACTCTCCAAGAATAAATCCTGATCAGTATTAGACATGTCTCCTTAGCAATAGGCAGTGACTAAGAATTGCCACGTTTTATTTTTTATTCCCCTCCATTAAATGACTGAATTTCAGATAAACACATCACTTCCATCAGTTGAGCAGAGAGTTTCTGTGGAAGGGTCAGGCCCATCCTTTCAGAAGATGCTACAACAGGAAACCAGAACAACCCCCTTAACATCTCATGGGACACTGCAACCTACCACCTTCTGTGACCAGGCAAAACCAAGTCCATAAAACATGAACGAGATCTTCATCAGCCCAGTCATTTACCTTTTGCTGCCTTGAAGCTAGTAATTCAATAGATCCCATTCTCCTAGCATTCCTCAAAATGCACAGAGAAGGAGAATATTCACCCCAGCCTGGATATTTGGGGTGAGGGGGGTTAAAGATACAGGGTTTTGTGAGACAGGGCATGCTGGTGAGTGGCTGCCAACCCAAAGGTACAGTGTGCAGATGCTCACAGCTCCCACATCCGGACGAATCTTAACTAGTAAATTACATGGGATTGCAGGAGAAGAGTTACAGCTCTGGATAAAGTTTAAAGTTATGACCCTCATTCTTTGCTGCACTTTATTTATTAGTAGTAATTTATATCAAACAAAGAGTGCTAAATGCCACCAAGCAAGCACAGTGGCTTTTTGTTCTAATGGATGAGTATTACTCCAGGGAAGCAAAAGATGCAACTCAACCATGGGTCTGAGACATCCTGGGCTTTAATCACCCTTTTTAAGGAAAGAATGCAAGTAAAGAGGAAAGAATTTGACCCCTGATTTCTCTGGGTTGAATTAAGTGCACAGAAAGCTGTGCTACGACAGAACAAAGTTATGTAGAAAGTTAAATACAGGACGTCTTTCCAAGAGAGCTCTGGGTGTCTGCTTCTCAGGGACATTAAATACCCTCTTGTCCTGTCAACATGACTCTCCTTCCAGAGTTATACAGAGTAACAAGTTCAGTGTCTATTTTCTAATGATTTTTGTAGGGCTTCAGGACCTGGGAATCCTGCCTGCAATCACAGTGAGCTACTGACTATGGAGGTAACTAGCTAGATAGCTGTTATTTCAGATAATCTGGGCTAAGTACACCGAAAGAAACAGTTCCCCAGCTGTACAGCTGTGTGGGATCAGAAGCTGGTGCAGGGTGGAACACAGGATACTTACTTTAAAATCAGAGCAGCAAAAAAAAAATTTGCCTAAAGCAGATGATAATTCTTCAAAATAGGAAGATATATGGGGCCTTTGAAGCAGCCTGAATAGTTCCATTTAAAGAAAAGAATTAGTCACAACAGCTCAGGAGATGCGATGTGGTTAGCAGGGCTCAGTGCCGGCACAAACCCCTCCCGCACTGACGCAGTGATAAAGACTGACAATCCAGGGGGGGAACAACCATCACAACCCCTGAACTGAGCCACCATCATTCCTTCTGAAAGGAAAACCAGGGTGCATGGAAACTTGCTGCAGAGAATAGAAAGATACTATTGCTGAGCTCTAAATAGGGACATCTGGAATAACATCGCTTGCTGTGTGAAAATCAGACTCTGCACTGCCTCGGAAAGATTTCGGAATCGTTTACTCTCGCAACATGGTTTCAGGGAGAGAAAAAGGCTCCCTGAAGCCAAAGCAGCAGACAAGGCAACCTGTCAGCAGCCTGTCCCCAAGTCTGCTGCGCAGGCAGACACTTCCACGCCTGGCAATGCGGTTAGACACGCACACGGTCGCTCGCCATGCTCTCCCTATTGGCAAAACTGGATCCAACACTATAAAAAGCTGCTGCAAAAAAACCTGAGCAGCTAAAGCAAGTGGGAGGAAGAATCGAGAGGCACACGCTTGTTACGGGATACAAAGTCCCTGGCCTAGCAGAGTCACGGCTCTGCAGTTGTGTCCCCAAGCTCTGCCACGTGATCGCAAGTCAGCTACAAGCAACAAAGCCTTGAGACTGAGGACAACTTGTGCCTGGCAAACCTGACTGTAGCACCACTTTCCATCTTTCCATTCCCTTCATAGTCTCTTCTGGTTCTACTCCAGCACAGTACACAGTACCCAGCTACACGTACACCACGCGCTCTCCCAGTAATCTATTTTAAAAGATGATGCTCCACAATTGACTCAGCTTACCCTCCACATGAACTGCTCATAGACAATTACTTTGTTTTCATTTCTCTTTCATTTGTCTTGTGCATCTGCTCATCCATCAGGGTCCTGCAGCATTTTAAAGCGTTTGCTGCCCATGTCCCACTGCGAGTGCAGGAGGTGGATGGCTCCTTATTGCCAGTGGGACATACTGGAGACATATGAATAGGTAAAACCTGAACTTAAAAAAAAAATTAAATAAAAAACCCCACCCATAAGGCCTTCTAAACTTGAGAACTAGAAAGAAATAAAGGTAGTAGGAGATTATGTAGGTAGAACAGAGAGAATACTATAAATACTTTAGAGAAAAATTTCACAAATACCTGTTTCTATGCCAGCACAGCCTAGAAAACAACACTGTCTTACACTTTAAATTCTTCATGACTTAAGTGACTGGATACCCAAACTTCTCTCCTGGCTTTCAGCACAACAGCAAGTGGGAAAAAGGTATCTCCGTTTCTGGGCAAAGGTCTGAAAATGGGGCACAATGTATAAATTTTTGGATTCAGCTGCTATCCACCTGTTTCCATTTGTAAGCAAACAGAAGATGGGCTTGAGAGGGCCCCCAGAAGAAATCGGAAATAACCGAGTCCTCTTGTACCAAGGACCTCAAAAGGTTCCAGCCTTTGCAAGCACCTTGGGACCTGAGAAAAATAAGTGATAAATGCTCATTTGAGCCTCAACCCAGCAGTACTGGAATAGCAGCCTTGAAAACTACACCACAGATGTAAGACCAAGTGTAATTCTGTGTCCCTCTCAGTCCCACAAGCATTCAGCACTCCAGCACAGCCCCAGCAAAGCTCAGAAGTGCCTTTACGCGCAGGTGTAAATGCTTCTCCAGCGAGGAGGACTGAGCCCTAGTGCAAGAAAAGGCTGGGATGGCTTACAGGCTCAAACACACTACTACAGGTATTCTGCTTACAGCAGCAAGATGCAACAACTTCTGGGAAACACCCTGTATGCAAACATGGAGCTGCCCAAATCCAAGTAACAGTCACAATCTACCCTGGCTTCAAGACCTTTTCTTTTTTCATATGAGTCCAATCTCAGAGTAATGAATTTTTTAAACTATCAAACCTCTATTATAATGGTTGCTGGAGTTTTGAAATATGGAGAAAATTAACACAAAGTTACAAGAAAAAAAAAAATCAAGGTTCAAATAAATGCCTAGGAACTTTTAATATTTGCAGTAATAGGATTTGGTGCAGTAATTTATAATTTTTGTACAAGCAACAGCTAAGATTAATGTTGGTAGTTATTATATGCAATAATTATAGGCTTTTTAGAAGCTGCCTGGCTGGAGGGGCACTGCCTGTTTGTACAAAAGATAATTATGGGACAAATTTAATTTTCCCATTCCCCTGGTTAGGCAGCTGCTGTAGATAAACACATACCTCATTTTCAAGTGCTTGTTCCTTATCACTGTCTTTGGAGTGTCACAACCCTCATCAAAACCTGAATTTCCATTCCCTACCCAAATACAGCTGAGTTTATCTTGGTACTCACACAACTCCTGCCATTAGTGTTACTCCAGTATTTTATAGCCTGGCAGAGTGTTAGCCTGAAAATCCCCTCTCTAAAGGAGAGGGCAGCTTCTGCTCATCTGCTAAGAGTCAACAGGAAACTGCAGCACCCATGTCCAGCTCTGCCTTGAGCCTCAGTGTGTGGCTGACACACTGTTGAGTCCTGCTGCCCACATCGCAGCCCTCCTGAGAGGGGAAATCATGGAAAGGTTTGGGTTGGGACTTAATACAACCATCCACATAACCCTGACATGATCCCACCTCCGAGTCTGGCAGGGCTGGGCAGGCTGTAGCTTTCTCCCCTCAACAGATAAACAAATCCAGGTTTGCTTTCCTCAAGTGGTACAAGACTTTGGATTGCATCAACTGCAGCAATTTGGTGTAGGGGCTGCAGAATGGATTTGGAAGCAATTCCCCATTGTTTTCATTTACAGCACCTCTGGTTGGTCCACAGAGCGTTTTTGGCACATGGAAAATAGCTTTCTTCCAGTTCAGCTCTGGAAGCTCTGCTCCAAGGACTCTGCAGCACTTAGCAGGGCTGTGACCTTCCAAGCTGGCTCACAAGCAGTGCCCCGATACCTTCCAGCAAGCATCAAGCTCTTCTCACTCCTCAAACCTCAAACCCTGTCGGTTGTGAAAAGCTCAGCCCAAGAGACTGGACTAGATGTTATCTGAAGTGACCTTCCCTGGATCATGTGTAATGCACTTAGAGAGCTCCACCACCAACTACTCAACACACTGATCTGCTCCTGCTACAGCAGCTTATTTACTAATACATCCCTGAAGCCCAAGTCAGACCCAGAGCAATACAAGAGCAGAACATGCAGTTATGAGGATCCACACACTTCCATCTGCCAGGAGAATCAACTGGGAACTTCCCACTCCAGTTAACTCAACAAGAGTTAACTTCCATTTAACACTTGCTGGATGTGGGTCTTTTGTTTACCCAACACATACCAGGGACTCAGACCTGGAAGGTCTTTAAAACAAGACTTCTGACCCAGAAGAATCCCTATGGGAAGAAGTTTGTGCTCTGTCTGACCAAACCATTTTCCCTTACACCACTCCGTTCTCTCAAGCCAAAGGAGTTTTGCCATTAATTTCCTGGATTAAAAGCCGGATGAGGCTTTCAGCCCAGAACTCTGCTGGCTGCTACCTGCTAGAAGAAAAGCCTTCAAACATCCCTCTTGCTGCTACACAATTAATTTCTTTTCCCGCAGGCTTTCAGAGTCTATTGAATTTTACTTTTTTTCCCCTCTGCTGACTCTTTCACCCTCTCTAGAAAGTGTTGCTTAGAAGTTAACAGGCAGAAAGAGAATTAATGAGATGAACACAAAGAGACTCCAAATGCTTTCCTCATGCAGAGCAAACTTCATCCTGTACAGGGTTGCCCATTTCCTGTAGTCAAAATCAATTGTTAGTAAAAACAGAGGCTTTGAAACCAGTAATTTCCTGCTATCTTCCTTTTTGTGTCAAAACATTTACTATCCATTTTTTCCTTCAGTACTGTCACCCCTAATTCTGCTCTTCAAAAATGTTGTCTCCCAAGGAGCTGCAAATCACAGTGCTGTGCACTCACTTCTACAATTCCTGCTGGGAATGAAACTCGCCCCTTGGAGCCCAAGTCCCCCTTCAGCCATGGTTTACAGCCACCATCCTGCCAGTAACTTCTGGTGTTAACTCCACAGCTGGGCACCCTCCTCCCCATAAAACACACATGAATTGTCTGTAATTCTTTCTTGGGTTTTATCTATTTTGATTATAAAGTTTCTGTGCCAAGGGCTGTTTCTCACCAAATTCCTACAACATCAACATATTTAAGTGTTTGCTTAAAATAAGGGTTCAAAATTACCATACAATTAATTTTTAGAATACAAATATAAATAACTGGGGTGATTGGGGATTCTGTTCAGTTTAGCAGGCCAACCTCCTGAAGAGTTACAAAAGACTTACTCATTACTTTCCCTCCGTGGCTTCTCCTCCCAGGAGAACATCTGCTCCTAGGAAGGGTGTACAGCATCGAAGCCCTGGCCATTCCCATTTTTTTTATTTGCTTTCACGGACACATCACAGCAGAGAAGAGCCCTACCCTGCTCAAGATTATTCCACATACATTCATCCTCAAGCTTAAACAACGCACATTCAAAACCAAGTTCTAAATTTGCCCTTCAAGTTAAGAAATCTGTAATTTGGAGCTCGTTCACAAAAAGATAAAGAATGTTAAAGCAGCTGGCAAGTGCAAAATCTCAAGAACAAAACTAGTCTCAATATGAAAAACACATTTCACGATAATGGACCATATAATTAATCCATGAACGAGATGACAAAGTCCCTAATCATAGGGAGAATCAGCTGTTTCTTTGTCGATTTGGTTACTAACTCAACTGTTTCATTTAATACTCTGAGTTAATGAGGGGTCTCATATCCTAACAAGCCTGAATGTTAGTGGATTTCTACACCGAATGGAAGAACCTCAGAAGGTTTAGTGGCAAACAGAAGCAGTAATTATTGAAATTAAAAGGTGACAATGATGTTGGGAGCTTATATGGGTTCACAGTGGGTTCAAAACAGAAATTATTACCTTGGAAGTTAGTTGTACTTTGAGATTTATTTCCTGAGAAGATGAAACTCAGTAGAAACTGATTTCAGAGCACAGAAAGAAAACTCACATAACTGGGAGGGAGAAATCCCTTCCCAGTGAGTACTTCACCTGAACACTAACACCTGTAAGCTCTCTCCAGCAAAGGCCTTGGCATGCTGCTGCTTCTTATCCCGTAAGTCGTCTTCTGACAGAACTGACTCCCACACAGATTAATGATGTGGCATTATTAAAATGTTGTTTAGCATTCCCAATTAAAAGCTCTTTTTGTAATACTGATTTACATAATTGCATTGGATATTACAGGGCCCGGTTCTCCCTTACCCTGGAGTCTCTTTACACCACCATGATAACATTAAAGCTTTACACCAATGTATTACACCTGAACAGCTTTTCCTTGTTAACGATGGCCTTTGGTTCCCTGCCCTCTTCCTCCCTTTAATTGCCAGTCTTGAGCTGGGGGCAGCAGCTGCTGCTTCTGATGTAGAAAGGTTGATAATTCATACTAATATTTCTGAGAAAAATAAACTGGCAAAATGGGTAGTGCTGTGGAATGTAAACCTAAATAAAGGATATGGACAGCTGTCCTTGCGATGTGGTGTTATTTAGGATGTTCTAAAACATCATTAGTTTAATTGAATATATATTTAAATGGAGTGTTTCAATGGTTATTCTGAATGTACAGCTAGTTGGAGAAAATTAACACAATCTATTTACTTCAAAAGGCTTTGGAATGAGTAAATCAACATAATTTACAAATTATATTATAGCACTTCTAACAATTTATGCCATTGCATTCACAAGCGCTGTAGGGAGCAGTTTGGTTGCAAATGTTTTGGGAAAGAGCTGGCTTAGGACTTTGGGAGCTCAGTGAATGCCGTATAAATTCTCCCAACAGCTAAAGCCTATGGCCTTCCCTCGTTTAAAACATACTGGTACTTAGGAGGGTTTTGTGGGCTTGCACTTTAAATAATGCTCTGCTTTTAGAATGGAAAAAGAATACAAGAAAACCCCAATAACAATGACATCCCTCTCAGAAACATGCATTTGCTATAGTTCCTACTTTTAGCATATTCTGAATATCCTTGCACAAAATAACTCCAATTTGGAGCTCCTACCTTTCAGTGCTATCCTCATCTGTCAGCAGGACCACCCGATTCCACACCAAGCCATGGAGCCTACAGTCCAAGCCCAGAGGAACTGCTCAGCACTCAAGTTTTGTAGGAAAACTGCAGTGGACAAAGAGCACATTCTCCAAGAGCTTTAAGAGAGCAACGCAGATGATACCCATATACCTAACGAGGCCAGGAGGAATGAGGGAGAGAGATTGCTGAGCTGGTGTCTAAAGGTCTCTCAACCATCAAAAAACTCCTGGCACAGAAAATTCCTTTTGAGTCTTCTCTCTATGCTAAGGACAAGCACTTTAGTTTGACTTCTACAGACTCCAAAGCATGCATCTCCACCAGCCCCTTAAGCCCCCTTCAGTTATTTTAAGACAAGTGAAAACTCACCTAAATGCATAAAAATATGAAGATAAAAAAATAATTCCTGCATATTTCTTAACCTGTCTCAATGTTTGAAAACAAGAACAAATACCAGCACACGTGCACGCGGGTAATGGGATGGGATATACCACTGCTTTGTTTTCTTCCTATTTGTGGGACAAACTCAAACTTCCAGTGAAAAAGCTGCTTTAAAAGACACATGTTTAGCAGCTATTGCTATCACAAAGTAAAATACTTCCATCCAGCTTACATTGTAGCCACAACCATTATCGGCTTTCTTTGTGCCTGATGCATCTCTCCAGCAGCAGCCAAGTGAACCCCGATTTATAAATTCACTGACAGTATCTGAATTGTTAGGTTATGCTTTCTTGCTGTTTGCTTCATAGCACAACCTGTTAATTTTAGGCACCAAAGACAGATCAGGCTTAGCCTGGAGAGGAAAGGGCTGCTTCTGGGGAGAGCTCGCTGCAGCCTGCCAGTCCTGCAGCAGCCAGCGAGAGGGGCTGTTTGTCAGGGAGGGGAGTGACAGGCAGAGGGGGAATGGCGTTCAGCTGAAAGACAGGAGGTTTACATTAGGTGTTAGGAAGAAATTCTTCCCTGTGAGGGTGGGGAGGCCCTGGCACAGAGTGCTCAGAGAAGCTGGGGCTGACCCGGGATCCCTGGCAGGGTTCAAGGCCAGGCTGGATGGGGCTTGGGGCAACCTGAGCTGGTGGGGGTGCCCTGCCTGTGGCAGGGGGGCACTGGGGAGTCTGAGAGCCCTTCCCACCCACACCAGTCTGGGGTTCTATGACTGCATCTCTAGGGTTTCACAAATGAAGTATATCACTCTATTTACTGGCAAGAAGCTGGCGCATGGAGTGTTGACAAGAGCTGCCCAACACAGCAGTTAGTCATGGGAGTCTCCACCAATCCCCACTGATGCCTGGCAGCAAGAGAGCAGAGCTCTATTAGCACAAAAAGGACTCTGTTCGGACACTGCAATCCTGTCACTGCGATCAGGACAAGCCTACATCTGCAGCAAATGGCTCATAAGATTTAGCCTGATGGATATCTTATTTTACATCCTTGAGCATCCCTAATGGTTTGTGAAACAAGAGTAAACAACATAATGGATCAAAGCTGGGATAAGCTACTCTCTAGAGACTTGATTTAGATAATAAGATGAAATAAGCTATGACAATTTAAGAAAAAAAAAATCCAACAAAAAAACCAACAAACTGGTACAAAAGCAAGACAGATATTTACCAAAAAGGAGCCGACAAAAACGTTGCTAATACTTTCCCCTCTGGTCCCCCACTGTCAATAGCGATCCATCTCAAATCTTAATCCTCCCTGCATAGCTGGTAGGCCAACTGAAATCAATGGTATTATCAGTTCTTTTAAAATGGAGCCATATGTTTGAGGCACTTTGTTGCCCTGGATCTTTTCAGAGGTAAACTGCTTCTCTGACACGCAGTTCCACAGAATAAGGCAACTGCATACTGTCACCAGACTTCTACCTTGAGTGCTGTGCAGCTTGCTTATTTTACATGTGGCTTGATATAATCGAAACCGTTTTAAACTCATTTAAATGGAAGAAAGACCCTCTTTGAGTATCATATAAAAACTGTTAAGAGGAAATTGGACAAGTACATGATAACTTGGGTTCAAAAATAGCTGTATATTCCTGATGAAAAAAACAGAATCTTTTGGAGTTCTTTAAAAAAAACATGGGAAAAAGTCTATTGATCTGGTTTTGTGCTGTCCTACAAGTCATCCACTTACTTAGTTGGAAAACACGTGGTTTTTTGTTATCATAATTTTACAGAGTGGTTATTTATTCCAATGAATTGACTTATTTTTACTGAAATTATAAGTAACATTAATAGATGTGTACTTAATGGTTCCGTAGGAAAAAAAGAGAGGAAAAAGGGAGGAGAAAACAAACTAGAGCCAATGGGCAAAGATTTGACAGGGCTTTGGAACAAGCCCAAACCCAGGGTTTTTCTCTCATCTCCTAATCTTCTTGCACTGAACTGGTCACCGCATTCTACTTCAGCCAGTTGGACTGGAGAAAAGGCAGAAAACTTAAAAACTCCCTTGAGTGAAGCACTTTTTGAAGAGGAATGAAGGAGGTAAATACATGTTTTTAAAAAGCCAAACGTGTAAAAAGTCCTTCTTGTCCAACAAGCTAACAGAAAGCACTGAACCAGCTCTGACTGGAGGAGCAAAATGATGCCTGTGTACAGACACCCCCCTAAAATAGCTGCTGATTATATTCAATTCTTCCCCTCCCTTCTGTACACTAGGAAACACAATAAATCAATGAAACTGCATCCAGTTTTTACACACAAAGCTGACAGCAGGGTCCAGCTTTGTTTGAGGAATTGAACAGAGGCTTCCCAATGGGCAAGGGATCTAAGCTAGTGAAAAATCCCAAATTAGTGAAAAATACAAAACTGTATTTGTATGTCCTCAGTGGAGATCAGCAAGTTGGCATCTGCTGAGGATCCTATTTCTTTGTATTTGAGGGGAAGGGACTCTCTACAGAGGAGTTAATATAGTGGCCATTAAAAAGTCAGCATGTGCCAACTGTTGCCATGCTGTGGTAGCAGAGATAACCATAATCTGTCTCTGCATTAGCCTAAGAAATGACAGTGACAGTTGTGTAATCTGTTGATTTATTGTAAATAGCCACCACTGCACCAGCATGCAAAGCAAACTACTCAGTTTTTTAAAGTATAAAGCAAAGGGGTGCAGGGGGAAGGGAAAAAAAAGAAAACTTTTTTTTTTAATAGCAGTTAAATGTCACCATATTAATTCTTGCAGGGCTGAAAACACCCTGCAGGCTTAACCTTTAGGATTACTTAATTCCTGAAAGCAATAACAACCCTCTGCATCTGCCAGATAACCAGTAGAATGAAATCCCCATTCACACAAACAGTATTGAGACATCCCGCTGAGCGCTCTGGGGTAGGTTGCAATGCCACCCTGCCCCAAACTCCTTTGCCAACAAATCCAAAAAGCAAAACCATCAAGGCAAACAGTCATCACTATTTAGCTGAGACAAGAATGGAGACCTCAGAGCCGATGCCTGCACTGAAGTCGTTCTGCTCCACACTGGCCCAAGCACATTGCGGTGCAGTGCTCAGCTCCCAACACACGTCAGTGTCATCTCTGATCACTCTGATCCCAGCTGATGCAGCAGAGATCCCCGCTTTACCTCGCACTGTCAGAGCAATACAGCTGGACACTTTGCCCTGTGCATCTTGTTTGCCAACAAAGCCCATGGCAAACAGCAGAAGGGATTAGCATAAATTGCTCCCTAAAGTTTGCTTCTCAACAGGTTGCAGGGAGGAAAGGCGCCAGATGCTCGACTAACGCTAAGTTAGATCCCACTGACACAGCCAAGCGTCTCCTTGATTGTATTTTCTTTAAGCTGAGTGCACTGAAAAAGGTCATTCTGATCCCAAGCACCGCATTCCCGCCATGCGTAAATCAACAGAGCTCCAAGGTGTCTTTCTGCTTGCCCAAGTCCGTGATGGCTAGCACTAATTAAACGTCTATCCCAACAGCAGCTAATCAATACATGGAGACACAGCCGATTCACACGACGCTCCTACTTTGTAGGATCTCTGACACAAGCCTAAGACCAACCACACCGTGTTTTACCCCTGAGCTTTGGGGTATTCAAAGCACAAGTTACCATAGACTCTGTCAACCAGGCAACTCCAGTACACGTGAATTTTAAGCCATTCCCCTTTAAAGGCCCTTTATTATCTTCACATGTTCATTTAAAGCAATATAAAGAAGCACAATTTGAACTCAGCCAAAGTTGCCAAGCTCCCCTCATTTTTGCAGCATGGAGACTTGCTTGTTTCTTTAATTACCAAATTTCTTTTTAATGAAAATCAGCGTAGCTTAAATTTTTTAATAGGCAGAAAAGAGCACAGGCAAAAATAGCTTGAGAGGAAATTATATCAGGTAACCACTTCCCAATCTTGTGTCAACACATCACCCAGAGTTATCGTTACTGGTGCAGCTCCACTGAAGGACAGACGTGGATGCAGCAGCAGTGGGAACCATGTCAGTCAGGCTCTGAAAGGAACAAATGCGTTGTGCCTATGACACATCCTGTTAAGTTAGAAGTTGAAAGCTTCCCATACAAAAATGCTGCCACCTGGAATGGTTTTTGCTATTGGAGCCGCATAGAGCAAGGAGAGTGGATAAGGAAAGAGACCATATTGGGTCCTGGGCCACAGTATTCCTGTTTGGAAGCTGAGGAGATCTGGCTTCCAAGATTGGACTGGTAGGTGGGTTGAAGATTAGCTGCCAGACCAGGCCGAATGTGAAACAATTCCCAGTTAACCCTTCTCTCTCATTTGCATCACTCAGGACACTTAAACCCATGCAGTGTTGACCCAAACCAACATGTGAACCATAAAACTCGGATGAAAAGCTAGTCCAAGTGTCTGAAGATAAACCACCCCACTGGGATTCCAAAATCTTAGTGGAACAAGTCAGCAGAGCAATGCCAGCAGCTTCACACAAGCAGCATAACAACCTCCACCCAAAGAGTTTGCATATGGCCTTCAAGCCTACAATTTGCAAGTGGTCTTGCAGCAACCTGTGTAACCCCATTTAATGGGAGGCAGTGGGAATGGGAATACCTTCATTTCAGCTGGCACCTTGGAAAGAGATCCCTGCTTTGCTGCAGGTCTAAACAGTAAAGCAGCATAGCCCAAAAGGAACTTGTTAATTTAAAAAAAATCAACATGAGCTTTACACTGGAATGATGCTAATTAATAAAAAAGGTAATTCTTTTATACTAGGTTGTTGTTCACAGGACACTACAGGTTTTCATATACCCTGACTAGAAAGAGAGAAAGGCGCAAGTGATAACTCGGAGCTACACAGAGAATATAGGGCAGCAGAGAGAGCTTCATATCCGTTACTACACCCTGTTGAGGGCCGTACCCTATGAACCATCTAATTAGCTACCCAGTTGGTCCACAGGGGTCAGGGAAAGAGATTACAGACACATTTTTGCCTTTTTCCTAGTGACACTGCGTTTCCCGAGGGCAGGACAGATGAACAGCTGCTGTTATTCCACAAGTCTAAGTCATTATAGTGCTGCCCTAGAGTGAAGGCATGATTAATTCTATCACTCTCTGGTATAAGAGATACTCCAGGTTTAATCCTAAACTGATATTAAGTGGCTGATCTCAGCCAGATGTCAGACTGACCACAGAACAGATACAGTCTAAAACACAATGCTGTTTTAGAAGAATTTTGCCTAGCAGCCATGCCCACAAGCCTCCTCCCCAAGCCCAAGCCCCAAGGAGCTCGATGTGCACGGCAGCACATCCACCAACACGTCGCGTTTGCATGAGGATCTTGTTGCACAAGGATGCACATCTCCATGTGATTTTGTAGGGGGCTGCCCCATTCATACACAACCCCCACACACACCAGGCACAGACCCCAAATTCTCAAGAGTTCCACACTCAACAGTTATTTTTAAACCTTCTGAAAAACCACCGAGCCTGCACATGAGGTAACCTGCTGGAAACAGACAGCAAATCCCAACACAGCCTGTAGTTTTCAATCCAATCTCAAAATGAAGGGGGAAATAACTGAGGTGGGTTATGAGAAGAGTCCTTGTAAGAAAACCTCTGGCAATCCACCTTCTCTCATCACAGCTCACAGCAAAGACACTCCAATTATTCCCTTCTTTGTTCTAGCAAACCTCAAAGCTGAGCAATAGTCTTTCCCCACCACATCTACCATACCGGTAGCTTTCCCTTGTGACTTCCTTATGACCTCTGCCCAACCATCCCCGCTCTTTACAGCCCTGTTCCTTTCCTCTCTTAAACCTCTCCCAGTGTTACCGACCCTGGGTGTCTCTGCTCTGTTAGCATGACACACAGCACAGGGAGCATCAATCTCTGGGGGACCCCCAGGAACCACCCACCTGCAGCCCATGACTGCACTGCTCCCACTGGTGACTTGTTTTCCAGCAGTTACTCAGCCTCAGAGACCACAGCCCAGCTCTCAGCTGGGTCACAAACATGTCAATCACCCGTACGTGAAATGCTGCATGCCGCAGCTTCAAGGGCAGGAGGTGTGAACTCACAACAAGGGTGGCTGCTTGTTTCTGAGGGCTGTTTTGGATCTTTAAGATTCATGCTGGTAATGCAAGTCAATTGACTTATTGCAAACAGACTGCGGCGTTAAGAGACCATTTGATTTTCTAATTCCAGAGCTTCTTGCAAAGGAGCTCTTCCACAATTTTGTTGATTACTGTTATAAAATAGAAACATTTGATCTATTATAAACATTATACAGAAGACAGGTTCTTCTTTTGCTCTTTTTTTTTTTTTCCTGAAGCTCCAAATGACTGATTCAGGGACTTCTCATGAAGAGGCAGTCTGTCCCATCTTTTTGATTTATTGCTCTTATACAACAAGATTGAAATCTCTAAATGTTTTCATGACTCAAAGATTCTCATTAGGAGTTATCAACAGAAAACTTGAAAAGGTGGGTTATTTTGGTACTCAGTATTTGAAAGACAGATCAGTGTTTAGCAATGACTGTTTTCCAATTCTCTTTGGGGAAATGTGTTTCTTTTATCACAGACAGTGTATCTATATTCATTCATAACTGTTTGGAGAATCAGCATAATATTCCCTTCCCTCCATTATCTTTTCTTAATAACTTTTCTCTGCTTAGCAATTTTTTTCTTTTTTTTTTTAGGCAGTAGTTTAATATTCTCTTTGGACAGTAAGAAATATTATCCCTGAATAACGATTGCGATTTACTAACTTTGTCCCTTTATCCTTGACTCCAGTATTATTCCTCCTGGATTTTACTCCTAGTTCTCTCACCGACCATTTGTAGAATCTGGGGGAAAGTTTCAGCACTCTCTCTTGTGGCTGCAGAGGCGACCCAGAGGATAACCTCAGCTCTACATCTCTCATCAAGTTGAGCTTTCCCTGGAGATGAAGTAGGGTTCAATGGAAGAGTCAAACCTGGACTCAAGTCCTTGGATTTAGGTCTCCATCTCACACGTGACCTTGAGCAAGGTCTGTCAAAGAAAACCCTTTGGTTTTCTTTTTCCTGCAAATTAAAGCACTGAGGGGTGTACATGTCACTTTACAGAAGTAAATACACAAGGGAGTTTGTTATTAACACGATGCTTATAGTAACCCAGGCTGTAATGAGGGGATAACCAGCAGGAAGGTTGGAAGCATTAAGACCAAGAGGAACATCATCTCTGAACAATACAATATAAGGATCAAATTCCACCCAGTTACTCCTCCTTGGAGAGACTCTGAATTTAAGGTCACAAGATGTAGGCTGGCAAAGGTTTCTGAGGAAAAGCTCAGGCTAGGTTTTGCTAAGTGGAACTGGTATTTGTACCTTACCTGGCACAGAATCATTGCGGGGCTCTGATGGTGCTTCCCACCCAAACCACTCTGGGGTTCTGTGAGAGGGCATTTCCAGCCTGCTGCCCCTTCTTTCTACGGCCAGTTTCTCACATCACATCCTTCTGCCCACAGCAGCTCAGGAGCCAGGCCCTCAGAGGAGCCAGGCTAGAGGGAAGGCAGGTCTGTGTGGGAGCACAGCAGAGGCTGGGAGAAGCAGGGACATGCCATCTAACCCATCGAGCCCATTTAGCAACAGGCTTCTGTTTCACAGCAGCATCGACCCAAGGCTGGCAGGATCAGAGTGCTGGGTCGTGTCCCTCAGGTACCGGAGAAGGCAGAGGACAGACGGCTGCAGTACAGACAGGGCAGCATGCAAATGGACAGCTGCATTGCTTTCAGTCTGCCTCTGCCCAACTCCTTCCACATTTCAAGGTCAAACAATCTGACAGCTTCTTTATATACGTGCATGAATTTCTCATCAGTCGTTTTACAGCATGCAGAAGTGATTATTTCTCACCCAAGTAGGGAAAAACCCGGGTAAAAGGTGGAAGACACGAGTCCAGAAGCTCAAATACGCAATCACCAGGAGACATACATTCGATTTCTATTCAAGCCAGAGACTTCTAGACTGATAAGGGGTAAAGCTAATTGAGGACAGTTTGAAAATTGGATGGCAACCTCCCAGCTTTAAGCCTTGAAAAGATCTCTGCTGCTCGCCTGTGATTTAACTAATCTACAAAATGGAATCAGTATCCCATTTTCAGCTAGTGCTTTGTCTTGGTTTTCTATTTAGGCTCCAAAGATCTTTCAAGATGGCACAGACTCACCTTTCCTATGTACTGCAATGCAAATTTAAATTATCAGGTTTTGGCTGCCTGCTGCCATGAACTTGGGAGCAGCGAAGCAACACCATGGGAAGTAGTAAAGGGCATATTTTGGTATGCCTGAGCTGCACATCAGCAAGTGTTATCAGCCACAACTTTGCATCGTTTTCCAATTCACTTCAAGCAACCCTAGCCTCCCACATCATGAATTTCTCCTGAGATATAACCAGAGGTGTTTTTCACATCCTCAAAAAAAGAAGTTTCTCCACTTTTGAAATTACCTTTCACCCCAAATGACACCTTTCTGCACAGGGTGAGCAAAAGGGAACAAATTATGTGCTCAGACAGTAAAGGAAATAGAGCTTTTTAGGGCACGAATGACCCATCATCTGAATGCAGAGACTTTGATGCTGGGCACTGACCCTGCCAGGGGTAAGATGCAAACTGCCTAACCCTCCAGTCCTTCATCAGTTATAGACAGGCTGGCCATGGGAAACACAGGGAAAAAATCTGCCCAAATATATCTGGGGGGACACAAGAGGCACTCACAGCGTGGTGTTTAAGCAGTGCCATGACTACAATGCACAGGAAATATTCAGCCATCTCCTGAGAAAGCCCATGAAGTCCCAGATTATGGCCATGGGCCACATATTGACCGCTCGCTGAAGGCCAGCAGTGCAGCCTCTGAAGTCATGGTGAGCATCAGTGCAAAGGAGACTCAAGGAGTTAATGAGGAAGCGAGATGTGAGAAGTTTCAAGGTGTTACTGAGAAAAAAGCCTTTAGAGAAAAGGGTTGGGAACATTTCCTGTTCCCCTGCTACACTGGACATGGAGACAGCAGCTGGGGAATCGCATCAGTAAGAAAAATCTAGTCCTTCCAGCATACACCTCCTCATCTGAGACGAGATATGAGCTGAAGTGTATCCAGGCTGACTGTCCATTGATGTCAGAGGCTGAAGGATGAGGATATGAGAAAATAGCTAGTAGCCAAAACATAACAGCTCGAAAAGTAGATGTCGGAACAGCTAAAGACAAGCTGTAAGACTAAACAGAAGCAATGGCACAGAAGATCTTTAAACAGCTTCCTTGGACCACGCGCAGCGCAACTCCCTCAGGGGGGAAAAAAATCCTCCTGCTTTCACCGCCACCTTCTTAAGGGCACCAGCCCTCAAAGAGAGGGTGTAATGGAAAGGATAAAAGTTTAATGCATTGGGTAAGTCAGCAAAGAACAGTCTGTGGCTACTTACAATATTTATGATAAAGTCATCCGAGAAAGAATCATTTGGAGAAGAGCTGATGGGGCACCGATCACCTCCCCGGGATGTGAGGGGACAAACAAGAGCAGAACACTCTCATCAATCTGGGTGTATTTGCGGCCCTCCTTAAATTCCCAGTTTCAGCAAAGACTAAGGAGAATATGCTAACCTAATTACTCTAATTAACTTCTGCTAATGGGCCTGATTAACCTTAAGGAAAAAGGTTAAAAATCTCTTCAAACCAGAGTACACAAGCTATTTCCCTGTGTTCGTTCAGCAGTCGTGTGCAAATGACAAGACAGTGAACTTCTTCAGCGTGGCCAGGAGGTTATTTTAAGTAAAAGGCTTGTGCCCTGTGGGTCCCTGTACGCCACGAAGAGGTGAAATGAAAAGAGCCAAGTCAAGGTGATGGCTACTCTGACAGCATCAGCTGCGCAGGGGAAACACGAATACTCCAGCAGGTCAGAGCAGGTGTGCAGTGAGCTGGGCATCCCGTGTTGGACTTACCGGATGCAGCAAGACAGACAGCAGGAGGTCTTCCTGGTACATGACATAAACGGGTTTTCCCCAAAGGGAAATAAAATAGCAAAGCAAAAGTAAATGGCATGGCCCAAAGCAGCAACTGTTCCTCTGAGCTCTGAGGAGACCCGGGTGTAGGAGCCTTTGCATCTGCAAGCGGTGAAATTGATACCTAGAAAACATCTGCAGCCAAGACTCTCCTTGTAGCATGGTTTATAGGAGAAAACAGGCAGGAATTAGAAAGATACCATTTATCTGCTGGAAGAGCAAATTGGTAGGTAGGAGCTTTCCGGTGACGTGGCTCCAATGCCCATTAACCCAGAACATCCATAACCAAAGAACAGAACAACCTCAAGGAAACAGGGGGAGTTTCACCTCCCCACACAGCTCATGTAAAAGCCTGAAGATCAGCTGAAGCCTTCATATTATCCCCACTTCTGTCACAAATTGAGTAGACGCTTAACGAACGTTTGTGCCTACCTGTGGAGCAACAGGATTGTGAGACCATTTTATTTTTAAAGCCTCCTTAGCGTTATCCCTTGCCATTTTAATTGCACTTATTATTTATTAAAATCCCCAATTCTGAAGTCACGTGACGATGTCAGAAGCACCACATTTTTTAAGCCTCCCAGATATGAAGAATGAAAAGCATAAAAACATCTCCTAAAGGGCTCTGCATTTATTTTTCATGATTTCTGGGGGACAGGAGAAAGCGAAGATGATTTATGATTTTTCAATGCTTAAGTTGTCACAGCTGCTTCACTCTCCTCTGTTATTTGGTAACAAAATAGAGCGATCCATTCTTAACGCATGAGTAGAACAAGAATTTTCATGTTCCACTGTATAATACAAGGAGACAGGCTCAGAAGGGGAACCAAAAAAACCCCTTCTCCCAAACATTTAAGGTGCTCCCACCTGTCAGGATGCTTTTGCTGCGTAAAGGGGGAGGACTAACAGCCAAGCCTGTGTAATCCGGGCATCGGGCTGTCCCCATGCACACTGCTCCAGAACACCATTAAAAATAAAGAAGTAAAAAGTGAAGCTGTTCCAGTTTCCTCCAGCTGAGCCTCTGGTGGCAACGCAGATCTGCTTGGGAACAATAACTGAGCTTCTCTGGTCACTCTGGTGAATTATATTTTCCCCTGTACCTGCACATGAGGCCACCAAGCGATCGCAGCTCTCGTGCACACCCGTTCCTTGCTCCCCATGCTCAAAACTACGAGTTTCTTTCTGGGGTACAGCATCCCCAGTAAATTCACCCTGACCTTTGTAGGATGGTCGGAGGGGGCAGAAGGGGTATCGCATGGGATGCACAAAGCTGGGACCGCTTCTTCCTGCTGATTTAAAGCGCAGGTGCCACATTGTGGGGCTCCCCAGCGCCCCCTACCCTGGCCAGGCACTACATGGACTGTTTATTCAGGCTAAAGTCAGAACACACAGCCCCAGCTACGTTGTCCCTACAGCATTTCATGACATCTGCTTCATTAATCCTGCTTCTTCAGTGTAACGTTCTCTCTGCCACAATAAAGGCAAGTCTGAGTAATGAAAAAGGGGAAGGTCCCCACAAAAAGGGCAAAGCTGCTGCGTGTGACCCAACACGGATAAGGAACAGCACGGGCCACGGGACATGGCAAGGACGTGCTGGTTGCTGTTGTAAGGTCAGCAGGCCAGTGCCCTTAGGATTCCTGCTGGAAACTCCACGCCAATGTACAACTTAAAGCAGTGACCAGAAAAAGGAATTAGACAGACAGGGTCCCTGCAGAGCTGGCGAGAGGCTCTGGCAGAAGAGCAGCACAAGGAACAGACGACTCAAGCTCCATTTAACGCCGACCGCCCAGCGCCCTCCCCACCACCTACTGCGAAGCCAGTGGGACTCACAGTTCGTGCCACTGAGCAGTCACGTTCTGATAAACTGGTTTGTGTTCTCAGGAGTTTCATTTCACCTTTTTCTGTAAAATTAGCAGCTGCTTGCAAAGTCCAGGGAAGATGGAAAAGCAGGCTAGCTACCAACCAGAGAGATGCTTCCAGCTCTACTTCAAAAGGTACCACAGTTTCCCTTTGAGAAGCTTCCTGTACCCTCTGTGAAAGCAGCTGCTGCCCCTTGCTATGAGAAACAGGATGCAAGATGATGGCCCCCCAACACCCAGGTCTGAGTGTCATAGCAACCTGGCTGGTCCAGGCTGCAGAAACCCACCAGCATGCAGACCCAAGGAAAGGCTCAAAGAACCTTTCCCAGTGCAATCTCACATAGTCTGCAGCGCTGGCAACCTGCACAGACATCTTAGATCTGTAAGCAGAGCAAATTTGATCTGGGAGTCTTGGGGAGAGCAAGCAAAATTTACGGCATTCCCCAGGTCATTTATTTTTCATAGCATCGTTTTTCTGACCATAACTACATTTTAAATGGCAACAGCAGAGAGCCAGTGAGGTTTTTAAATTAAAATGAAAAGGCCCCATGGTTTCTTTCTCCTTCACAGAATAAACAAATTTAAAAGTAGAAGAACTGAGCTAGAAATCAGTAGCAAGGAAGAATTCTCCTCACGGTTTATCTGCAGTGGCCTCCAAACAATATGACACCATCTGTACTTCTCCCACCTCAGAAAGCAGCAATGAGTAATCGCATCTGATTGTCTGGAGGAGAACTAACACTGAGCCACCACTGAACTATTGTTTTCAAAAGATTGAGGAGCCTCTTCCTCATTGCCCACCAGTATAAACTGACCCCCAGTACAAACTCCATTGGGAACTGAGCTGCTGGGGATGTGCAAGAGCTGAGCACCCACGCCACTCTGCTCTGCTGCCTCACAGGAGGAAGAGCCTGATGCTGGTAAGAGTTGATCTGAATTGTCACTGAGAACAGAGGGGCCTGTCCCCCGCTCTGTCTCAGGCATTCCTGACTCAGGGCTCGTGGATCCTCTCAAACTCACACGCATTATGAAAAAATCCTCAGCACAGATTTGCTAGGAATGTGTTTTCAAAAACCTTGATGAAAACTTGGAAGTACAACATGTCTGGTGTCTGCTCCACTCCCTTCCAGCAGGTGTGAGGGTTTCTAGCTCTTTGCTCCTCTTAGGCATTCAGCTAACACCACATTCATTAATATCAGCTCTTTGTTCAAGAACCTTATCTCCAGCGATAACTATCTAGCCCTAGAATTCCCTCTCAATCAGTTAATAAACCATTCCTACTCCCTGTTGCCTCTCTCCCTTTGTCGCTAAGCAGCATCACTTCCCAAGAGAGAACCTGGAGCAGAGCCTGTGCAGAAAAGCAAGAGACAAAGCCTGCAGCCATGCATCCCATCCTTTTGGGAGCGTGCCACACGCGGGCTAAAGCACCTGCATACCCTTCAGAGCTGCACAACAGGATCTCAAGCAGGAGCTGGAAGCACATCGTCTCTCCAAGAAGCATTTGGGTAAGATGCCAGCCCTGCAGCGGGGATGCAGAGGATGCTCCTTCCCACCTGGGGCAAAGCGCAGGCAGCGACTGAATCGGCTGCAGCCTCCCAGCAAGTCTGGTTGGCTGTCACCTACCTGTGCATCTTACGGTGTGGTTGGGGGACACACAAAGAGCGGGCTGGGGGGGACACCAAGGAACTCAATAAAACACTTCCATTCACCAAGTGGAACGAGAGGGGCAGCTGCTGCTTTTCCTTCACCTTTAGGCAAGGAAGCAATCGGCGAGAGCTAACTGGACTTGAAATGGTCAGTGCTGAAATCGAGCGCTGCAGCTGATTTAGAAGGACGTTCACTTACCTGCCTAAGCCCAGAGTCATTTAACCTTCCCGTATAAATCACAAAGTTAAAGAGAAACAGGGAGCAGCAAAGCAGCTACAGTAAATCAAGTGATTGAGTGAAGGAGCCAGGCGAGCAGGGAGCTCCTTGCCACGCCAAAGCCCCGCACGGGTAGTCTCTCTCTGGAGAGTTACGATCCCAGAGCAGTACACTGAGTAATAGCTTGCATTTATACAGCACCAGAACGTGCTCCCCTGATTACATACAGACAGAGGTCAGTCATCTCTGGACAGAGCCAGCCATGGACGCAGCGCAACTCAGCAGCGGCTCTCGGCAAAGCGAGCCAAGGGCTTCTGAAGAGGGAAAGCAAATAAATTCTTCCTCTTTGGGAGATGCAGAGAAGCATCAGCTGGGCAAGCGTTTAGCTAGGACAGTATGCTCAGTACTCACAGGTACTTCCAAGCAGCGGTCAGAGTATCCCAAGGGATATAGGGCAGGTCAGAGCAGAACACAGTTTTACATCCCCTGTTTTCAGGGTACCACCTCAGCTCCACATGCTGCCTGACAGCTGCCTACACCTTCTGGGTCAAGGAAACAAACCCAAAGCTCAAGTTGAAAGAATCTGCAGGACAGTAACATCCATTTGATCCAAGTCACTGGGAGATTTCAGTCACAGCCAGTAGCAGACCTCTTCGAGCTTCCAGGGGCCAGCCCTGGTGTCTGGGGGGCCAACAGATGGCACCAGGGTCAGGTCTAGAGGAACAGTCCACATTTCTAAGGTACACCAGGGGCTAGAAAAGGACAGACACATGAGATACCACTTCATCAAGCAATAGAGCTTGCTTCCCTTCACTCAATGACACTTGTCATACTGCTGTCACTTCTTCCCTAAAACCAATTTCTACAGAAAACCACCAAAACTTAAAGGATTATCAAAGAAAGGAAAAAAAATAAAGTGACTGTTACAAGGTTGAGTGGCTCCTGGTATGGTCTGTGGCAGGAGTCATATATTTTGCTTAATTAAGATAAGGCTCTTGCTTCTTTGCAGATTTCACTAATACAGAATTTATTGATGCAGCATTACACAGCATTTTGAAGTGATAAAATAGAGCTGACGCAGAAGCCAAAGGCACCCTGAACTGAAAACCAGAGAACACACTAATAGAGACAGATCTCCGTGCTTTGGCCAAGCATGAGTGCTCTCACCACGTCCAGCATCGCGTCCTGCTCCAAAGAGGCAACTCCGCAAAGTACTGCTTTAAAATTCATCCCTGACAGCTTTAGCTTCGGCTCAAGGGTCTGTGCTTGGTCCAGCCAGATTCCTGCACAGGGTTTTCAGCAGTTCAGCATGCCACAGATTCAACCTGGGAGCCACACAAAAGCTCCAAATGGTGACCCTCCTGAAACACATGCCCCACACACCCATCTCATGACCTATACCTCCCCAGCTATTGAAGACTACACTTTCTAAACACTCAATTTTAGCCTGGAGAAGAGGAGGCTGAGGGCAGACCTGATCACTCCCTACAACTCCCTGGAAGGAGAGTGTAGCGAGGGGGTGTTGGTCTCATCTCCACAACACCACAGGTACCCATGTTTAATCCCGTGTTTAATCCTGTCCCCACTTGCTACGGATGCTGATTATCTCAGAGATTTAGCAAAAAAAACCTGTGATAAATTACTTGACAAACAAGATTAAAATTCCCTCAAGTTCTTCATTGTTTCCAGGAGCTTCCAGGCACTAAAACCCTGTGTCACATTAATCGGAATGCCTTTTAATTCTCTCAGACTTCCAATGTCAACTCTATCTCGTTCCAATTATTTTCAAAGAAGAATATCATTTTATATACACTGCTCAATCCCTCAAGCCATTCTTGAGGGAAGGACATTCCTTCCCAAGCTGACAAACTTCCCTGAAGCCCTGTGTCTGCTCCGCACGCTCACGGCGTTAGAGACAAGCAGTAGGTAAGAAATAAAAGCTTCAAATAACCCCAAACAGCTCCTCTCCACTCTGCAAAGGGGAAAAAACCCCAAAGTGTCTTCCCACTGTCTAATTGTTTGAAACTGAACATTCAGAGCAGTATTTCAACAGTTGTCTGATGGTGAAAGAATCAGCCCACCACAGATCCCTGTTGCCATACGAGCTGTGTGCTGCTGCTTCAAGAGGAACTCAAATCAGACCACGAAACGTGGCACACACCAAACAACGTCCCACTTGTCGGCCCAGCCTGGAGAAACGCCCCGAAGTGCCAACCTTCCACCAGCGTTGATCTAAGCTCCAACTGGGCAGGGGAGCTTTATCAGCACAGGTTTTTCCAAGGCTTCTGCCAGCAACCTCTCCAGCTTCCATCGTGCTGGAAGCTGTGCAGAAATGCCACCAGGTGCCTCTGGGCAGGAAAGAGCCACAGGTCACCGCAGCAAGATGATAATGATGATGATTACAGTAACAGCATTGAGCTATTATTCCAGTTATTCACTGACTAGAAGAACAAGTTACTGTTAAAAGATCTGTAGACAAAGCATTAATTTAAAATAAAAAGAGCAGTGTTATGGTGTTGACATAGGATAAAGAAAAAACCAGGGCATTCATTAGGCTTGTAAATAAACTAATAGCTCAGGGAATTTGGGTAATACATGAGAAATCAGCTAAGGATTCAAACTCCAATATCATCCTGAATAAATGTCTAACCCTCTCTACAAAAATATAGATGATTTTTCATGCAAAATATCTCACAATGAAATGGATAAATGCAGATAGAAAACACCTTACGGTGCCGAGCCCCAACATGTGTGTGTGTGTACGTATACACACCGGATTAAACCATACCATAAACACACTTAGAGCTAACACAGCATATGGACAGCATCTGTCAGATCCCTGACACCCCCCCCAGCGATGTAAAGAAACTGGACACACACAAGTAAGCCAAAAACGTGTCCCCACCGTGTCCTGCTCTGAAACAAGCAGCCAGTCCCAAAAATCCACGTGCCATTTCCACCTACCTGGAGATCCTCTACCATCAGCAGGTCTCAGGCACAGTTTTACCACTTTAAGCAGACTTCTCTTGAAAACAGTTTTCAGAATTGTAACATTACCATGCATACACCTCAATTCAAGTCCTGATTTCGATCAAACCCAAAGCCCCGACCAACTGAAAAGCTATTCTTCATGATTGGGTCCTCACCCACAGGAATTTTAATGGGAATCAAATCAGGCTTCTCTGCCAAGAGCACGCGTCAGGCATTAGGAACAAGAGTTAAGCAGAATAATCAAGGTGTTCTCCTCCACCCCACCCTGTGGAACTAGTGCATCACAACCTAAACAAAGGAAAACGTATCATGCCATCAGATACGCAGCCAGTTCTGTGTCATGAAGGGTACTTAATGGCCTGGACAACACACAGTAGCCAGCAGGAAAATTAATCACCTGAATTTTGGAGCAAAAAGCCCTTCGTACACAAGTCCACGGTGTTATGGAAGGGTGTTTAACTACCCCAGTGCAACGATCAGGGTGTCATTCACAGAGCAACAGGGAGGGAAGGATTTCAAGCAATTCCCAACAAGACCCTGACCCTCTTCCCTTCAGCCGTTAGCAAGTTTGCTCTGAAGGCTTCAGAGCAGCTTCATTTGCTCTCAATCACCAGGAGTTTTAACTGTGGAATTTAAATGATTCTCTCCCAGACAGACCTAATTTTAAGAGCCATTCAAGTGACATCCCTCTGAGCTACAGCACTTGGAGAAGACACTTCACCAGCAATGCCCGGCGCTGTCGGCTCTGCTGGAGCAGAGCAGACAAACACGCCTCATCAGACACGGTACACGATCTAGGGGACAGAGCCAAGGAGCCACCAGCAAAAGACAGGGCATCCAAAAAAACCCCAGGCAAAGCTGTACCTGAGTCTGTACCCAGAAATTTCAGTGGAAGCAGGGTGGTCTTCAGAGGTCACGAGTACCTGCAACCCCCAAGGACTCCACACAAACATCCCTGCTGAGAGATGCATGAGATCCAGGTCTGTCTAGGAGAGGTTTGAGCACTCACACTGAGATGAAAGCCCCTATAAACCGTCTGCCATCTCTTTGGCCCGAGAGCTCCAACCCAAGCCAGGGCTTCTCTTACGGAGACCGAGACAGCCCTCCATGAAGCCAGGGTCATGGGGCAAGCAAAGTCCCCTCACACAGCCCAGAAAGGGATGTTCAATCTGAGCCATAGAAGCGAATCAATGCAGATGTCAAAGCTGTCAGAGAACCAAACCCCACAAAGAAGCCGGTAAGTAACTGCTTGCATGCTCAGATGAAGCCTGAAGGCTGGTACCATCCCCGTCTCCCTGCGAGCGTTGTTCAAGATCACTGTAACCTAACGGGAACATTCCACTTCAGGAGCCTTAAACTATCGTGTAGCTGCTTTGACATCACGGTTCCAAGCAGATGTCAGAGCTGCACACCGTCATCTTGCTTTCAACTTGGCAACTGTCGTCCTGTGCTGTGTTTTACACAGAGAACATATTTTAAACATCTGCAGCGAATACATCAAGGATGCTCAGCCGTCTCCGTCACGGCAGCCTACTTTACTCCCTAACCTACTTCTGCTCTGGTTCCTCTCCTTGGCACAAAGAAGAGTGGCGTGAGCAGGACGGGCCTTTTAAAACTGGCCAGGTACTTCACTCTGAAATTCAGCCCCTGCTCCCAACACCATCCAAGATTTGTCCAGGACTTTAAATTGCAGGAAAAATCCCACCAGCTTCCTGATAAATTTTACTCGCTGTACATGCTGAGTAATGCTAGTAGTCTGTCCAACTAGTCATCAAACCCAACACTTACTTCTGGCGAAGAAGGACCAGTCCAGAGTTGCTGATGACAGCTAAGCTCCCGGAGCTGAAACAATGGATGTTCTGCAGGGCAACATTCTGGATTCCCATTGGTTAATTTTCACAATTTGGTAGATTGCAACGGATCTTCGTCAGCTATTACAAAGTGCATTTAATCACATCAGCGCTGAAAAGATGTTTGCAGCCTAACACTCCCTGTGCAGTTTTCCCTCCTTATCATCATTCTCGGAGCAGTGTTTCATAGCAAGAAGATATGCAGCATAAAATCTCCCTGAATATGAAATTTTCTGAGTAATTCTGTCACAAATCTCCCAGGACATCCTAGTCAAGGATGAACAATTCAGTAAAAGCCCTACAGAAAAGGAGAGAAATTAATCATGAATTTTTAAGTGTTTTGAACCTCCTTGTAGGATTTAAGAAAGAATTCTGTTGAGTTTTTAAAGGAATAGGGGGAAAAGTCTCACCTAGTCTATAACTCAAGTTCCTGGGGTAAATTAAGTTAATGAACGTGGGAGAAGATCCCATCCTATCTAAAAGTGATTTTGAGACAACCCTTGATTTCTTACTGGACTTTGTGATATATTTCTTTATTGCCTCCATGATTGCATCCCTTTCTGCACGAGGCAACAGCAAAGGTGTCATTACCTGTGGACCAAATCACTTCCAAACACTCGTTCAATTCTTAATGTTCCAAGAGTGGAAGTTATCCACTGGCTACTATATAAGCTGGAAATTTTTAGCATCATTAAAAAAATAAGTGGTTTTCCGACATAAAGCAGTGAGTAGCCAGTTTCTGAAATAAACCCTTTCATTTTCTTTCAGCTAAGGGGCAGAATTGAAAGCAGGTATCAAGTGTGTCATACCTTCCCTGGCGAGCACAGCGGGTCTGGGCTGTTAAGAAGTTTATGAAGTGGCTGAGAAATAGCCTTTACCCCTGGGTGAATGTGATTTCCTTTAGAATCCCCTGGGCCCTAGCATACTACACTTAGTAAACTACAACAAACACCACTGCTTTAGGGCATCGTTGCAGAGCCAGGATTTACCTCACAAATGGAGTGGGCATCCACAGGGCTAACAAACCCACCCACAATTGTTGCATATAACCCTAAAATAACCTAACAAGACTTTCAAAACCATTCCTCCCTTTCTTACATCAAGGAACAAGCCAGCCTCAAATTAATTAATTAATTAATGACAGGATGAAGCCTTCCCTTAGGGGTACGTTAGTCTGCAGCTACGTAACCAAGGGTGTTTCTGGTGGCTCTGATCGCTGTTGAAGGGGGATACTGAGTCTGACTCAGGGCAGCAGTACATATAGATATATATATTCAGGAGGACCACAGAACAAAGAGCTGCTACAACAGCACAGGTGAAACTCTGGCTGTTGAATCATTATCTTAATTTTTTTTAATGGCATGCAAAGACTATGTCAGGAGCACTTTTCATTATCCACTTCACCAGTCCAGAACTACTCGGTAATTACACCCATCCACTCTCCTTTGACAGTGCTAACTAAAAGAACAAGAGCTCCTGATAATACACAAGCTTCTTGTAAAGAGTTCATGTAAGGTGTCAGTAATCTAAATAGCAAAGCTGGTGAGCTTGCACAGCGCCTTGCTCTGGGGAGCACAGCTTTTCTCTCCTATGGAGCCAGCACCTCACAACACTTGGGGAGCAGACAAAGAGGGACTAGGATGGAGCTACTTTAAAAACTATTAAAAGACAACTCTGAGAGTCCCCAGGCCTTTGTCAGACAAGCCTGCCAACAGAACCACAGAAACATGCCAAAATAAAGGGGTGACTTCCTTGTCACCCCTTCCCCATGTTTTTAGGTCCTTCCAAGAACAAAAGAAGCTTCTACCATTCCGACTGACAGTATCAAAAGCAAGATGTGGAAATTGCATTTCACAGTGAAAAGCCACGTCAGCTCCACTCAGAAGTTCTCTGAGTGCACAACTAAGTGAGTAAAAAGCTCCGATCTGAAGGCTAAAGGAACATCTCCCCACCCCTGCCTTGGCTTTGCTGCCATGAGAAGGGTTTATTGGCACAAATCCCTGACCACAAACTCAACGTCACCTTGAAGGATGCTTAAATGGCATGCTATAACTCTAACCAAAGGAAGACTTTTTAGTGTCCCTCTTATCTTCCCCTTGAATCTTTAAACAAACAATCCCTCAAATCACAGTTCCTCCCCAGCAGACAGCTGCTAACAATCTCACCTGCTCACCTTTCCTCCACCTGCTGTTAGAGAGAACACACCACAAAACACAATTAAAACACATGAAGATAATTGTAAGAGAAAGTCCATACAGCCTGAGATGTGGTATTCCCCACTAACCACAAAAAGGCTATGAAGAAGATCCTTGGAACCTTCACCATAATCTGGGGCACTCCTTTAAGACCAGCACGAAATCTGCAGGATCTTAACACCATTTTCTGCTGCATTTCTGCAACACAGCTTCAATGAATGGATTGAACTTGCCTGCTCAGAGATCATCACCACAGGGGCATGGCAGACAAAGACAGGGCTACACAAACCACAGGATCAATCAGACCTGGTCCTTGTAAGATGCCTGACGATTGAGATCCTCAGCTAGATCGAATACCCCAGATTAGCCATAATGACATGTTTTAGGCTTTTCAACCTATATTCACAGACTGATCTGCCCAATGCCCTAAGATAAAGCTGTCTCATTAGATAGTTCTCCATACAAAGGCTTAGAATATTTCAACTTTTCATCTTCCTCCTATCTTTAAGCCAAAAAAAAAAGGGAGATACCTTATTAAAAAAAGTAAGTACTTCAGCTATTCACTCTGACACCTGACAGGATTTTGCACATACGACTTACAGAGACCGTAAAGAATTTTTAAGAACCAGCAGTTGGGTAAAAAGTCAGCCTCTTGAAAAGAGTTTTTTATGGGGAAAATATCAAGTTCTATTTTTTATCCTGAAAATGCTTAGAAGACTTATTTCCTACTCCATCCATCCATCCACAAAGAAATAAAAATCTATTTTTCCCAAAGAACAATTTTTTGGGGTTATCTATGTTTTGTCACCCTCTCTAAAAATGATACTCAGGTGTTCCATTATTTTATACACATCAGTTAATCCCAAAGGTCCTTCAGACCCTTCGGCGAGGCAGCACTCGTGCTGAGCCTGGCAAGATACCCTGCCCAGTGCCAAGGCAAATCCTTGGGCTTCTAATTCCTTTTCGGGTCTCTGCCTGGGAGCCATCTGAAGCAACATCTCCCTGAGACCAGATAACGTTTAACATGGGGAGGGAACTCTTGGTTAACTGGGGGGGCAGAAGGGCTGGAAGAAGAGGAAATAATTAATGCTCACAGCAGAATCGGTGAGGGAATCCAAGCCTGAGACTGGCTCAGGGGCTGAGCACTGCTCTGGATTCCTGTCAGTGCCATCCCCTGGAGACCACCCTCCATCAGGTGAGAACATCCTTCTCAGCAGCTTCCTTAATTTCAATTGTCATTTACCTCTGGGATCGCAGGCTTCACTTAGAACTATATCCCATCGCCTTCTTGTTAGTCATCCAAGTATTTATATCCCTCTTGTACGTTTTATTCCATTAGGAGAGTTATAAAGAAATAAATTAGAATCACAACACATCTACAGCTTGTTCCATGAGAGACGCTTAGCACTCGACTCACCTACTTACACATCAATTTAGCACTCTCAGCTGGATTGAAATTGAGTCAAGACCCATCTGCTTAAGACAGAACCTGTTGCGCCCCCCAACACCGTAAGTATTAGGATAGAAACAGTCGAACATTACTACAGCCTGGGACCATTCAAGGACTCAGCATGAGAGGTTCATTCCCCTGCCTCGTCCGCCAAATCTGAGCGCTGCCCAACCTCAGGAGGAGCCTTTAGACTCAGCTGCTCTTCGAAAGGTGCCACCCCGCTCGAGCTGCCTTAGGAAAGGCCACCAGGAACCAGTGAAATAAAACACCACCTCTGGAGCATCTCTGATCTCTTCCCTACCCAGGTATCTTAAAGCAGATGCAAGCTAACAGCCAGATAACCAAGGAGATGTTCAGCACCTCAAAATCAGCCCTGGCTGGACTCGGGGTGACAGCAGCATCTGTCAAACACCTCTTGTCATGGCCTGTGTTGCTTCCTTCAGACTATTTCCTCTAAAATGAGAGGGCTCAATACCAAAGCAGAACCAAAGCAGACCCAGGACACATGTGTGCTGCTACCAACAACCCCCACAAGCTCAGAGATGCAGCACCACCCAAGGAGAGAAGCCCCGTCCAGCATCAGCCTGGTGATGAGGTGCATGAAGAGCTGTGTCTGTCGCCTTTCACTCATTTCCACAGGCATAAGAAAGTCACATTTATAAGTCATTAAGCTGAAATAAAATCTTTGCTGGGCTTAATTAATTTAAATATTCATGGAAACAGGATAGCAGGGGAAAGTGTTGCTCTTAATCAAAACAGACACTGCTGCTCTCTAATGCAAATTGCCATTTCTTATGTGGACAATGCCAAGTGCCAACAATAAAAGGGAGCAGAACATCATGATAAGCATTTAGGAAATGCAGCTAAGGAGAAGCACCTTATCCTTTACCTCTTCAACAAAAGGGGGAATTTGCCAATCCAAATCTAAGCTTAACAGGAGCATCATACCAAATACAGTCGTTACTTCCAGGGTAATTTATCACAATTTACTCGAGCTGAACGCAACACCCACCCCCTCCCCATCCCTAAAAAAAGAGCCTGCTTTGTCAAGGTATTACTCATTTATGCCTCAAGGCTCCAGTATGTTCACCATGCCCCAGTTGCTCTCCTTGGTGTAGAGCCCTGGTTCTAATCTACAAAGCCATTAGCAAATCACAAACCACATCCCAGGCTGCTGTGTAGCAAGCTCGAGCCCAGACCCCCAACACCACAACCAAGCTTAGTCACAGCCCTCTGCTACACCAGGTCCTTCTGGAACCCCCTTCACGAGCAAGTTATCCGCTTCATTACCCAACACCTTCTCCTTCAGCAGTGTTCGCGACCTTGACCAACCCCTCCGTGTCCACACAGATTAATTCTGAGCCTTGCACCTAGAAGGAGCAGAGCTCAAGAGCATTATCCAACCTCCTCCCTTCATACAGTAACGTGGCACCTCCCTTCTGTAACCCTGGCACATTTAGAACCCAGACCAACCTGCACACCCTGTGTAGCTGTTCCACAGCAGCCAGCGCTGTCGAGATGGGATTCCAACTGAGTTGAGAAGGATCTCCAAGTTTAAGCAAGTCCAATGAAGCAGCACCCATGGAGACATGCTCCCTCCTCACAGAGACATGCCCCCTCCTCCTTACAACACCACAGCGGACCTGATTTTCTTCAGAAGACAAGTCAGGAGTGGAAGTGATGGCTGCTTTTCATATAGACCTCTGTAGGAAGGGCACATGCCTGAGAAGTGGGAGATCAAAGCTCCTCTTCCTTGTCTGCCAGAGGGAAATCCATAAAGGTCAGCTCCTCTGGATGGATGCACTCCCCTTCCCATGGCTGACCCGTGCTGATTAGCAAAAAAAATTATCCAAGATTCCTTGGGCTGAGAAGTGACACAGCAAATTGCTCTGATGTGTTGAAAAACTACTTTAAAAAAAAAATTAGGAAGAAAATACTGTTTCCAATTTTTGTCTGTTAATAGCAGCTTTGGCTTCATTATCTGCCATCCCCGTGTTCAGCTCTGGATGCAATTAACATCACAGAAATAAAATACTTGATGGAAGTAGCAACATATTTACTGGTAATGAAATGTTTATGGATTAATTTGGTACACTAGTAAAGAGTGAATGAATTTACTTCAGGATGAGAGAAAACAAAGTGGAGATAAGCACCGAAAATCACTCTGACTCCAGACAGTCACAAAACGTGGTTATTATTCCCCCCAGAAAAGATAATATTGATTGCTGGGAATCATTTGGACAGTGACAACAATACGTTTTCCTGATAGAAAACAGCCACCCATTCAGGAGATGTCTGTGCAGAAAACAGCACTGACTGAAATAAAACTCTGAGTTTAAAATCTCCCTTGATAAACACCCAGACGACAGAACCTTGGCATGACCTTCCCTCTCCTGCACAGCTCTGCCCTGCCCAGGACATGGGGTTGTCACTGTGCTGAAAGGACCCGGTGCCACGGCTGCTGCTTGACACACGATAAATCCCTTCTGCCTGTCGCTGCTCCATCCCCCCTCACTACAGGCACAGAACTGTTTGTGTATTTACGACAAAAAGGGAAAAAAACAAATTAAATTAAGCTCCTGAGGGCAGGAGCAGATTTAGGCAGGGCCTGGAATAACAAACACCTCAGTGGGATGGAAGGGAAGCCGTGCTTGCCCCGTACCAAACGTTTACAAGTGGGTTTGATCTCAGAGTTTAATGTGTACCACTGAGGGGAAAAAAATCTGAGAGGAACTTGTTGCCTTTAACAGAGATTAAATGCTCTGTGTTCTGCTGGGTTTGGGCACTGTCAGGAGCAGCATCCTTTCGCAGCCCAAGAAAGGGCTGCCAAAGGCTCTGGTGCCACCAGCAGCATTCCCTCACGACTGGTGTTACAGAGCCTGGCTGGAGAGAGAAGAGACGGGCCTGTCTCTAATGCGATGGGAAACCAGAGTCTCATGCACATCACTGGGACACCATCCAGCTTGGTCTTCAGGTTCCTGGATGATTCACAGCCGCCTCCTTTCCACAGCCTCTGCCCTGCGCCCCGGCTGCTCCCAGCTTGGGGGAAAGGTGTGGAAGGGCTGCGGCTCTGAGAAGCATCGTGCACAGAGAAAAACAGGGCAAGACAAGAAAGGGAGAGAGAGACACAGCTTGAAACACTGGGTTGCTGGAGGAGGTTCCTTCATCTCAGCAGAACAAAGGATGAGGAACAAAAAACACCAGGTCCAGAAGAGACCTCGGCGCTGCGGGCGGTCCCAGGTATTCCCGGAAAATTGACGGCCCCAGGCCAACAGCTCCTGCTTGAAGGCAGCTCCACAAAGGCATTTATCACATGTTGTTTCTGGTGACCCAGAGAGGTGGCAGGTTAACCCAAAGACAAACTTCCTCATCTATCACGTTTAACCCACATCGCAGGTGCTCAGCCGCTTATGACCCGGGATTCTGCTACAGCTGACACACGCCGAGGGCTTCACCGATGCTCCCTGCGCCTCAGCCCTCCACTCCGAGCCACGGAGAGACAAAGTCACAACCACCCTGACATCTGTGTCACCTCCAAGACACCACATCCCCTTGTTACAAGCTGCTGCTGCTCCTGCTGAATTCTTGGGGTTCCATTTTCATCGCAAGCAAGAGCAGGGTCAGGTCCCCGGAAAGAAAAGAACCCACCAACCCCTCCAGCAGCACCTCTTGAGGAACACAATCACTCCACACTGTCTGCACCCATCCTTTCCCCCCCCAACCAAAGCATCAGGAAGTTGGGATGTCACGATCCAAAGTAACCAGCAGCACGTCAGTCAAAGAGCCAACTCCCCCCAGTCCTGACACGCCACAAACCAACATGGGATAAAAGATGCAAGGCAAGACTCATCTTTGCCTAAGGACCAGAGAAGCTGCTGAGTCCCAGCCCACACACCTACCAGAAGGGTTTTTCAAAGAGAACCGGTGCTCCAGTACCTTGTAAGTAATGCAGACCCAGACCACGTACAGGTTAATGCACAACACACCAAAATGGGACACACCAACCCAAATACCCCATTAATTAAGTGTTCACCTAAAGGCTCCTTTAACTTTCTGGTGAGCTTTCCTGAAGATCCCAGAAAAGGATCATAGAACTGCAGAATCATCGAACCTTTCCAGTTGGAAAAGACTTCCAAGACCACCAAGCCCAACCATCTCCCCAACACCACCGTGTCAACTAACCCAAGTCTTGGAGTGCCACAGCTACACGTTGTTTGAACCCTTCCAGGACTGGTGACTCCACCACCTCTTTGGGCAGCCTGGTCCAACACCTGAGCACTCTTTCAGGGAAGATATTTGTCCTGATCTCCAATCTAAACCTACCCTGATGCAACTTGAGACCATCTCCTGTCATCCTACTGCTAGTTCCTTGGGAGAAGAGACCAACCCCAGTTTATACCAGCCCAGAACACAACACTTCATAAACCCTCTATATCATATAGGCTTTCCCTGACCAGGGATAAATGACATTCCTACAGAACTTGTTCTGTGGATTAAAAGGAAAGCCTTATTTTACCAGTGTCAATGTCTCTATTTTCAATTTATTTTCAATTTGTTCAATTGCCTTCAGGGTAACAAGGTTGATCTCACGAAGAGCAGTGTACCTCTCAAGGAATTCATCAGCCTGTTTATTCATTACTCACTTGATTTGACCTTTACTGGGTCACCTGCCACTTGAAGTCATCTTCAGGGAATCTAATTAGTCACCACACTGAAGAAAGTTCTTACACCAGGTTTCAGCACAGCCCTCCAGCTTTCAGAAGTGCTCAGCATCTCCATGTCCCGGTGAGAAGAAGATTTGGAGGTGCCCAACAGCTTAAAAATCTGAACATTGGACAAAGTCTCAAGTTTTTGGTTTGCTATTCATAGCTCCTTCCATCAGCAGGTCAGAAGAGACTTCTGACCCCCACACAAAGAGTTTCCAGTGTCTATCAGAGGTACAAGCTGCATCAGTTTGATCCAAATCAAACTGTTTTCTTCTCCCTTCAATTTTGTGTTTCCACTGCCACTTAACTGAGAGGAGAACTGATGCAAAGTGTGCTTAGGCTTGACAATCCCTCCATGGCAACTGACACTCATGTCAACTTTTGCAATGGCAGGAATGCAGATGTGGGGGAGGGAAGAAGAAAAACAGGGGCTTTGGGGTATTTTGGAAGGGCTTTTCTTCCTTTTTAAATCATTACTGGTCTCTTCAGCAGACTCTTCACACCTCAAAAGCTGGTCAGCAAACCACCCACCATCAGGGTTAGTGGTCACTGCCTGAGGCAGGAGCCTGGGCACAGGATGGCCTGCATCCTCATGAAACACCTGTATCTCCAACAACCATCTACCTCCCATGTTCCTTGCCAATGCCAGCACAAGTATCTGTGCAGATACCACACTTCAGAACTCACAGCTACCAGCTTCATGATCCTTCCACCTCCTCACCAGCTCCAGCTTAGCAAAGTTCATCTGCCCATCTACAGCTATCCAGAGAGAAACCAGTGCTTTCCAGAACGATACGGCCATTCCCATCGCCCCCCCAGTTATTCCCACTGCCATCAAATACCATGCCCAATACAAACAACTCTGTATTTCTCCAAAGCCAATCCCAGTCCCTCTGTTCCTCTGTGCTGAAAAACAGCTAAACACCACGCTGTGAAGTCCGCCCACCGCTCAGAGGCCAAGCTGACAGCCTCAGGAGCATCCTATGATTTGTGCACTTTCCAGCCTGTGAGAATTTTTGACAGGTCAATCCCAGACTTTCACACGACACAAATGTGAAATTTGGAATTCAGATGAACAAACTGGCTGGTCTCCATCACAGGAGAACTGAAGTTAGCTCGTTTGGAAGAGATCACTGTGCCCAAGTAGGAAACCGAAAGCTCAGGAGGACGTTGGGACCTCACAAGCTGGTTCTATCCCCTGCAATAAATGCTTCCTCTGCCCGGTTCTGTTGAGCCTATTGGCAGGGATCAGCTCCCCACTAGCCCCATCCCCAGCTGCAAACACTTCAGACTCCAGCAGGCACTGGGTTTCAGTGGCCAAAAATTTAGGGAGGAAAAACCAGTAACAACAGCAGGTCTGTCATAAACATGGACCCTCACAAGCATGTGTGACTTTTGGTGTGTCCTTGTGTAACATCAGCACAGCAGGGAGCAGAACAAAGAGACACAAATATTATCACACCAGTGTCTAAGATAAGACTCAGTCCCATCCTACACAGTGCCCAGAAGCTTCCCTGGGAAGTGGGGGTACTGGGAGTGCTGTGCCATTTGGAATTTTCCCATTTTCACTGTTGATAAGTGAACTAAAAAGCTGGGGCGAGGGGTTGGGGNNNNAAAGAGGGATGCAGCGATGAAGAAGAAGAGAGGGATGCAGCAATGAAATGCAAAAGGGTGCCAAGAGCAGCCCATCCTGTGCCACCATGTGACAGCAGTGTTGCTGATGATTTCCACAGCAGCAACCAACCCAAAAAAATGGGAATTCATTTCCAGGGCTGCATTGGTAGGAGGTGAGACACTGGAGTGAGTGATGGGTTAATGAAAATAAATGGTCTGAAATAACAGGAGCTCAGTAAAGCAGATATTTATCGCGTTATCCAAGTTGGCTACATGAGAGTTATTAAGCTAAATCAGCCCTCATAGAAGCTGGATAAATGGAGACAATTCTGATGGTCCCCATACTTTAATCACTTCATTCAGAATATCTTAGGGACAGAAAGAGCAAGAAATTATCACCATGAAATACCTTAATTTTTAATGTAAACCTTTTGCAGAGAAGTCACTTTAAAACAGGCCCATCACTTCCATTTTTAATTAGGACACGTTAAAGTTACTTCAAAGCAAATCATTTCCTACTTCCCCAACCTACTCATCAGCTTAAAGGATGGTTCAACCACACAGGCAAAGTGGGGAGCACTGAACGCCATCCCTGACAAGAAAATCTACAAACCAGCACTGTGCTGCCTGCTCCTCATCTCCCAAGGACACGGATTCTCCACCATCAGTATCCTTAAGGACAGAAGTCAGTCTGTTCAGCACTGGTGAGGAGCTGATGGCTGCACGAGGAACAAACAACGCCAGGACTCCGGATCTGGAGAGACCAGCCTCATGACTCTCAGAAGAATAAACAAACCAAACCTCCATCTCAGCCCTTGTTTTCATGAGTATGTGTTACAGTGATGCTCATCATCTTGATCCTGCTGCCACATCAAGTCTGAGGGAGCTACAGTATCAAGACTGAGGGAGGAGGGTCATTTGGAGAGGTGTCAGTCACTGCCTTCTCCAAAAGCAAGAGGGAAAGAACAACTCCCCACACAGCCCCCTCTTATCCCCCACTTCCCAGCTCTCTGAAAGCTCAAGGATATCCAAAACAAGGGGTTGGCAGATGCTTAGGAAAGGCATGTCGACACCTAAGGAGCCCTCCTCCTCACGGACTCCCACGGCAACAGCCACTGGTCTGTCATACATTATGGTCTGTCCGTCCTGGTCCCCAGAAGCTGCTCTCATACAACTATATCAATACACCCTATTTGTTCTCTGAACTAGCTTGAAATGTTTTCCACCAAAACACCCCATGGCAATGAGATCCCCCATCGACTGACATACTGGGGGGGGGGGGGGGGANAACTTCCTTTCTTTTTTCTTTTTCTCTCCCCCCTGCCCCCCTGCTGCTGAGTGTGAGGGAGCCGCTGCAGGATGCCCTGCAGATGCTTTTAACTCTGAAAGAGACGTAAGTGGCAAATCATCCTTCCTACCTGTAGGCTGAATTTAAGTCGCTTCAGCTCAGACTGTGCTTCCTCTGGTGCTGTGTGAGTCCACACCCAAGTCATTTCTCCCTAAGTACCATGTCCATAAGGAAGAGCTGATAATGGGCCAATTTGCACTCTTACATCAATGTAAATCCACAGCAATTTCATTTACTTTGTTAAACCATAAGTTTATCCAAGCACTGGCTTTACCAGAAGCAGAATGCTGCCTAGCAACTCGCTCGTTTTTCCCTTCCAAAACCCCCTCAAAGGTTTTACATAACCACCTACAAGTACATCTACTGCTTTATAGACCAGATTATATACCCAGAGCTACATGATGTAAGCCACCACCAAAATACAGGCAGGTCTCCAAAGTACAGTGGAAAGAGAGTTAGAGTAACAGCTTAGGTAAGATAAAGCTGGCCTTTTCAGTACTCCCTTACAAGGGACGCTGCTGATGGGCACTGCAAACCAGGCTCCTGGGGCACTGAAAATGAACTCTGACATGTTTTATTTTGCTGCCTTTTACCTTACTGGTTCCTAACCCATGGTATCTAGAAGGCACCGCAACAAAACCCACCCCAACCAACCCTACCTTACATACCTGTCCCACGAATCAAGTTCCCAGGCTGTGAGATTTAGACCATCCTTAGTTGCCCTGAGATATTTTAAGATACAGATGTTTCCTGTGCTTAGGCCCATGGCTGGTCTGAGGTTGCTCCTCTGCAGCCTTGTGAAGGGCATGATACCAACTGTTCAGGCAAGTGCAGATCTGGAATTGAGATCCCCTCACTCATAAATCAGGAGACACCAAGTGCGAATCTCTGCCCTTGAGCACCTTGCCTCCAGGAGAAGCTCAGAGCACCTATGGGGACCATCAGCCGTATTCATTTAAGAGTTCACCGAGTCTATTTATATCCAAAAGGCATCACTGGGGAGGTGTGTTGGCTCTCAGGCTTAAAAAGTCATTTTAGTGGCAATTCTGCCACAAAATCTAATGACCGTTACAGAGGTCGTAGGAAGTATTTCTGTAAAATATTACCTCCTGCTGACAGTGTCCTTTGTCAGTGCCTTGGTCAAGTGCTGGGGACTGATCTCAGCATTTCCTCCAAAGGCCCATTGCTCTGTGGCTGCTGCTGCAGTGCTGCCACATGACAACCTCATAAAAATCCTAAAGGTCGGACACGGAGCTTTGAGGAGCACGTCAGCAAGAAGTAAAACCTGAGTGAAACTGCACCTGGCTGCACAAACAAATGGGGTGCACAACCACTAAATGTAAGGGCACCACATAGCACCTAAACCTGCAAAGCAAAACCAAGCCAAGGTGAACCTGTCCTGTGAGATACACATCCTGTATCTTGCTCCTTCTCTCTCTCATTAAGGTGTTACGATGGGCTCCTTCTGGAGAGGATGCTGCTGGACTGAGCAGTAGCATGCAATACCTACACAATAATTACACCTTATATTAACACTGCTGCCCTGTAACTTACCAATTCTACTTTAATTTGGCTGGAGGATACTGCTGGTCTCATTTTCCATCTGCAATTCCATCCTGATACAGGTGGAAGTAAAATCCACCTCGTGTTGGGTTAACGACAAGCTGCCCAAGGGTCTGAACTAGCTCAGCAGCAAGTCGCTTCCCATGCATCAGATCCAACATTCAGCCTCTATGGTATCAAAACCAGATTTGAGCTCACTGTGCAACTCTGGATGAAGAAGAAAAGAAGGCCTAAAAAGTTACAGGAGTCTTGCCAACCTTTGCTCTGTCAGTACCTCATCCTGCGGCTGATGAGAAGACTCTGACAATAGGCCAAGTCTCATTATCGGATCCACCGAGCGCATCCTCTGCCCTCCAAGGCTCCCAAGGTCAGCCAGGTTCTCCTTGTTGTGGCTCTCCACAGTTTATCCAGAGAAGCCTGAGGATGAGTACAAAGCCATCGGAAGCCTCCGATGGGTGAGCCACGCGCTTGCTCTCTGAAGCGCTGACTTCTGAGCTACAACTACCTTTCAGCACGTTGGCTTTTAGGTTCTCTCTGTAGTGGCCTCTTCAAGGCCCCTTGCCAAGCCTTTTCATCCAAGTCAGACAGTCACATCCTCTTTCTCAGGTAGCTTTGAGCAGGCCATTGTAGCAGAAGGAAAAGCTCAGTGGTTCTGGACCTCAGCTCCGTTTCATTTATTGTGGCTGTAGCAGCTGCACAGCACCCAGTTCTGTGAGGAGGGTCAGGAGGTCAAGAGAAAAAGGTGCAGAAAAGCAGCTGACCTCCCCAAGATAGAAATTAGCACTCACAAAGACGCACAGGGGAACGAAATACTGGAGGATAAAACCAGCTACGCTTATTGCAGGGGCTGCAGGGACTTCTTTTGGCTCCAGGCCCTCTGAAGCAATCTGCAACCCAATTAGCACCCCACAACCAGGAAAAAAAGGGCAAAACTTTGACATACACACAGCTAAAGTTGGGAAAAGTCGCCTAATGCTACCCAGTAACAGAGCTCTGCACAGAGCTATAAATAGATCTTGCCAACAAATCCAAAGACACTGTGTGTTGGGACGTAGCAGAAAGCATCAGTAATTGTCCTCAGCACCTAATCAGACAGGAAGTCCAGGGCAGTGATTGAATGAGCACTGTCCCCATCTCCAAACCCTTCCTCAGCTCTCTCCACACTAGCAGGCTGCTAATTCCAGCATCTAAAAAAACAGTAAGAGCCAAGTGTGGAAAGTTCTTCCTCTTAGCCCTCACCAGGCAGCGCTCTGCTTGGTGCCTGCTTTAAGCATCACTGTGTTGCTCAAGGCTTTGTGAAACCAGGAGACTTGTCACTTGGAGAAGATCAGGCAGAACGTGCATCTCCTGAACATGGCCTTGGAGGCCCAGGCTGTCCCACACTGGACTCTGGCTGCATCAAAAATGGGCAGCACTTCTGGAAGTCAGGTCATGGGACTGTCAGTGAAAATTCAGAACAGGTCACACGGCGAGAGGACAGCTCGCTCTTCAAGGGCTCAGACATCAAGGTGGATTCATCTCCTCCAGCAAGCCAGAGCGTTGCCATGTTGGGACTGGTTTTACTGCCCCTGAAAGAATCCCCTCTTTTCAGGGTTGTGCAGAAGGCACGAGGTTGTTTAATTCTTTTCATGCCAGCACAGCACCTCTGCTGAATGTGAATGCTCACCGACACTACTGCTCGCAAGCTCCTGCAAGATGCAGAGTGAGAGGGATGGCAGAGTGAGAGGGATGAAGAGCTCCCACTCTGGAAGGGACATGGAGCCCAGGTCGGCACAGCAAAGACTACACCCCCAGGCACTGATTTGGAGCAGAGAACTGCTCGTGTTTGCAACACAATACTGAGATTGACAGAGATGGATTTCAGCCTGTTAGGTACAAAGGCAGGAGGGGAGTAAGCAGGCAGTGGGGGAGGCAAATCTGCACAGCCATACACATACAGGTTTCACCAAGCTGATCCTACTTACAGCTTTAACTTTAATCTGGGCCATGGTGAGGCATTTGCTTCTCTCCATGGTCAGTGATAGTGAATGCAGGGAGGCTGGAGAAAGGTTCATTCACAAACAGGAGTTCCAGTCCATCCATCTGCTGCCGCCTTTGTTGTCCGTGCTCCAACAGAAGTTCTCACTATGACGAGCACAGGAGGGGACAGAAACCCGTTTGCTTCTAGCACCGTCCAAGAGTGACACCATCTGCAGCAGTAGCCACCCCCCAGCTTTATTTTTAACTTCTCCTTGTGCTACAAGTGCTCAGTTCAGGGGCTGTTGGGAGCAGTCAGACTCACCACACCAGAACTGGGGTACAGGTCATCTTTTCTTTGGGATTTCCTACGTAGTTTCAAACAGATTCCCACCCTGCCCCTAGAAAGCACAAACCCAAGCAGCCAAGCCTTTACGTTACAGTTCTCCCTCCCAACCACTGAAAGCCAAGTTCAAATCTGTTCACTGCTCTTCCAACAAGACCCGTTAGCCTGGTGAGAGAAAGAAAAACCCCAAAGCCCCAATCAAAATGAAAACCTTCTGGTTCAGCATGGAGAATCACCATATTCATCTGGACAAATCCAAACTCTGCTTACTCAGTGCTCAAGGAAAGCTCTTCGAGTTCTCCATCTGCTCATCCTGGGAGCACCCACATCACACACGCTCTACCCAGCTCCTCTCCCCTGCCCTGCCTCCAGCAGATGCCCAGAACATCAACGCATCTGCTGCTGCTTCACAACTTGCTCTGTGTGCTTCGGGATCCACAGGATGCTTTCCATCAAACAAACCTGCCACAGCAGCTGGAAGGCACCAGGGTGGATCCCAGAAGGAAAGGGAAATTGTTGGCTGCCAGCTCCTCTCCGATTCCAGAGAGCCAAACCCTGAACTCCAATCTAATTTTAGCCTGAATCACGGACACAAGCACTTAAATTGAACCACCATTAAGCACAAAACCATCTGTTTCTACTGGCACCAGCCATTCTGAGCTCTAGGAGCTGGGTGAGCTGAATCACTGCATTTACCTCATCTCTCAGAAGACTCCAGAATGGGGGTGGGGGTAGAAGCACCTCTCCTGGGCATTTCAGGAGAACACCACAAGCAAATCCAGTGACAACCACTTGAAAAAGAAAAAAAACAAGGGCTTTTTAAAGGTGTTTGAAGCCAAGCATTGCTCTCCTGTTCACTAAAACACCTTCCTGGTGCCTCACTGGCACCTCTCGCTGCAAGACGCTGTGGGGAGCACATCTGCCTGGGGCTGGCGGGCAGCTCTCCGCAGGCTCCAGTGCCCCTACGCTGCTCCGACGGGACTCAAGCTAATGCTGTGACACCAAACAAAGACCCTGCAAACCCAGTTTCCTCTGGAAGAAGCAAACCTCAAACTGTAGCACGTTATTAACGCCTGTACTTAGGCACCAAAGTGCTTTAAATAAACCTCTGGTTCCCCAGCGCCATATGTTCCACCTACAAACTGTGGATTCCAAGGCAGAGCCTATGTACTTGGATCCCAATCTCTAAACTCAGCAAGAAAATGGTTTCAGTGGCAGTCAGGTCAGACCCTTTGTATAAAAGTCGATTATTGTATTTTTTTGGTGTGGAATAAATAGCACAAGGAGCAGCTGAGCTACTGCTCATCCCTACCACAGGCTCCATCTCTCCGGCCGGTCTCACGGGCCTTCAAAAAAGATTTTTTCCTGCCTGCTCAGTGGTGACTTTGATGCCCCCAGGCTAAAAAGATCACTCAGAGAAAGATACTGAGCCTGAAATGAAGAACTGCACAGGCAGAGCTGTGCAGTGCTGAGAGCTGGAAACAAATCTCAAACCCAGACCATGGTGGTGGGAACATTCCTGAGACTGGAGAGTGAGTGTTGAAGTGCCCGATGGCACCGATCACAGAACCACAGGGTTGGGAAGGGACCTCCAACATCGAGTCCAACCCCCTGCCAAAGCAGGTTCCCTAGGACAGGTCACACAGGTCAGTGTCCAGACAGGTCTGGAATATCTCCAGAGAAGGAGGCTTCCAATCAGGTGACACTTTCTCTCTTGGATAGTCAGTCATCCTTGGAGATATGCTAAAATGCAAACCAAAGCTGTCACTTAAACTGATAGCCTGCCTCCTCAGCAAGGATGTCAGCTCTACTCTTTGGGGTGCTGAATGTCTTCCCTGGGGGCTGGCTGGAAAAAACCAGGAACCATTTCAGGGAAAAAAAAAAAAGAAAGAGTCATGGTTTGCAACTCGCTTTTCACAGCACAGCAGAACGATACAAGCCTGTACAAAAGGGTTTTAAAAAACCCAACTATCCAACCCAGAGGATGCAGCTCCTCCGTGGTGAGAGGCCACGTGAAACGACAGGAGATTTAAGTTCAAATTCTCTTCTATCTGGCCTGGTGAAAGGCAGCAAAGCTGAATTACTGAGACCCCAAGGGAACGTCCCTCTCCCTAAAGCTGGGGATCTGCCTTGGTAAGCCTACACAACACGGAAAAAACTCAGAGTAACTCAGGGTCTGATCTGACACTTTGGTACTTAAAACGCTTCTCTGGGATGCGGGAAGCGCAGAGCAGGATCTGGGTACCTGGCTCTTCCCAAGGCTAGGGGGATACTTTAACAATTACCAGTTGTTTTGCAGCAAATCCGCCCGTCTCCTGCATCTCAGGCTGTAAATTTTGTCAAGAAAAGTTTCTAAGTCATAAACAAGGCTCTCCTTCCCCCAAAAGCTTTGTTTCTGGAAGACAAACACTCTGCAGCCAGCAGATTTTCCTAGGAAAACTACCTCCCTGGGTTTCCACAGCGTATGTGTGCACAGCAGACAGACAAATACCCTCTCCAAGCCCTGGAAGAGACTCCAAGAACAGCACAAGGAATCAGAAGTGAAACACCTACAGCTCCCAGCAAATATATCACAGGCAAGAACACAGTAAAATCCCAAACTGCTTTGCAAGGTGGTAATTTATAGCCAGGCTGAGGCCAGGGCTCCACACTACTACTCGAGTTTAACACATTCGCTCTACTCCAGGCACTTGTTCCTCCTTCCCCACCTGAGGATCGCTGTCTACCAAGTTACACCCACACGGAGTGGCAGGCAAACAGAGACGCTTCCGACCCAAGCCTCGCTCTGCCTGTTGCGTAACACAGACGTGCCCTAGCTGAAGCACCCTGGGCTCCGAGCAGACACTGCTGAGCTTCCTACAACACGGAGAAGGCGGGCAGGATGCTCCTAGCCAAAGGCCCTAGATATTTCCGAAGCAGCTTGATCTGCAAACACCCACTTTGGCACAGAGGCACCCACGTTACCCTAATCTGATCAGGCCCACTCTCTGCTTGCCACCAGTTCTGCGAACCCACAGCATCTCCTCCCTGCACCCACACACATCTGGTCACAATTCTTTCCCTTCCTCAATAAACTTTGGAGCACAAAGTTTCCGGGGCTCAGGCTTATTTATTTTCCCCCATCATCTCTGCGCTTCAGCCACCTTGATCCCATTAAGTGTGGCCGTTCCACATCTGGCTGTGCCCTGGCAGGTGTAGCAAACACTACAGAGCAGATAAGCAGCGTTCAGCCTGTTACTGCACTGAAGGATGCGCGCAGCGAGCCTACGGCAGTAAAAGTCAGCTCAAAAGAACCATCGCTTTGACTCCAGCGGAGCTCGTCACGCGTGGCCCTGATGGGATCAGAGCTCTTCCCACACCTGAACACAACAGGAATCCCGGTAGTTACACGCTCAGTCCAGCTCCTGACTTACTCCCATAACCCACGTCTGGCCCTGATGTACCAGAGCATCCCTCCTCCCTCCGAGATTTACCCCAGTTACATATATATGTGTTATATATATTTATATATATAAAGCGCCCATCACTGTATCAATAAACACCCTTTGGAACCACTCTGAAAAGCACAAACGAGCTGGGCAAACATAGGGATGCTACAGCCACACAACCACATGGATGGGCCTTCACTGAGGCTGAACCAGCAGCGCCTCGCCATCACCGAGAGCCAGGCCTGCTTTGCACCTGGCAAAGCACAAGGCAGTGAGCGCCAGAGCTGGCAGGAAGGAAGGAACCCAACAACATGGCACAGACACATCTCCCAGCTTCACAGGGCACCAGGATGCTGGGATGTGATCAAGACAGGGAGAGCCAAAGCCCTGGGACTACAGCATGAGGTGTGTGAGCTCCCCAGCAGCAAGCAGCACAGTGACCCGGCCCTGCTGCCCGTCACTCGCCCACAACAGAAGCCTGGCTCCTGGATCAGATGCCCCACTGGCACTTGTGGGTGCTGAAGCAGGAGCAAACGCTCACCAAGGGGTTCATGGCTTTCAGGACAAGCAGAATAGCCTCATGTCACCTCTGAACTTCAGGCTGGCTGACTGGCAGTGCAGCGAGCTGGAGGGCTGGCACGAGGCAGCCTGCCGCCCCGCATTGTCCATGGGAACCCAACCCCTTCCAGGGCTCTTATACCCCACCAAAACCGGTCATCAGGTTCAACAGCACGTCAGTCCCACACCAACACCGTACGGTGCCTGTGCCCATCTCATTTCCTCAGGAAAGCAAAAGACACGACTCAATTTTTTTTTTTTACTGCTTCCTCTCCATGCGTGGCTGCAGGCAACCCGCTCTCCTTCTGGTTATCCATCTGTGAAGGAGGGAGAGCAGCTACCTTCCCCACAGTGACAGATGCTTAACTAATTCTAAGGGTGAAATCCACCCCTTTGCAGACAGCCAGGAGGACCCCCTTGCACCCTGTTTCGAGGATATCGGTGAAATTCAAGGCGTGTGTGTATAGCGGTGCAGGGAGAGGGCAGGGATGTGACATCCTGGGCTAATTCAGTCAACCAAAGCAGATGTGGCTGTTACTAAGTGGGTAAGGAGCATTCCCATGGCTCGGGGGCAGCGGCTGAAGTACCGGCACCACTCCTCACACCTAACGGAGCTGCTCCCTCGCTTCCAGGGGCCGCATACTTGCGCTCACCAGCAATCACCCACTGTCATCTGTCCCTTCAGCACCAAGATCTTCAGCATCTCTAAGTGCCTCTGCGACACCTAACACAACCTCCCAGTCTCAGAGCCCCCAGCCGCCTCCGCAGCCCTAAGTGACACCAAAGGCTCGAACCCTGGAAGCTTTGCAAACCCAACTTGGAGTAGCATCCACAGGAAGACAATCTTCACAGGCAAGCGCTTCCCTACACATCAACTGCTCTTTACCGTACTCCAAGGACTATGGAAACGCTCTCCTCCAGAGAGCAGATGCCATATGGGCACGTAGGCTCAATTAGCACATGCTGACAGATAGCAAGACACTTCAGGGAAAAAAAATAATCCAAAGTCTCAGCGAGCCTGGAAGGTTCCTGTATTGATTATGTCATATTGCATCTTGCCATGCCTCAACTTTTGAGGTCTCTGTGCTAGGAAAGAAAGAAGTCAGTTGGAAAGGCAGCAGGAGAGATTAAAGGAAGAGATGAAGGGGCTCTTGAAGGAGGCATCGGGTTGGGCGTGCTCAGTGAGCAACGTGGCAGAGCCCATCTCGCCAGTGTCCCTTGCCAAGGGTGGGCAAAGGCCCTGCCCAGAGCAGACGTTTTATTACTCACACCTCCCTGACTACCCAAACTGATCTTAAAGCACTTTGGCATGTCCCAGGGGTCATTAGAGATGGCTTCCTCTCTGCATTAATAATGAAACTGCTCTTAACCAAAATTAAAGTGGAGCAGCTTAATAGCGTTTTAAAACAGGCAAACCTCAGAGCGCTGAATTCCTGTTCCCCTCCTGCCAATACAGCCAGAAACGGGAGAAAAACTCAGGTTTCCTGAAGTGCTGAAGATTCTCCAATGCTTCTACAGGAGACAGAAAGGAGCAGGACCCCTCTCCAATTAAAGGGCTTGACACCACCTCCAGCGCTGTGCAGGGATGTCACCATGGCTCGGACAAAACGCGGCTCAGCAAAACCAGGAGCAACGGCTGGTTTTCCCAACGAAAGGACTGATGGTATCATGAGGCAGGAGCTCATCCTCTGCTCTTATCACAGATGGGTGAGTGGCTAAATTCCCTCCAACTGGGAAGCGCTCCCGGCTGTGTACCAGCCACCACATCCCGTACCTTCGGCTCACATCTTGGAGCGAGTACCAGCTGGACAAAGCACATGACCCTTTGCCTCCTGGTAAACCACCATCTGTACCTACAGACTTCAATAACACCCCCAAAACCAAGGGGGAACACTTCCCAAGTCCGCTTAGGCGGCTTAGAAGCCACTTTCAGTTTGCAAAACAGAGTCTCTGTGTCCATAGCTCTCAGGAACAGAGAAACCTTCAAAAAAGCACATTACTTTTCCCCATTTTTCTTCTTTTTGCCCCAGCCTGTGCCCCTCCAGCATAACACCAGTGTGCCAGTCATCTGCATAAAGCTGTGGGAGGCTTGGCGAGAAAGAAGAAGAGAAATGGGGTGGTGGTTGCTATGTGGTCTGGGAGGACACGAGACAACCCACCTCTGCCTCTTCAGCCCAGGCAGAAAGATTCTAACCTGTGGTATCCAAACGACAACGTACTTGGATGGGAGCAATCTCTCCCCTTCCCTGGGTAGTATGAACCAAGGTACAGAGAAAGGATGTGGATTTAAGCAGCCACCCTAAACCCCTTCTGTTCTCCTGCATTAATAACTTCTGGACAGACTGAATTCTCTGCCAGGTTAAGTTAAATTTAAGTCACATTCCAGAAATATAAAATTCCCCCAGTTTTATTGGCAGGGAAGAGCGGTCTGTCAGAGGTGTGTTTCCATGACACACAGTTCTCAGGCACTGTATGTTATATGGATGTAATTATTCCAGCTATTCATCACAGCACCACAAATCCAACCTTCAAAAAGTATCACAATGCAAAATTCATTGAATCCAGCTGATATTAAATATCAACAGGGCTCCACTATCAGTTTTTGTATCTGAACACTGTAATATCAGCTATTACTCTTTTATATTAAAGCTGTATCTTTGGAAGAGAATTACTTCCCTTGGCAACAATGGTAAATGTTAACTACCTTGAATATTTCAGTCACACATACATTATGTATAAGATTGTGATCGGCTAAACAATAATGGAGAAAAACAGAAAGCAGGGGGAAGATTTGCTTGGTGAAGGATTTCTTTCTGTTCCTAGAGAAAAAAAAAGCACCTGCTATACAAGTTAAAAAAAATATTTGGAATAGTGTGTCAAGTCTTTTCCCACTGGGATGTGAGGGTCTGATCTGGTATTGCACAACGAGCGGGGCTCTGCGTAGCAAAGCATCGAAGGAGAATGGTTCATGGCAGCAATGCCTGAAGATTCCAAGCAATGCTGAGATTGAGAGGGACAGGAGAACCCCAGATTCCCCCTCCCTCATTTCCAGAGTGTTCCCATGGGTCTCACCACCTCCGTCCCATCACCTTGGAGCTGCACTGTCCCTCACCCAGGGTGACAGGGATACCTGTGACTGGACCTCATGTGCTCCATAAACCTCATCTCTCTCCCAGAAAGTTGCTCCACATAAACCAGCCTCAGCATCAGGTTTAAATTAACGTTTACATTGATAAGTAAATTGAAAATTACACCCTTGCACGAGCTAATTCCACATCCCTACTTGCAAATATTTACTGAGCTCTAAGTCGGTCATTAGACTTGATACTTACAAATCATTTAGAAACTACCAGTTTGTGTCAACTGCATTTCTCAGGCCGTGAAACGAGGTGCTAATGGGCAGCACAGCAGCTGGAATTCCCCTCCCTCCCTTTCTGTTCAAATTCCAAGGGCAGGGAGGTGGTTATTGGCATTAAGGCTGAGGACTCAGCTGTGGTGCAAGTCATCTACACCCCACGCTGCAGCCACAAAGTTTCCTACTTCCCAGAGCAGCTGCTGCTTCCAGGTCCTGACCATCTTCCCATCCAATCCATGCATAGCTGCTTTACCAACTGGCCACACAAACCTTGAGGCCAGGGCCTCCTAGAAGCTGCCATACCATGTCCAGACCCACCACCACTCCCTGCTCCATCTTTACTAACCTCTACACTTCAGCTGCTGGTCGAATTCAAGCACGACACAGCTTTCAGAACCCACAAGTTGTATTAAATTACTTCCTCCTGGCAAGTAAAGTGCCAGCAAGGCTGCAGAAGAGCCAGTGAAGATGTCACATTTAGGGATACCACATCTATTCCCTCCTGGAGTAACCCTCCCCACAGGACAGGGAACCAGGTCCTGGCACACACATTCCAGCATCCCCAGAGTTCAGTAGGGACAGCACTGGGGAACAGTGGGACTTCTGCTCTCTCCTGCATGAGGAACACATTCCATTACCCGTCACTCAGCTGCCGCTTTCCTGAGAGACGTTCAAAGGTCTCTGCAAACTCATTACTGCAGATAAAACACACGAGTTTGGGCTCCTCCACCAATGCTCAGCACAAAGACACACTGAAAACCCATTTCAAAAGAGAGCCCAAACCCCTCGACGGGCACAATAGAAGCAGCACAGAGCTGCTGACATTTCCTCAGGAGTCTTTCAGAGCAGAACTTGCAGCAGCGACTCAGTTTTTGTTTTCCTCACAAGTATATATACATTATTTAATACAACTGAACAGTTTGTAAACCAACTTTCTTGTGCCTCTGAAATATTGATGCCTTTTAGAAGGTTGAAACCTCCACTGAAACCCACAATTCAACCTTTGAAGCCCAAAAATACAGCAGCTTAATCCATACAAAAGCAAAAACAAAGTGTTTTTCTTAATTGGCAGGGTGCTCTTTGTGGTTTCTAAAAGCTGACGTCCACTGTGCTCCACTTCTCCCCACAAAAGAATTAACTTTTCCTTTCCCCCCTCTTCAAAAAGCACTCGTGCTCTTTTCCAAAACTTGATAGCTTGGAAGTTCAGAAGGTTTCACATTAGGCCAGCAGCCTTTTTAATTTAGTAACTTCACCCCTCCTATGGCCAAACACCCCATTCCTTCAGAGACTACATCCAGAAAATCTCCTTTAAACAACTATCAAATAATCCCACAGGTAAGTATTCACCTTAAAGAAGGTTTTAATAATATTTACGTATCTTAGAAGGAAAATAGGTAATTTTGTTGGGTGGGAGGAATGCCTTTACTCACACTAAACTCACTAGTATTTCACAGTAAATATTCATAGCCCCTGCCTGTCCCCCCCACCCTGGCAGCCAAGCCAGATACAGACTGGCACCCACTCGCACCTTGGCAGCTGCACTCTCAGCTCTCCAAAGACCAAGGCCACCTTATTTTGGTATACTTTAAGAGTTTTAGGTACTTACTTCTACGCACAGGAGGAAGGTCGCTGTAGCACCCTGCTGCCATGAAGCTCTGCAGAGGAACTGAGGGAGCTGCAGAGCCATGAGCACCTTAACTCGGGTCAGGTGGGGGGATTCAGGTTGGAGCTCTCCAGCCCTCCCTGGGCTGTGGGGCACCCTCCAGCTGCCACCAATATGGCACTTTTTAATCAACCGAACACCTGGCTGGGGCAAGGGTGACCCTGGGACGTTCTGTCCAACACATTAATAACTCCCTGTTTCTAAAGGAGGTTTCCTACGACCCCTCCCCAGCTCTAGAAGGCACAAGACTGGCTTATAAAAGCTGCCTGGTTTCCAGGCTCAGCACCTCTGTTACCTTAAGTCTGAGGGGCACAAAACTGGGACACGAATGTGAACAACCACAGCTGCACATACCCTCAGCCAGCCCCCGAGCCTGTCACTGCTCGGGCCATGGAGAAAGTCAGCTGTAAATCACTCCCAAAGCACACACAGAGAAACTGTGACCTAATTAATATCAGAATTATTGATGCACAGCAAATATTTTGCAAATAATTTATCTGAAACTCTATCACCACTTTGCAGCACTGATTTATAAATCACTGAACAAACAGTGGCATATCCAATAAATATTTTATGAATGTTCACCCACAATTTATCTTGCATAATACGATATAACTACAGTGCAAATACCACAGTACACTGTTTCTAAACGACAGCCTGCGTACCTTCAGCAACAGCTTATAGAGACATTTGTTCCTTTGCCCAGTGCAAGGAATTTAAAAAGAATCTGGATGGTAGCAGCCTGAAGCATGAGCTTTGCCTCTGATTATCACCTCTGCTCTTACTCTCAGCCCCATAAACACACACAATCGATAGTCTCCTCCTCCTGAGTTGAAGGAGGACAGAAGCTCCCTGCTGCTGCCTGGAGGGCTTCAGGGTTGGCTCTGTTTGCTCTTTATCCTACCGCTCCCAAACTTTCCTATTTCCAACACTTCTCACAGCCAATATTCCCTTCACATGCTCTTTTGCACCCATCTGCTCTCCCTTGAGAGATCCTCAGATAAAAATGTTCTTCAGGCAAAGACTGCCTTTAGAGCAGCCAGGACTATACGGATCCTGCATCCTGAATTGGGATCACATGTGGGGTAAACACCCAGTAACTAAACAAGCTCTGATCTGTTTCCATATTACATTTGGTCCATGCCCAGCATCCCAGCTCATCCAGCTCCAGAGAATACCTGAGAAATAACCCTTTAGCAGCAAGCTTGCTTTGTGCCATCACCTCCAAAATGCCCTTTAGGTACCTGTGTGCCAGAGGAAATCTCAGACCCCAAGGTTTTCAGACCAGAAAATGCTGCTGCGCTCAGGCTGCCGAACCTGCTCCACAAGGCAGCAAAGCTCACCTGACCTGCAGCCACTGAAACCACCCAGTTCTCACATAAAGCACCGGGTGGACAGAAAAGCCACCCGATTGAAGGGTGAAGGTATCTCAGTGTTCTCCAGGAAGCTGATCTAGATGACCTCCAAAGGACCTTCCCAACCCACATTTCCCTACTTCTCTGTGATTTCCCTTGGCCAGCTCTCTTGCCTTCGATAAATTAAACATCCAAGTGTGGTTAAGTTCAACCCTTCCCTGAAAATACAGCCTGAATAAACAAGCAAGTAGCAAGATGGTGACTTGAGATGTATCCTGCTCTAAATTGTTTGGGACATGCATTTTTTTTCGCCAGCAGAACAGTAACATCACTGTATCCGCTGCCCTGCTCTCTTTTTCAACTTGAAATCCCAAGAGGACCTTGGAGGAAAATGCTTTCTTTCTCCTTCTTCATCAGCCTATCAAGATCCCCTCGTTCCTGCTGTTCTGAGAAGACACTTGCAGCGAACGAGAGTGCTTCAGATCACTGGGGAGTCCGAAGCGCTGATTGAAAGTCACGCGCTACCAGAGTTCCTGCCTTATCAAATTGATTTTACTTGCCTTTCTCATACCAAAATATCATGAGGGGGGGGTGGGGGGGAGAAGGAGGGGTGGCAGGGAACGGGGGAGGCACAGGGGGCTCTTCTGACTCTATTCTGTATTTCTGTTTCTCTTGCACAAGCAATAGCTGCTGAGACCAAGGCTGCAGCAGTGCAAAACGCCGGGCATAAGGTATAGGTTCTCCTGAGAATTTCCCAATTTACACGAGACCCAGTAAGAGCTGGGAGGAAGGAAGAAAAGGGAAGTGGTATTCCCAAGGTCATGTAGTAAAATGATAGGAGCCAGCAACACCTCGCTCTGCACAGCCTCCCTGGAGCGCCCGCAGTCCCTAACTCAAGGCTACTGCTCCATGGACACTAAGGCCCCTCACAGCATCTACAGAAACACAACAGGAGTAAGATCTACTACCTGGCCGGGTGGCAGCTGATCATCTGCGTCTTGCCTCCGTGAGAGGCCGTAACTCCTGAGTTACTCAAGGCTGCCTCACAGATGCACAATGTTTCAGCTGCTACGGAGTTTGGAATGAGACTCTTCCTTCTCTGCCCTTTGGGATACTTCCTAGGGGAAAAAACACCAGAGTTACGAGGAGAGGCAGAAATGCATTTGGCAGCTTACGTGTAGCTACTTAGGAATCTCGCCTTACCTGTAGTCCAACCACACACCAAAAACTAACAAGAAATTAGGTATGTGTTGCCCCCTTGCTTTTTAGAGTCGGGAATGCCATCAGGCTTCTGATGCTTATTGAAACATATTCCACCGCTGCTCCAGAGCCCCCAGGAATCAATGGGAGCTGTTCCGTTCTCAGCTCAATAGGCTGTGGGTCAATGCCTGAAACTCGATTTGAAGGAAACCAATGTTTCAAGCGGCTTCTCCCCCCCGTCTGTAGCGCTGCTAAAGCTGACAGACATCAAGATGTCAAACAGAGCTGGCTGTAAGCTCATCACCCAGCCTTTCACTCCATTTTCTTTTCATTTCCTGTCCATCCCTTCATTCTAAACACATTACCTTCCATGCATCGAGCTGACTCTACGTCCATGTCTCCCTGCGGCTGCCTAGAGCGCACACGTCTGTGCTCAGTCCTCCCTTCCCTTCAGAGAAAAACATGCAAGTTTTTTCAAGTGAGAAACACAGAAAACAATACAATACTGGATATGTGATACAAGACTTGGCGCTTCCAGAAACTCCTGAAGCCCTCACCTTGTGGACAAGGGTATTTCTCATAAAAACACCCAATACACTTACTTGAAACCACCACAGGGTTTGTTCTGTCCTAAGCCCCGTTGTGGTACAAGTCCCGCTCTGGTTATAAACTTCTACTTTCTGTTCTCACCTGGATTGTTTAGCTCTGACTCCAGGATTGCAGCTTAAAAGCTTCCCTTCTGATAGAAGAAAGAAAAAAAACCCCTTTAATTAGAAAAAGCAAAGGCAGCCTCTCCTCCTGCACCCTCCCCAGGCCCATACAGAGGTTTGATACAAATCACTACTTAAACTTTCCTTAGACAAGTCAAATAAATCACACCTCTTCAGACTGTTAAAGCTCAGACCAACTCCTTGAGCTCCTTCTAAGAGGCAGGAAGCTGAATCAGGACAGAGTGCTGCTCCCTCAGTGTCACCCATCCAGAGAAACCATTCAAACAGTAGCTTGGCTGTGGTGTCCCGACCACAAAATAATATGTTTATTTTTTTTCCACCACTTCTTTTTTTTGTTTTGTTGTTGTTGTTGTTGTCATTTTATTGATAAAAACTACACAAAAACTAACTGATCATAATAATTAATTAAAAAAACCAAAAAACAATGTTACACATTCTCCTGTGTTTTAGAAATTGTGTCAGCCAGTGAAGTTTCACCAAATACTCTTGCTTTAAAAGATTTTCCTTCTGATCCATTTCAAGCACATCAATTCCATTTTGGTTCCCAAACGTCCATTAATTTTGCTTAACAAGCACCGCTGGACTGCAAGTACCAGAGTCGATACTCCACTGCATGTTTTCCCCCTTATTTTTTTAGAGCCCGAAAAGTAATTATAGTGTCAACAATGAAGCACAATGAAGATAGTAAAAATCAAAAGCACCCTCAATAGTGTACAGCCTGTGTCTTAAATGTACATGCACCCGAGTTTCTTTGTTTCTGCTGCATCAATTGCCAATGTCCTTTTGGTTCAACATAAGCTTTAATGCCCATGTCTGAAGTTTGAAATATTAGCGCTTGAACACTTGAAAAAAAAAACCCAAACCCAAACCAAAACCAGAACTAAAAACCCAACAAAAACCCCAAACCCCCGAAAGAAAAAAAAAGAAAATAGATATCTATCTTTTGTTTGCTTAAAAAGAACAAAAATATTAAACAAATCTCTGAAGAGTAATAAACACTTAATAAGGAAACATGGCTGAGCCCCCAGCCCGTGCCCCTGCCCTCCCCACCCCTTTATGTTTTACCTGTGGTTCTCCTGCCCTGGAACCGTGCAATGTAGAAAAATCAAATATACAAACAAAACTCTTAATCCATCCCTTTATGTAGCTAGAGTGAAATCTATTTTTTTTTGTTTTTTTAATAAGAACTCGACAATCTCTCTTTAATATTTACATTGAGGAAGTTGTTTGAAAGTTTAAAGCAAAGAAAATCCTGAAGTTCTCAGCATATCCAGAGTCTGCGGGGTCAGGTTATCCCCTTCCCTCCTCTGTTGGAACGTTTGTAGCTGGAATGGCAGCCGGTTAGTTCCTTGCCCCGGGCTGGTCTGAGATGAAAGGTCCCCGCCGAGGGTCCCCCCTGCACCCCCGCAGCGGCGTCTCCACCCTTAGTTTGGTATTCTCTCAATGTAAATGGCTGGGGCAGCCGAACGTGCGATTGTAGCTATGAAGCTGTGGTCTCGACTGAGTTCCAGGTTGGTTGTCTCAGCCTGCTCCCGGGACATGGTGTCGTACCCCTTGTTTACGTGGAGAGGCTTGTGAGCCTGGCAGTATCCAATCACCGGCTGGTCATAACTGTAATAAGGTAAAGTCTTCATGTGGTGAGGAACCTGCACCAGGGAGAGAGGAGAAGAGAGGAAGAGTGAGTAACGTCCTCGGCTGTGCATCGCTACAGCGTCTATCGTGACGTGGGTGCTCGGCGCATCTGCAGCCATCGCAGAGCCCCTGCAGCTGCGTCAACGTCTGTGCATCCAGGCTGCCTGTGGCACACACGGGTGCCTCTTGAACCAGGAGCACTTACTGTCAGCATGGATGCATGCTCTGGCTCCCAAAAGCCAACAGAAAGACCGCCACCCCGCTCCGGCCCTTGGCAGCATGCCGCAGCCGGGTTAGAGCAGCCCCCGTGTGTCACAGTGGCCTTGAGTGCCCAACTCTGATCTCTTGGACAATCTGGCATATCAGGTGAACTGGAATCTCGTGGCAATAAAAACCTCCTAAAAACCATCCCTTCTTCCAGGGCTGAGCGTTTCCACCAGCTCGGGCCATCCTGAGCACACCAAGGGACTGGAAAACCCGGCCGCCAGCCCGTGCCGCTTCCAGCACAGCCATGACACGTGCTGTGTTTCTCCCAACACAAAGCTGCTTGCCCAAGGTCATGACTTCCTGGGCTCTCCACCTTACAACCACACCAAGAGACACAATCAAAGAGCCTCAGCCGATGCCTGGGGAGCTGAGCAGACCCAGCCCATGTGCAAACAGCCATGCATCCAAGAAGCCTGCCAGATCCATCGCGCATCCCAGCGCTCTCGATGTAAATACTCAGAAACCACCAGCCCCCCACCTTCCTTTTAATTCCCCATAAACGTTCTGTGCTTGCAAATGTTAAATCTACAACTAAATGTGATTTATGGCACAACACCAGATATAAATCTTTGCAGATAATTTTATCATCTGCAAGAGATGAGCTGATCAAGTAGAAAGAAATACGCTCTCAGGGAAAAAAACCACACGCTGCAGGAGATTCAGGCAAGAGTTTACTCAACACTGCTAAAAACCCCGAGCTCATTACAGCTGGATGTATCCTACACATAATTCAATCTTGTAACAAATGCCCTTTTATTTTCCACACCAAACTTCACGTGAAGACCACAGAGCTCATTTATCACAGGTTTCCCTTGCATGACGGGCTTCCTTCAAAGGGGTAGGGAAAAAGCAAAGGCATTAAGACTAATGAGAAGCATTGCATGGTTAGAGAGCCTCCTGCATTTGGGTCTCCTCGGCAGTCCAATTCCTCCCCTGCTTCTCTGCAGAAGGCTGGAGGGAATCCAAAACTCTTCCACTAGCTGGGTTTCAGCTGAAAACGTCACTTTACGTGACAGCTGAATGGCAGGAATACAGAAGACAAGCTGCTCGGCAGAATTTGATGGGACAACTGTGTTCATTTGTGGATCAAATTCAGCCATCGTGCAAGAAACTGTAACTCCCTCTGGATTCAGTAACATCCATGCCAATTCCTATCAGGGCTCAGATTTGTCCTCAGCCTTTAAGGCAGCTCTTTATGATTCTATAAAAGCCAAGGTCTGTTTGTGTTCTGGAGAGTGGAGAGATTGAGGTCCCGGCTCTACAGCAATAACACACAGTACATTAACCACCCGAGTCCTGGCTGCTCGTCTCCTCCCCTTCTCCAAACACGAGTCACAAGGATCAGGATCTCAACAACATCCCTGAACGGTGGGTAAACACAGTTCCTTTTTAACTCTTTGCCCAGTTTTATAAAACCTCTTGCTTGTTTTCACTTAAAAGTCAGGTTTGTGTATGCCTGGAATGACATTCCTAAGGGATGCCATGCCCTGGGGGTGGAAGGACAGTGGATATTCTCTATCAGTGAAAAAATAACCAACAAAAAAACCCAAACCAACCAAAATAGGTGCATCAGGCAATCCATGAGATTAAGGAGTTGCAAGCTAACTTGTAGAAAGTATCTCTAGGCCAACAAACCCGGCAATGGAGCTGCACCTCCCTGTTCTCAGCTTTGCTCTCATACGATTCTTTGTCTCCCTTTTTTGAAGTCCTAGATCCCATCAAGGGATATCTAACAGCTCCGGGTGTCTCAGCCTGACACCCTCGCTGCTGAGCCACCACAGGTTACAGGGCTTCAGCTCTGCTGCTCCTGTTTCCAAGGAGAAAGAACTCTCTGGTTGTAAAGCCAGAGACGTTCTCCTTTTGCCCTGATGGAACAGGTGATGGAAACTCACCACTGTTTTGCACTGGATGCATTTGCCTTCTACAAAACAAAGCTGAAGCATGGCTATTCCTGGGCAGTCCAACGTTTTACCTGGATTGCAGAGTACCAGCAAACGTGAAACTGACTGAAGTGCAAACAATTGCCTAGTTAACGATTACACAATTAAATTACACACAACTTCAGAGTTGTCTGTACGTAGTGAAAACTCCGAGTTACAGAACACAGACACAAGGTTTTCTCATTAGAGCTCACATCCCATCTCAGAACACCACGACTTCATTGCTGAATTAGCATCATAGCTGTTGATAAATCAAATTCAGAGTTCTTTTTAAACCCTATCATAATTTAGAGTAAAGATAAGCAAGATATACTATCATAGCACTACGATTAGTGAAGCACAGTGCTTCACCTTAGAGATAGATTGATTAGGTGCATTAGGCAGATATAGCCGGTATAAACAATTTCAGAGCGTTTCATGCAGCTGAAAAATCACAGTTAACAACCCTGGAACATCCCTCTGGAGTCAGCACAGGAAAACATTCCTATTGAGGAGAAGGCATGATCGTACACTGCCGGTTAAAGCCATTAAAAGGGACAAATGCAGACGCTGAAGTTCGTTCTGAAACATGAATGGGTATTTGTTTTCTTCTGTTTCCAACTGGAACGAACACAAAAGTGCCTGGCTGTTCTTTAAAATAAGCCTTTTGTTAAGAAATTTGTGTTTCCTGAGGTAATTCTCATATTGACAAAAAAAAAAAAATCAGAATCAGAACCGTGTTTATTAGAAGAATAAATCAGCAGGGAGAAGCCCGGGCTCTGCTGCGAGGTGGCACGAGGTTTTCCAGTTCTGTTTGTACTGCAGGTGCCTGTGTGACACCTGAGCCTTCCAGGAAAACTGTCACCTTGACTCGTCTGTGAAGGTCTTCAAAAACCTTTAATCAGCCCAGGAACAGATCCCACCAGGAATGAAGCGTTGAGCAGGAGTCTTCTGGTGGCTTGACGTGTAGGTGCAATTCCCACAATCAATTCCCTGCAATTTCATGTTCAATTTCCTTCCTGCTCCAGACAAACCACTTCTTTGTCTCTTTGATCTCTTTCCTACCAAATCAGATTCATGGTCTATGTGGCTTCCTCTGGGAGACACGACAGACAAGGAGGAAGACTCGGTGCACAGCTGAAGGTCCCATGAGACCTGGTACTGAGCCCACCGCCCTGAACACCCCAAACACCACAACTGACTGACATGTGGGACAATGATCTTACTCTATTCCTGTACTTCTGGCTGGGAAAAGGGGACCCCAGGATCAACATGGGCTGTCAGAAGAGAGGGGGGGAAAATGTCAAGAAACAAGAGATGGGACACACGGGGCAGGAGACGGTGCAGCCATCAGTTCCTTCCATGAGTCCTACCCACAACTGATGATTAGCAGACATAATAACTAACTACAGGAATTAAACAACCATCACGGTATTAAATAAGCATATTAATCTAATGAATTATATGTCAAGTTAATAAGCAATTTATGGATATATGGGACTATGGGGGTCTCCACAAAATTGACAGATTCTATATAAATCGAAGTTAACTAAAATCTGTTAGTTTCTTACCTGGCATTGCAATTTCCACCAACCTTTTTACCCACCTATAAGCCATACCATCAAGACAGAGAGCAGAGAGCATTTCATGCTGTAACCCCTATGCAACATCACCCTGACAGCCCTGCTGACAATGCGAACTGGATTTTAAGCCTACAGATAACTTCCTGATCCCTCCATCCAATCCCACAGACACTGTTCCCTTTACAAACAAACCTCTGGACAGACTGCTCAGCTCCTTGTGCTTTCCTAGAGATGAGGCACAATTCCCGCACACCCCACTGCTCCCTCTGCGGGCAGACTGGATCCTTCGATCAGGAAATGAAAGGGTTTCCCTAAAGGAAACTCCTGGAAAGAAGAAAAGTCTTCTGAGCCTTGTTATTGTTCCTCAGGCAAAATATTTCTTTTAAATTGCTTTGTCTGGGGTTTATGGAGTATCTGGCTCCTGACAAAAAGGCCCGCTGATGGAAAACTTAAAGCCAGATTCACAGCAACCTTCGATTTTCCGCCGCGGAGGGCCGATAAAATAAACAAACTATCTAGATATTCTAATTGGAAAGCCATTAATATTGCTTTCAGTGCTATTAGGATAATTTCCCATGGAATTCAATAAGAGCAGGAGCCTCTGGTTCAGGAAAGCTTTTACATTGCGTAGGGACAGGAGATGAGCTTTTCAAAAGCCATGCAGGACGTACAGATGCCAAAAAACCACTGGGTACCTCTCCACACCTTTGGGTGCCTAAATAGATGCACTGTAAAAACCGAGTCTCTTCTAAAGTGACTCAGCCTTCATTCAGACCCTCTGAAAAGTGCTGCTCTCAGCAGGAAATCCTGCTCCCTACACACTGCACTGAGAGCTCCACAGTGTAGATCATCTGCCCTTAACCTACCAGGACAAGCCAAAGGTCCATCTAGCCAAGTTCCCGAGGGATGGAGAAGAGCGAGCCCAGGACAACAATCCCATAATAGCTTCCACAGCACCTTCTCCTGACCTTGTGCTCTCCCTGCTCCACCTTTGAAATCACTGGCATCTCACACCTGAAATGATAGGGAGCTGGACCTTCCCAGGTACCTGAGACCCTGAGGCACGCTCATGGGCCCTACATCACCACGTGCAGCATTTGGGAAACGGAGCACACTGTGTCTGTCAAAGAAGAATCATGATCAAAAGGGAAAAGGTAGAGTTGTTTCTCCATGAGGTGATCATAAAGATGGCAAACTGCTCCATCCATTACTCACAATAAATAAGTAGTCCTTAATATGAACATCTGATAATGTTGCTGCCACAGTGACAAATGAAGGCACTGGAGAATGAGTGAAATAAGTCTTTGTCTCGTATTAAAATGCTGCCTTTTCATTAGATCTCCCTAGAATTTTTAGTGAGCAAAAGAGCTATCCAGAAATTGATGGCTTATTAAGATTTTTAAATACAATTCCAAGTTGCACAGGGATTCTTGGACAGAAAGAGAGCAAAAGTGTTAATTCCTAAAGCTGGAGAAGAGTGATTCTAGTTGCACAGTGTTCTGTCCTGAAGACATCAGCAGGCATAAACGAGGCAACACAACAGCTTAAGACTAAAACCCACACCAGGCCAAAAGAAAGGGGATACGGGGTGCCTCATCAGATTGATAGAAGAAATGGAAGGGTTTACTTCAGTGATCCCTAGTTATACTGTGCCCAAAAGATTTTGGTTGGAGTCAAGACAACAGTCTCAACCCAGCCTCCAGAGCTGCTGAGCAGGGATGCCTTACACCAAAAGAAGAGGCGCAAGCAAAGCATCCTGGCTGTAAACTGAGCTCAAATTCAAGGAATTATTCATTGCTCCTGAGGAAAAATGTGAGACAAATTCACTTCGCAGGGAGAGAGGAAAGAAACCGCTGGCACTACAGACCTGCTCGGACACGGGAGGGAGCTCCTATTATACCCAATGTCTCAGCAGGGTTCCCTTCACAAGAAATTACAAGATTTTAATTGCCTCCACTGTCTCCTAGCAGAGGAATCAGTGTGCACGGTGGCACAAACACACTGGCAAGAACATTAATCCAGGAGCAGAAGGGACAGCTTCTGCTCCTGATGTGCGTATGTCACTTCCATTAGCAGTGATGGGAGCAGCGCGCCTACGCCGAGAGGAAGCTGCAACCCCCCAGTTTCCAAGAGGTACTGATGCGTGACTCATATTGGGGTGAGGATTTATGTAAGCACCATCTTTGCTGAAAGGCTGAGGAGCAGCCTCTGCATCGTGCAGCACTGTGAGCGCAAGAAGGGTAAGGTCAGAGCTAGAGCAGAATGGAACTTCAGGTGGAGGAAGGGATGAGGGCGATGAACCGGCGGGAGGTGCCCAGCTGCGGGTGATGTGCTGCCCGGTGCCAAGGCTGGAGGAGCTGGTGTCGGGGCTCCTTGGAGGGAGAGGCTTTGGGTCAGCAGTGAGGGTGGGGAGGCCGGAGTGTGCCCTGAGCCTGAGCCAGTAGGGCTTACATCACTGGGGACAAAACACTCAGCTCCCTTCCTGCCAAACCCACAAACAGTGACGGGGGAGCAAGGTCAGCTCCTCAACCAGGCTGCTGAGGGGTGACACTGCTCAGCCCATCCGCTCCGAGGAGTGACACCCGAACTTCAGAGGCTTCCAGTCTGCTTGACGACAGATATACTACCGGTAGGAACAACCATGCAGCTCACTCTCCACCCATCTGCGTCAAAACAAGACACCTCAGAGTAATGCCAGGACTTCAATTAAAGCTCACACAAAGCCACAAGACCCTGGATATGAATTGCTACAGTTCCTCACTGCAAAGCCTCCCTCCCCTGGGACCATGCAGAGCAGGGATGCAGCGGTGTTACTGCTTCTCCACACAGGCTCCATGGCAGCGCAGGGACACACACAGTACACAGCATTGGAAAATTACTAACAAACAGGGTCCATGCTGCAGTCATGTTCCGTGGAACCGCTGTATATCAGGGATCAAACAAGCAGAAAATGAATGCAAGAGTGTCCAGCATTGCAGGCAAGGACGTTTCACAATGATAGCATTATTTTTTAATACTCTATGGAAAACAAATGACTTGTTCACTCCTCCAGGCAAGTTTTATAATATGCAGGGAAATCATCAGTAAAGACATACTCAGAATCCCTGGAAGAAAGATGGATTAGAAAATCTTCTTGGCTAAGCCATCTCTGTTGCTACAAAACCAAGCGGACCAATTCAATTACTCCATGCAAGCAAAAACAATGGAAATAATTATTGAGCAACAGTAGTTTAGTGACACTTTTAGAGCAGAAGGGAATGTCTGAATCACATTTAAAGAAAAATCCCAACCAAAACCCAACAAATCACACGTTAAATCCTCCAAATGGCATCTGTACAACACGAGAAAGAGAGCACAGTGGTGACACAGGATAAGAGCTTCAGGACCAGAACCTGAGGTCAGTGGTCAACCCCCCCAGACCTGGCAGGACAGCTGCACAGCTCAGGGTTCAGCAGCAGAGGGAGGAATCGATGCTCAATACTGCTGGTGGAAAGCAGCGAGTTGCTTTCATTCTGTCCTGTCCCCACGTGCCCACAGAGCATCGCTCCAGCCACAGGGTCGGGCTGGGACAGCTTTGGGACTGCTCTGGGTCAAGATCACCGCCCTCCCCTCTCAAACAGCTGCCAGCTGGCAAGAGCCAGCGCTGTCGTTACTGCAGACAGATTGTCATGTGTAACCAGCCCGAGACTGGCTCTGCAAACCGGAGGGTTGGGGCACACTCAGACGGAAGCCAAGCGCCTTGCCCGCACGGCTCAGCACTATCGGATGTAGCCAGGAGAGGGCTGTAGAGTACGTGGACTCCGGTGCCTGCTCGCTAGCTGTACTGAGCGACTCGGGGCTTCAGGAAAGCCAAACAAAGCGGCCTCGGACCTAGTCTGACGCAATCAACATTAATAAGCCAAAACAGCCACTGCCCACTTGGACCGTGTCCGTGCTCGAGCACAGCAGCAGCGCCGGAGCGTAAAGGAGAAGAGCCAGGTTCAGAGAATCCTGCTGGAAGATACAATCTGCCCTGTGAGCCAGATTCTGAGAGCCCAAGGAGCTGCTGCTAGAAATACCTGCAGCTCATGTCAACAAGAGACTGCATACTTGAACAGCCCCTCAACCAGCCAAGCATGAGCCAAATGGTTTCCAGCTACTCTGGTATTTTTTTAATGTTTTTCTGCTTGGGAAAGGCAACTCCAGTGTGTGAGGAGGGATGGGCAAAGGGGTAAGTCAACTTCTTCTGGCGTGTGGTGCTACTCTGGTGCATTACTGGCATGGTGGCATGTGGGGCTGCAACCGCAAACAGCCTTTGGCACAGGATCTTCCTCACCGGCTGCAGCCACCCAGAACAAACACCAAAGAGCAGGAATATAAAGACATGATAAAGAGATAAATCAGCCTCTCATCATCCAAAATCTGTTGTTTATTTGCAGTGCCTCGAGGCCTCGACCAAAACTGAAACTGTGCTGTGGTAACCAACGCTCATGCGTTCAGTAAGAGCCCTTGCCCTGAAGAGCTTGTACTCCAGACAGGCATGACAGATGAAGGGTGGGAGAAAGGAAAATAGCAAACAAGAAAAAGATTTCTCAACTGATGCACAGATTGAGGGACAGATTTTTCCACGAGCTAAATACATGAATACAGATCTTTTATCCCTAAATGACTTCCCTCCTCATGTGGCCACTGTGACTGTGTGTGTATTTGTACACGACACAGCCCAGCATCAGCAGCTCTGCAGAGCACGAGATGTTGAGTACACCGTGTCCACAACGTACGGGGTATGTACATCAAACTCGCTCCTGTAAGCTCTCAGAGCAGATCCAGTTTAGTGCCATCACAAAGGATTCAGGGGTCTCTCTCTGCTCTGGTCTTTGCTGTGAAGGGCAGGTCCGTGATGGGTGTGGGGCTTGGGGAGCTTCGACCCCTGGCAGCAGGATCTTCTCAGCTCCCTGGGCCAGTTGTCAGGTGTTGGCAGCACAGAGCAAACTCCTGATCAATTGAACATTTCCACAGCTCCCTGATGCAAGAATTTTTTACTCGACCTTGGGCCAGGGCTAATGCTAATTGAATACTTGGGTCTGTGTGTGATAGGGCCCAAATACAGTGAACCCTAAGGCTCACGTGGACTAAAGACATTGTGGGTGCCACCTCAGCTTAAATAATAAACACAGCCGCCTTCCTGGCCTGCTGCTCTCCCACTCACATCAACAAAACCAGAGGAAGATTGTTTAAGTACCCATTAGCTCCCCAGTAATTACACTGTTCCACTCCCTACTCTTTACCCTGGAATAAAGCACACAGACCTGCCTCAAAACACAAAAGCAATCGGAAAGACAGACCAACACATGCAGTAACTGCAACCAGCGATCCGCTGCCTCAACACAACCTCACCGCCCCGAGGAAGAGCCTGGGAGCCCTCATCTCCTCACTATAAACAAGGCACCAAGGTAAGACGAGGCACAGTGAGGAAGAGCCTGGGAGCCCTCATCTCCTCACTATAAACAAGGCACCAAGGTAAGATGAGGCCTGGTTGCCAGCCGGACAATGGTTGACATGGTTACCCTTTTCCTTTTTGTGCTACAGGTATGTAGTAAGTTCAGCTTCAAAACCCTTCCTACAATACAACACAATGTGATGCAGCCTCTTCCTATTACCATGGAAGAAAAGAATGTGCCATTGACAGACTCCTGTGCCCTTTCAACGCAGAACAGCTCCGACATCAAAGCTCACAGCACTCCTCTGCAATAGCTATTCACCGCGGCTTTGTGGTCAGGAACTAAAACATTTTTATGAAGTTCTAAGGGAAAAAATTATCTCCTGAAAATGAGTCTCTTGTAGTAAGTGCTGCAAATAATGAACATCTGCACCGTTTCCTCTGGAAGGTGAACCGAAGGAAACGCAGCCTTAATGCGCATCTAAAACAGGGATGGGTCAGTCTCCCAGGTGTTTACTGGGCGTGATGGAAACATCCAGTTGTCAAAGGAAACATTAAACAAAACCTGACAGAGTTAGGCAGGATGTGTTGTTTAAACACATGTTTGTCTATCAGCAAGAAAACAGCTGCAGATTAGAGGGGAGTGTGATCAACCATGGCTCAACCGCAGCCTCCAGATGGGTTTTGTCAGGTGGATCAGGGACTCTTGCTCTTTCTCCCCCCTTCCCCACACGAGCCCAGGTATCGCCAAGGAAAGGAGCAATACAGCACACGGATCCTCACCAAACATCCTTTCATCGAGGCCCCGGTGCTGCTCACTGACATAACTGACAGCGCTCTCAGCACACCTGATGCCGTGTGAATTTGTACAGTGACGCTGTGATGACACCTCTGTGCTCAGACTCTGCTCAAAGGCTGACATTCCGTCCCTTCAGTCCTGTTATCCTTCAGTCCTCCTTTGGAGGGAGCAGGCTCCATCCTTTCCCTCCTGGACCAAGCCAGCGGGCGTTCCATCCCAAACCCCATGTCTCCAGGCTGTTGGTACTGACCCATGCAAAGCAGAGGCTGCCTGGGCTGCTCTACGAACATCAGCACCCCACAGCTTCTGTCCCACACGCGACTCACCGGACACTGGGAGAGCACCCAAACCACAACAAAACCCAAATCTACTTGAAAAAACCCCAGCAGAACAAAACACTAATAATTTATGACCCCTTGATGGACGTAGGTAGATGCAGTTGCTAGAATCTTATGAATTTTGGGGAGAAAACTTTACATCACAACAAAATAACATTAGGAGTCGACACAAATTCAAGACAGAAGAAAATCAAAGGAGCCGCATGTACAGAACACCTGGCTGATCTTCTGAGCATCCTCACACAGGCTAACCACTACACAAACCCTCCACTACACCAGTGTGTCAGGAAGACCTACAAGAAGACAAACACATGGTCCTCATCCTCCAACACCACTACCTCCACGCATTCCTGAACACAAACATTCATTAGATATTCACATTCAGACCATGGAGTGATGGGACGCAACAGAGACTTCTCTTCCCCCCTCCCATGCCCACACTTCTCAGCAGCAAGAATTTATTGCCAGCACATTTTGTATAAAAACAGCAGCCACACAACAACAGGTACAGGAGAATCCTTGTGCCCCTCAACAGCCACCATGAAAACAAACAGCTGCACATCCCTCCTATCCCTGCCTCCCCCTTTGTGCCTGTGTTTACCCAAGCCCAAGAGCGCAGATATGCTAATATAATTAGTACAGTTACGGCATCATTATTCTGTTGTCTAGCAAACTAACTCCATGGCAATTTTAGCCTGTGCTGGGTTGTTTTGGCTAAATAAATCTCTAGCTCAGTCTAAGCAGTACGCAGAGTCCACAGGGAGATGAGGACTCCATTTGTTAAACCCTATGGAAAACGCAAGGCTGTCCCTGAATGGTGAGGTTCTTGTGATCCACAGCAATCTGAGACACCACGACAGCAAGGACCTTTGCAAGCCTGACTCCAACATTACACATGCTGAAAGAGGGGAGGCGCTTCAGATTAATTTTTTAAAGCTCATTAGATAGGAGATTCTGCCCTGCAGTTCTTGCAGCGTAGAGCCCACTGTGGGAGAAGCCAGGCTCCCAAATTAGCAAGACATCTCCAGAGCTTCTGCTAAAACCAAATCAGAAGCTACGACCAATAGGAAGCGGGCTGCTCTGTGAGAGGGGACAGCCAGGCCACCACCTAGTGCGAATGCCCCAAGACCTACCGTAGAGCAAGGCTTGCTTTCATAGAGACAAGCCCCATGACTGTGACCACGTGCCAAACATCAGTATGAAATTAACTGCAACTGCTCGAGCTTCCCCAGAGGTGTTTGCTTAGCGGGAATTCCTCTGAACACGAAGCATCCTTAATGATCCCATCAAATCCGCGCTCGCAGCTCGGGGGTGTGCAGCCGTTTACTCTAGCATCAGGAACGCCTGGTTTGGAGCTTCAACACAAACATATCTTGTTTTTTTAATTCTCAATGAGGTTGCTCTGTTTAGCTTGGATCTCATCTTAACTCCTCAGCACTTAACTGTGTTAGGAACAGCACACACAGCCTTGAATCCTGCACCTTCAGCCAACCTGAGAAACCTGAAACACCCGACAGAGACTGTTGCCACACACAATACACGACGTGTGTGTATTGCTCTACACACACACAAGCAGAAGTGAGGATATGGGGTTTATGCTGCTTTTAGTTATGCCAATTCTGTTGATGTCAGTAGATCTACTCCCATTTTACATGGGTATAACTAAGAAGAAGACCACGATGCATATCTGGATGCCTGCATGGAAAGCTGCCCACTGCATTACGTTTCCATCACAAAGACCCGATGTCTCTCCAAACCTGGTATAGATGGTAAGAGGTGGTGTAAGCAGCATAAAAAAGAGGTCCAGCACATTCCCTGCTGCTATGCCATCTTTTTTTACTAACCATGGCCAGCCTCATGGCATTTCTTTGTTCTTTGCCATGGTAACGTGGTGTTGGATTTAAAGAGCTGATTTTTAACACTGTTTATTAAACACAAAGCCCATTGAAAGGTTGCTCATCCGAAACCCTAGTACCTTACGTTGGAGCTCTACAGACATTTCCTTACACACTGCATGTTAAAATGGAAGGTGGCTGTAAGCAGCAAAGGGGTTGGTTCCTACCAGCACTATTTTCACCATACCCAAGTTTTTCCAAACAGGCTCATGCAACTGAATATAGAATCGGTAATTCTGTACCTCAGGCTATTTTTAACTGTGCTGTACAGCACCACATCTCATGGCACGCTGATGTTTAAGGAGGGTTTGGAGCAGAGTTGAAAGTAGCTGAGCTATTATCTTCAAAAGCAAGTTTGACCCTACTGAGTTTAGCTCATTTCCACCAACTGTTTGCCTCCTACAAAAATCTGCTTCCCATTAATTTGTGTTCTTTTGAAGTTATCAGACTACATACTGAACCCAAAATATCCAGCTGTCCTCAATCGCCTGTGACCCACACGTCCCCATCCTCCTCATGCTCCCTTCCCACGCCAGCACCCCTGAACAGCCCTCTTCCTTTGTCCCACAGCCCCCTTTTTGGAAGCCTTGAATCCCAAACTTGGAAGCAACTTTTCCACTTTTTTCTAAATCCCTTTGGGTCCTTAGCAAGGGCCTGATCCAAACTCAACAACAAAACAAAATGGACAAAGTAACTCCAGCCCCAGACCCCCAAACAGCCCTGGAAAGAGCTGCTGGGTTTGAGACACCAACGTAGACGGGTAGAATTCAACACAAGTGGGAGAGAATCAATCCAGAGGCTATCCTAAAGTGGTATTCATGGATACCACACTTTTCGATACGCCACATCCAACAACAGCCTCAGCGGGGCACAGGGAAAAGCAAAGGTATTCCGGAGCAAATGAGTACATACTCACTGTGGGAAACCCCCTCCTTGCCACCATCACCACCTGTGCCCACTGCAAAACGCCCTCCTGATTTGTGATTATATTATTGGAGAAAATACAATGTGAAGAACCCGCTTTACACCCTGTGAGGAATATTCTGCAGTGCATAAACAGTCTGATAAAGATTAAATCCGTTGTCTTTGACTGTTGTGCATACACAACTGGTTTCCAGTAGCTGAGCTGAAGTACTACATCGCTACTACGGAGCCGTCAGACTTTTGATGCCTGTTTAACAGCTGTCGGATCAGTGATGTTACAAAGGCAACGAACATAAAACATGCTGCTCTGCTCCAGACCAACTCCTGTGGAAAGTGTTTCTCATTCGGGATGACGCCGGTCAGAGCAGATAATGCGCTTACGGAGACGCAGCGAAGACTCGTACAAGGAGAACAAAACCCAAGTACAATTAAAGAAACCAGCGTGAGACCTTAACTTATGGGAAGCGTGGCAAGGGGAACAGCAGCAGCCACACAGGAAGGCGGCATCGACTCCATCGAGAAGCATCCCACAATCTGTCAGCGAGCTGATTTCATTCTGCTCACGGGAAGGCAGAACGACACCGAGCACACAAGGCTCCTGCCCTGCGAGGCGTGTGCGGGGGCTCCAGGGAGATATAAATCCATTCTACTCCCAGGCACTGCAGGAGCTAATGAAGTCAAACGGAGACCATCGGGACGAGTTTTCTCTTGCTGTTGCAGGCTGCTGCCGCTCTCTGCCACACCAAGGCAGCGCAATGGCCTCTGCACTCTTCTGTTGGTGATGCTGCAGCATGTGGAAGCAATAGGACTTTTCCCAGCGGACTCGCGCTCCATCTGTGTCAGTCCATCGCTGCTCGCTACTGCTGCATCTAACTAAATGGCACTTAAAAGAACGAACACACAGCTCTTTTATGAAGTGAACCCTCTTACATTCATCTGCTCCCTAGTTTTTATCTCCAAGCGCCCTGGCAGCTAAGAAAAGATATATAAAATTAAAGACCAGTAAAGATATCAACACCAATCCCCTGTATAGGAACTGCTGACTGAGTGCCCAACTTGAGATGTTTAATAAGGGGTCTAATTTTCAGAAAACAGATACTCCTTTCTCTTATTCCCTTGTACAGCTGGGAACTGAAGACCCCAATGCTCTAGACTGCCAAAAGTTTAACCCAAAAATTTTTAACCTACTGATAAGCAGCAGCTCCCCAGCAATTTACACACATCACTAGAAGAAGTCTTGCATAGACTGGGAAAGAAAGTAATTTCTAGAATTAAAAATACTTAGACACTTGAAAAGGGAACACTAATCTTAGAGTTTCTTATTTAAAATACATGGAACTCCTTAAGTAACAAGTACATTTGAAGTTTCTATTTGAATTGCTCTGCCTTCCTGCTCTGAAGAGAGTTTCTAATGACAGCAGTGGCTAGCAAGCACAACTGTGACCCTGGAGACCTGTCCCAGGGCTCATCCTTGCCAGGGATCTTTGGACAGATCAAGACCATCGCTTCTTCAGCTCCAAGATTGTCAAAACAGCACTGTTTTTTGCTGAGTGCTTTGGGATATAGCAGTGAAAAGAGCTGGACACTGTGATGATTCTTACTAAACCTGACAATGGCACCATCAAATGTACCATCCCACTGGCCTAGGAAAAGTACCATTTCTAAAACACTGATTTTTGTTGGTCTTGCTTCCCTTCCTGTCGTGGGGCAGGAGAGAGGACACAGGACAAGTTTTGGAGTTTATCCACACCAGCGTTTCGGGGTTCTTCTGCAGCTATTACATCAAGATGACTTCTCGACCTGCAAGAAGGGCTCAGCATCACGTTCACGACTCCACCAGGTACAGCCCAGGCCCCACCAGGTAGGACGAAGCCTGGCAATGCTGGGTCACCCCAGCGTGCAGTTACACTGATGGCAGCGTGGTCCCTACACTGCACATTTACAGACTGTTTCAGAAGGCACAGTTCTGGTCTAAGCAGCACGCTATTTAACACAACTAAACCCTTTGTTTCAGTGTGAATCTGGATGACAGTATCTCTGGAAAACTGTGGTCAGTGGCACCCCGCTCTAGCTCACTGTGACAGCACGTGATCGATAGAAGCTTGTGAAGCTTTTGGGAGCCGTGTAACAGAAGCGTGCGGTGGTACGTACCCACGAGAACAAGCAATGAGCTCACAAGGCCTCCCAGCTAGCAGCAACGGCTTCCTCAGCACTGATCTTCATGCAACGGGCATCTCCTCCTATACAACAATGGCTTTTCAACGAACAATCTATCCACAACAACCACTTTGAGTATAATTAAGTAATTAATTATATTTTCTAATCTATTAAGCCTTGATTGCTTATCAAAGCATTCAGCTGGATCATTTTCCTCTTGTCATTTCCAATTAATTTTGCTTTTATTTTTTTAAGTGAAGCTAAAAGTCTCTCAAACTTCCCGGGGAATCAGGGCTTCAGCGGAGCAGAAAGAGAAGCTGCTATTTTTATTTTCTTCCCCAAACCACAGCTTACCAACAGCTGATGATGTATATGGATTCCACACAGGTAAGAGTACCCGGCTGCTAGAGAGTAGGCAGCACTGATCTTCCACGCTAGTGAAGAACTCACGAAGCCCGTGATGCTCGTGATGCTCTTACGGCTCTAACCATCCCTGAAGCTAGGCAGCCACATTCACCACAGCGCAAGATTAAGCAGGTAATTAGCACAATTGGGAATTAAACTAATCTGGCATCGCATCTGCAAATCAATACAGACTGATACATAATGTTGGTAAGTGCTAAGTACCAAAAATAAGAGATACAGAGGCCTTCTCAGATGGCTGGAGCTCACAGAGCTCCATCCAAGTCCCAGGAGCACACTGCTTCAGGAGAACCAGTCCATGCTTCAGGCCTGACTGTTTAGAATGATAAAATATATTCCTTTATAGCTGATGTGAAGAAAAACATACCTGGCATTGGTTTCTTCATACACTGGAGTTAAAAAAAATGAAAAGTACCTTGTGAAAATGTTACCCACATCAGTGGATCTGAGCAAGCCCAGGTAACGCGTCTCATGTCTCCAACTGTGACTTCTTCATTGTGCCTCAGTATCACCCTCAGCGACCTAAATGTTCTCCCTGCTATTTTTGCACATCTGCTGTTTCTCATTAGACCAGCACAAAGGGTTGTGTCATAGTTTGGGCTGACAAGAAACTCAGAATACTTTTAGCTGGGATTAAAAGTAGCTGTGAAAAGCACGGGAAATGCAAATCTACAGGGATTCTGGGGGGAGGAACTGCTGTACTCGAGTCTAATCGTGTGTCACAGAGAGGCAGGGACTCACACAGCTCCAGGACCTTGGTAGCTCCAAGACAAAAAGTCTGTCCTCTGCCAAGGACCTCAATTTTACTCCAGTTGCATGAGAACATGCTAGGGTCAAAGATTAGCCATTAGTTAGTCCGAACAGCCATTTGCTGTTCCAAATAGCTTATTACGCTTCCTCAACCTAATTATTTTTAAGTTTATGTATTAAATTATAAATCATTTATGTATTAGCTATTATACACCACAGTGAGATCTAAACCCCTTCCTGTAAAACCTAGGCAAAGCCACCCTCTCCCCACTGCACCGTGGGCTTTACAGGCAGCCTGGAATGGGCACGTGGATAATTCCAGGCCACAGCTTCACCACGAGATACCATCATCTGCCAGAGATAATGGGAAGAAGGGACAAGCCCCCATTTGCACGAGACCATTTTCTCATTTCAAATCTCTGACGAGTCCGACAGCTGCAACCACGCAGGGAGGAGGAGGAGGATGACAGCACTTCATGGGGTCCCCGTAAGTGATGGCTCCATTCGGCTCTCGGTGACACAGGGATTGGCCCCGTGCCATTCCCACGCCAAAGAAAGGCATACAGAATACACAGTGCTTAGAAATCGCTGCTTCTAACATCAACAGTGGAAACTTAACATCAGGAAAGAAAACCTCTTTAAGAAAAAGAATCAAATCTATGTCTGAGCTTCAACTCGGTGGAGAAATTCATTTCTCTGTCAATACCAGGACAAACAGGGTTTCTCATCCCTCTCCTTAGGTATTGAAAGTCATTCATTTAAAAATAGATATAATAGATGTATTGCCATTTTCGACTGCTGAAACAATGCACTAGAAAGACAGTTAACTGCCTCTGGATAGTAAATAAATTTCCTGCCTTATTGAGTGAGGTGAATACAAAGAGATGAAGCACTAAATCCTGCCCATGGCATGCCATCTCTGTCTTATGTTGTCACACCAGCAAAAATTATATCCAACTCAGTCCAAGTAAATTCTACCTCAGAAACGCTCTTACTGAATACGGTGGGGAAGATTTCTCTCTGTTAAATCTGCAACTCTCAAACACCAGTCTGTATGCAGAGTTTAAGATACTGCTGGCAGTACTGTAGCGAGGGGAATTTCATCTGATGGCCTGAGTAGCTTTCGACAAGCACTCGAGCATCAGAGAGAGAATCTGTACGAGCAACTCATTCTACATCACTTGAACTCTCCTCCGTCACTGTACGAGAGAAAGCAGGATTAAAAACACAGTTTCAGAGACTTATCATCCTGAATGCATGAAATAACTCATAATTACTTTACTATCTGTCATGTCCCTCCACAGATTCCTTCCACTAGTCCTCTCCAGCCCTACACCTACAGCCCCAGGTCCTGCAGTGCCAAGTGATGGCCTTTACCTCTCACCATTTGGATTGATGTCACGGAGAGGCAGAGTTTTTCAATCACATCAGCTAAGAGCTAGAGATAAGGCAGCGCCAGAAAGGGAATTAGGTGGGATCTACCTTGGTAGAATTTGGCTTTATGGCTGGGGAGAAAAATAAATAAATCAGAGGCTGCCCCTGAAAAGCCTCGCGATCGCAAGATTTCATCTTTAAAGCCCCTCATTTACTGGGAGTCAGGACTGGCACAGAGCTTCAAAAAGTGCTTCTGTGGCTTACAAGGTGGAACCCGGGTGTCAGGCCTGAATTAAGCACTCAAACGTTCCAGTTGTGAGGCCCTGGGTGCATGAAAGCAGCTGAGATTTGTTGGGGTTTGGGAGGTCGGAGGGTTTTTTGGTCAGTTGTTTCTTACCATAGAGGTTACTAACCACTTACACCACATCCAAGAGGGAACCTTTCTAATCCCAAACACTTGGAAAACACACTGGAATACAATCTCTGAAAACTCAGGAGCCTTGTTTCACAAAAGCTGGGCCTTGTCTGGAGCAGGCAAGTGAGAACACTCCAGGGAACAATGCAGGACACTCAAACATCCACCTGTCTTATGCCCCAGGTCAACTGTTGTTCTTCAGGTGTTTATACTGTACATACTATGATGAGCCCTGATGCTAAGTGGGGTCTCAGGTCCCTCTCAGACCTGCAGCAAAGCAGGGGCAGTTGCCCCAGACCTGCCTTCTCCAAGTCCCATCCCCTAACCATCAGTGTGACCTGCCCCCAGATGAATGATGTGGATGGTGGCAAGGTCAGCTCTCCACCCACACCTCAGCCACAGGAAACGCTCCCAGGCAGGACCGTGCCTGAGCAGCCAACGATGAGCAGAGACAGGATGAGCTCAGGCTGGTTACTATGGAGAAGGTATAATCTGATTTCATACATACTGAGTGTGCCTGTACTCCACTGTTTTGTTTGGGTGTTTCTCTTGCTCCAGCTGCCACCCAACCTTACCTTCACAACCCCACGTCTACCCGAAGATTGAAGCCCCTGAGCTGACCTGTGAAGCCTCCAACAAGGAAGAGGGCTGAGCTGACTCTGCATTGTATGGATGCCTTTTTACTTAGGGCTACGTTGAGACCAACAAACTGGACCACAATAGCCCATGGGTACAGAGGGCTGGATTCAGGCCTCCCAAATGGAGACAGAGCCTTTCCACACACAAAAATTGGCATCACGCACTCAACTGGAAGAATGCTGGCACAGATTATTACCAGGTTTAGGCCAGGTTGGGTGAGCTCTGAGGCAGCACAGCTTACAGCCACAGTAAGCTGTATCCTCCCATTAGGATGGACCGATGTTCTCCTGCACCTCCAACGTATCCAAGACAGTGGACTGCATTGGTACAGTGACACAAAGCGAGTCCCATGAATGAGCTCAGCGCTATCACAATTAGAGCTGATCAAGAGCGAATTCCCAACTAATACAGTGCCTCCATCCAGCTAAAATGGGTCCCTTAAGGGAAGCAGCACAGGTACCTGCAGAGGAAGCGCACGCTCAGAGAAGGAGCCAGATTAAAACAATCCCATGACTTCAGCTGCCTCAGCAATGCCATTATACCTGGAGATTAACACAGTGATGTGCTCTCTCTAAGAGAAGTTGAATGATAAAACTGGTAACGAGTACATGACCATCTCCAATTAAAAAACTGAAGCTTTATAGAAGCAGCAAACCAATCAGCAGATGGCAAACAGATGGATACAAGATTCAGAGGTGTGTACATACAAAACTTAATTGAAATTAAAATTATTATTCATTGCAATAAATTCAGCTTGGGTGGATGAAAGGCAACATCCTTAAGTAAGGGGAAAAACGGTCTTAAATAATTAAGGCTCTATTTATGAATGTCTCTTGAAGTATTCATAAGAATCTCTTCATAGGGATAATAAAGAATATATTGCTTCCACATGACAAGCAAAGGTATTCTCTGAGCTATAAACCCTGAAAGCAGTATCTGCAGGTAAAAATCCCAGCTCCTGGGTTGGGATAGTAAACATGTTTGGAAACCTCTGGAAAACCTGCCATGGCTCAGGCAAACCACTGTACAACCATCAAGGGTCAGAATTGAGACCTTCAGCATCCCCACTTCATTTGCCTTGTCCTGCTTCTAAAAAGGTCACATTATCCTTATTTCTAGCCATCATGCTAATCACTCTTTGCAAATGTTAATTAACAATAAAGAACATTTCTTGCCTTGTAACAGAGTGCTGCTTCAGTTCACTAGCACTGCTCTCCATTCTCTTTACCCCAGCACCAGGAGCTTGCCTTGCTCCCAGGAACCCAGCATGGTACCTCAGGGATGACACGCAAACCGCTCCCCCACGTGAGGGTAAGGAAAATTCCCCAAACTCTCTTGGACTCCAAGAAAAGCTGAGAAATCCTGGCAACTCACCCACCATCACGTGGATTATAGGGTACATGGGGTCTGCCTCTGAGGAACCCGACTCCCTGCAATCCCTCTGGGATTTCAGAGCAGCCTTTGGTGCTTGGCCCCAAGGGATGGGCTGTCCTTGGGCCGATCCCCGTGCAGCAGCACAGCGGCAGAAGCAAGCAGTGAAGCCTGGCAGTGAACATCAGAGAGCCTGAAAAAGCATTCAACTCCTGTCACTCGCATATGTTCTAATACAGCGAGGAGTCAGAAGGATTTATTGCGTGTTTCCCTTCTTCTAGGGCAGCAGCATCAACAACCAGCACGTTCTGCAGGGACAGAGAGGAAAGAGCTGTTCTTAAAGTACCTTGGCTCAGCTTGATGGGGTGTCCTGTCTCACTGAGGATGCTCTGCAGTGGCAGGGGTCAGTGCCACCACGGTGTGACAGCTCCTCCACTCAGCACCAAGGTGTTGCTTTCTGCTCTGATGGCCTTTCTTCCACCTGTCCGGAAAGGGCTGGATTTGCTATAAGTTCAGGTCTGCTCTTGCTTGGTCTGGAAGCTGGTTTTATTTTTGCAGAGAACGGGAGATACCCCCTATGCACAGACCTGTCCCACCACAAAGCCCTCACCTCTGCTAGGACATACTTCATCTCTGCCTCTAGCGACTGATGGCTCACAGTGAGATTTTCCTTTCCAACTCAAACTGCAGGCAAAGGAGAAGGAGATAGGCCAGTGTTACCTGGGCAGGAACATCCCCAAGAGCAGCTCCCCACCTTCCCTTTGCAGGAAGAGAACAGAACAGGTGTCCATCTCCACAACGTGTGCAGTAGAACAGGGCTAAATTAGAATGAATTGGGATACAGCGTTCATCTCCCGGCTCTTTAGAAGGATACAACAGGTCTCAAATCGCATGCAGGCGGCAGGTGGCTGCCTGTGTTTTGAACTCGCCTGCCACCACGATGCTGTCTGATTCTAATGAATCAATACCCAAAGTTCATCTGCCTGCGAGCACAGTGCAGCCCTCGGATAAACAAGCCCAAGTTCAGGCTGGGGAAAAAAGCAAGCTGCTGTTGAGACCGAGTCAAACCTGGCACCTAGGGAGCTGCCCGCAGAGGATGCTCCAGGCCAGAGCAACAGGACATGGCCCAGCACCCTGGAGAGGCCACGCAGTGCACCCAGGCAGCAGCAGCTGGAACGCCGGGCAGGTTCTGCCCCAAGGGCTCTAGGGTACTGCCGACACCATCTGCCCGCCCCTCCGGGCACGCTGCCTCGCACTGCACCTGCTCCCGCTGGCAAAGGCCCTTACGGGGAGGTAAGTCAAGCCTGGCCTAAACGTGGGGACCCCAGAGAGGATGACACTGGCCTGACATGCCAGGCAAGGAATTTTCAGTTAGAATGGCCCAACGGCTCCCAGAAATGAGCCAGTTCATTTGCAGAAGCATCCGGAGGTGACGTTTGTTTGCCCAGTCCCAGCATGGCCGCTCTCCGCAGCGCGCTCCTCGGGTAGCAGGGCGGCACGCCGAATCCTGCCCTGCGTCACTGCTGCCGCACAAACCCAGCGCAGCCCCGCGGGTACACACCCGTCCCCTCGCTGTGCCGGGCTCCTCTCTTTCTCTACCTCTCTCTGCTTCTATAATTAAAAAAATGGACAACCTCCATGCAGGCTTCTGAGTGTGCCTGCCATCCACAAACCCAATTTCACACAATGACAGCCTAATTAATCTTCTTCTTTTGTTTCAATAGCATACGGTCTCCGCTCAGCTGTGGAATATGGTGGAATCTTGCTGAGAACACATCTGTCAGGGCTGCGGCGTGAATAAAGGAGTGCAGCAGGCTTTTGTGTGATTATATCTGTATTTATATAGCGCTGTGCCTATCGTGTGCTCCACACACACACGCAGGATAGAACAATCTATAGAGTAATGTCCCGAATTTCAAGAAACACCTGTGATCCCAGACACTTCAGCATCAAAATGCAGCAGGAAAGCAGTCTTTTTGCCCAGGGAGACATCATCACTCCCACACACAGCACTCAGGTAAAGAAAGATTACGCCACTAGTCCAAGGTCACACAGAAAAACTGTGACAGAGCTGGGAACTAAGCCAGCCTCTCAGATCCTGAGCTTAACTCCTAAGACACCCTTCGCCCTGGTTTGCAGGGGTCTGCCTTCCCACTCTCCTTACTGGGTGGTAATTAGAACAAGTGAGGCCCATCATTGGCGCTTCTGTAGAGCTGTGGAGATGGAGATCCTTATGCTTAGGAGCTCCTGTGGAGACCAAAGCAGCAAACTGAGATACTTGGTCCCAACCAAATTCCACTCACGCCAAGGGAAGCAAACCCGAGCTTTCTCTTCAACCTCTACTCCAGCATTCAGAACACCCGTGCTAGCTGTCCATCCCCCAACCTCCAACTTGGGCTATCCAAAGTGGGAAAAGGTGGGCTGAATCTGACTCAAACCATCTGTAGTCAGTCAATCCCGCCCAACCCATGCCAAGTCTTGGTCTGCTTACAGTGCTGAAGACTCTCAGGGCTTTATCATATCTCCTAATATTTATGTTTGTAATAATTTGGTTTTTAATTCCATGAAATTATGGGATTAAACCCACAATTTTTACTGAAAAAAAAGACCTTTCACCTAAAACATGACCGTGAAGCCAAACCTCAAGAACTCCAAAGACATTAAGGACTCCAAAGAAATCAGTGTGCTGTGCTCTCTGGATTGCGGTTGTAGGCTGATGTTTGTATGTCTGGGGTTGTCAGGGCTGCGCTTAAATTACTTCACCACAAAATAATGAAAGGTCACAGGATTTCAATCAAGATACTCAGCCAGTATAAATCTTGTCTCTCCATTGGTGCTGTACAGACTTAGACCGGCCAAAGTCAGGCTCAATTTATAGTTTCAATATCAATCAATAAAATTCGGTGTCTCAGGTTTTAAATATGAGAGGTAAACACGTCTCTTCCCCAAGGGAACATGGCTCCATCACCTTCAGTGGAGGTTCTTGCATTTACCCCCATGGAGAACCTGACCCATATCTGGGAATCTTCTGAAGGCAAAAGCTCTGCTTTGCACTAACAGCATTTATTCCAGACTGGCTGCCTAAATTTTGGATAATTGCTAAAGAAATTATTTCACTAATGAGCAGCAATAGCAACCATTTTCATCGGGAGCTACAGCCATAATTAGGAAGACAAAAAGGGGGAGGGGGAAGAACCTTCAGGTTCTTTAGGATAATTATAATTTGTGTCAAGTAAGACAAATAATATTTCAATTTTGGGCAACACGTACCTCTGGAATACATGTGGGCTGGTTCAGTCACAACATGTCACGAGAAGTACTCTGATCCGATATTTGCAGTCATACAATTAAGCCTGGCATGTAATAATTAAGAAGGCAGGTGTACTCGATACGTACTACAACGCTTCTTACTAGGTGTTGTCTTACGTTAGCCCATCCGTCGTTAAGTGATCACAAAAGACAGAACGTAACTGCTTACAAAGACCCAAAGAACGCAAAAGAGTGGTTCATTCTGACTCAGTAATTGTCCCAAATGCTGGGACTGCATCTGCCACCAGTGAAACCCCCTGGAATTGGATGCTGATGGTCCTTGCTAAAGCATCACCCAAAGAACAGCGGTTACTAACAGCAGCAGTACCACTGTTACTCTAGCATCCTTCCTCCCTAAAGCCAGTGCCCGTCCCGGTGAGCACCGGTGCTAACAGGAGCTGCAGTTCGCATGTCAACACACAGGGAAACAATTAGGAGTTTTGTCCTACTCCATAAATACCAATATTGATAAAGTAGTAGAACCTAAAACGCCACCAGACATTTTTATGGTCCCAAAGAACTTCCTGAGTTATATTAAGTGGGCTGAGGAGTTAAAAAGGAGCACAAAGTCCCAACCTTTGAGACAAGTGCTTAGAATCAGGAAGAAAATGTCACCTCCGGAGCAGGTCATTATATAATTATCTGTAACAGGGATCTTTTTATCATCTGATTCCAAAGTATCTACCACTAACGAACCACACACCCAATCCAACTCATTCTAAATGGTTACTTTTATGCCTCCCACTAAAAGAGAAGATTTATCAAAGCTACCCGGGGCATTTAGATGCTAAATTCTCATAAAATTTAATGGGAACTGAGCCTCCTTATTCCCCAAACGTCTTTGAAAACCTCAGACCAAATATATACAAGTCCTATTCATTCTGAAGGCTCCTAACGCACTTTACAAGTGTTTCTGGTTCTGTACAGAGCCCGTTTCACTGCAGCCCAGCTACCTCTGCAATGAAATACAGCAGAGGAGCACTACATAAAAGTTTAAAGACTGGAAGTGAAGAATACCCAGGGGTAACTGGGTGAGACTTAACGGCCTGTGATAGACCCGAGTTCAGAGCGGATGATCTAATGCTCCCTTCCGGCCTCAGAGCTGGGAAATTAAAGTGACAACAGAGCCGACCGAAAGCTTGGGGAGACCTGGGAAGGTGAGGTGGGTGCTGAAGGAGACAGACATCTCTGCCACCTTTCAAAGCAGCGTGCTGGCTGCACTGGGCAGTGCTCCTGCAGCGGAGGAGGGAGCTGGCTGCCTTCATCTCCCTTGGGAAACTCTGCTTGGAGCCCAGCTGGAACGGCCAGAATGGGTTCGCAAAGTGTCTGAGTGATGGAGCAAAGCTCCAGAGCATCCAGGAGCTCAGCTTTTGCACTGAGACTAATGTAAGCCCTGACTTGGAAGCCTTGGCGATGCTCTGGGGTGGGTGTGGTGGCCTCAGGAACAGCCATTTCCATTGGCTCCATCACCACCACCTACAACTGTTGGCTACTCCCCTAACCCCAAGGGGCTTTCTACACGAGCACAACCACAAGAGAGCAAACAAAGTTTCCTCTGAACAGAAGAAAGAACTGTCCCCTCCACACCAGCCTCCCTTCCCCATGGTTCTCACTCAGAGCCCTGCACGTTCGTGCAGCATGGCTTTCCTCCTGCTGATCCCAATGCCGACGCAAAGGCAAATATAACACCCCACAGGGAGCTGGGAATATATGCAATTATGGGTGAGCATATTGTTTGAAGCATACCTAAAAGGATTATCATTTCATGACACCAAAAATGATAATAATTATACCCACAATTTTTCATACTTACTTATTTTCAGACTATTGCAGATCCTCTTTGGAGAAGTGAAATTGGTGCCTGCAGCCTTGACAGCAAAGGACAAATGCCTTGACAGGACATAATGCTTCTCTAAGAATAATTAAATCAAAGTATGGTGTAAATCCCAACAGTGCCTCTCCATTGGTAGTATTTCTATCAAGAATCTTCAAAACCTTAAATCCAATATTTAAAATTTATGGGTTTCACCCAAGGTTTCAAGGTGAGAGGCAGCTGTAGCAATACTTTGGTGCTTCTGTCTATTGTGGCTTTTCTTTTACTCTGATAAAGAAAAATAGCAGAACAAAACTCTCACCTGCCTGTCATGGCACATGTAGCTTCTCCCTGAACACATAGGTGAAAGGGTTACAAATTAAAAAAACCCAAACAAATCCCTGATTACAAACCTGATGGGTAAACACAAATAAAATACAAACATAACTCTTTATACTGCAATCTAAATGTTACATAAATAGAGGCCCCAGGCAAGGTCAGCAACATGGAGACATCACCCACAGCAGAGCAGAACTCTCATTATCTCTGCTCCAAACCAGGTAACTGCTGCACAAAGTTGTCCCATAAATCGGACCAAAATACCCGGGTTTTTGTCAAAGAGCTACCAAGTAGTGCCACTAACCACTCTCCTCTCAAATCACATATAATTGAGACTGAGACTAGACACAAGAAGAGACACAAGCTCACGTATCCTCCCAGCTACAACACCGAGTTCGAGAAAGGAATTCCTACCTGCACCAAGGAGAAGGAAAATATGGTATTTTCATGGAGAGTCTTCCAAGGTTCCTTCAATCATCCTGATAGGCATGTAGGGATCATTCATCAATAACAGCAGGATTAGGGATGTCACAGCCTTTGATGAGAAGTTTCTGGCTTAGTCCAAAGGAATGATGTCCACCAGACAGACACCAACCCTTTGAACAACCCAAGCTCAAAACTCAAGTTTTGTTTAGACATCAAGCCTTGGCACACTCTGGCTGAGTTCTCTTTGAACCTCTCTGGGTTCAGCTGTTAACAGCACTGAGAAGAAATCTTCTATCAGGAGCTTTGGGATAAATGCTGGATCTAAGAACCACGAAGGATTGTATTCCTGTTCTCACAGCCATTGTTAACAAAGGCATTACTCTATTAACCTCTCCCACTCGGATTTCCCTTAATCTGTACATGCAACTTGGAGCCCTTTAAAATGTCTCCTCTGTCCCTCCTGTGGTTTTAAAACCTCAAGTTGTGCTGTGATCTTTGCTTAAGAGAAGTTAGTGAAGCGATGGATTCTAAATGTTATAATCCAAACGTTCATGGCTGGATGAAAATCCAGTTTATTCAGTAATGCTCCCGCCCCAGCACGCAATCACATTCATTTAGGAAACGGTTGCTGCCTGATGGGTTGAATAATGAAACTGCAGTAACATCAGCTTTGAAGATGAGGAACACAGGGGCACAAGTTTTGCTAGTTTTAATAAAATATCTTTATCGTTTAGGAGAAAACCAGCTCCTTTAAGGCAATCCAGGATCGACACGCTGAACTTGATTTTCACCTTCAAAGATCAACTCCGGCAGCACACCAAGACAGTAATTGCTGTTAGACCTTGTCCAGGGTGGGATTTTGTCACCCAAGTGATGGTCAACTCCGTGACCAAGTGCCCTGGCCAAAATACCCAGGGAAAAGATCATATGGAGCAGTTCAGGTAGATGAAATCCCAGCACACAATGCCGAACAAGCTGAGAGTAATGAATGAGTATTGTATTTGTAACTACTGAGCAGACACACTAAGACTATTACAGGGATGAAAGCTACACAGGCAGTACTGTACATCAGACTTATTTTGCAGAACTCCATAAATAAGTCATTTGACTTGGTAAAGCGCTCTGGGATGGCTTGGGGTTTAGAGGATGCTATTGAGAAAAGAATGTACATGTACACGTGCAGCTTATTATAAGGCAGCACGAGCAATTTCCTCCCTCCCTCAATGCATTTACGTTGCAGCACAGTAAGAAGCAGGCAATAAATAGATGTTTGATGCCCCCTACCATGTATTTTTTGAACAGAGAATACTGTTACTGTCTAAGTAAGAAGATCTGTGTTCAGATGGAGCCACAGATACGCTGAGAACTGTAGGCTGCGTTCTGAAACCATTGTAAAAGGTCACACGGAGGGAGAGGAGCAGCCTGCTAGACAATGTAATATATAAAATTTAGAATGTCAAATCTAAAGTAAACTTCCAAAAGTCTTTCCATAGGGGATGCTGAACAAGGAAGATGAAAGGACGAACTGACGGGTAATGGAACAGAAAATCAGGTGCAAGTGATGTTTAAAGTATCTGCTCAAGCTAGAACACATTTAAAATCCTCATCACAAGGCAGCTGAAGATACCTATGAAATTCCTGAGCATCATTAGAAGGTGTTTATCAAAAACCTTCCAGGGACATGTAGTTTTTTGGAAGTGCATTAAGAAAGGGTCTGTGCTACGAACTGATCGAACAGCTCTGTGTATAGATCCAACACGAGCACAGGAACTGCACTGCTTTGATTATCGACCTGTTGATTATCTACCTCTAACAAAGGACTGGCAATTTACCAAGCACATCTCACCATCACCGACTAATCTTTCATAACCTATTAACAGACGACCTCTTAATAGAACATGCGATCCAGAAACCTAAATAAGAAATCCCTGGGGTGCTCTGCCACAGCACCATTGCAGAGTCACCTGTTATTACTCAGTTTGTTCCTGTCTCCTCACATCCCCCACGCAGTAAAACGCACAGAGCCGGAGCTCACAGAGGAAATCAAGGGGCATCTTTTTATTCTCTTTGGTACCAAGGGGGTTGAAGGGAAGACTGATAGAGAACATTATCATGCTCAGAGATGAAAAAGACATTATACTCCTCAGATCTCTTTTTTCAAGGACAGAGATAACCCTGTGATCGGGAACTTATTGGATGTTCAATTGCTGCTGCACTCGAACGGAGTCGAAAGGCCAGTGTAGGAAGGAAGGAGCGTCTCAAGTGAGCTATCCCCAGGTGACCTCATAACAACACCATTTAGAGTTCTGACTGCACACAGCGGAAGACAGAGACCTATTTGTAGCAGGCAGAGCAGGAGAATTTAAGGACAATGTAGTTATTTCCTACGCCCTAACAGCACCTCGACACTTGATCCCTAACAGCACCTCGACGCTTGACGCTTGATCTCCATGGCCATCTGCGCAGCATCATCTTCTCATTTCCCGTGTCTAAATTTCCTCTCTTACCTACTTGTCACCTTGTTCCCACTGTTTTATCACCCCAGGGAGAGGAGACAAAAGCAGCCACACCTGGCGCCTCCACACAAACACAACACCATGCCCCTCTGTCTCCTGGGACCCCCAAACACAGCTCACCGCTCCCACAGCCAAGCCCTTTGCTGCGGCTCAGCAGAGCTGTTTTAAGGCTTTAAGCTCTGCTTGCTGTGCTGCACCATGGCCTCTCATCCGATGAGGCAGCTGATGAGGAGCACCCTTTCCAGGCTCCATACACCCAAGCAACCTGCAGCCAGCTCCCCAGACACCCCAGTGCTGCCCTCTTGACGTTAGCGTCCCAAGACTCCCATCCACATCTTTGATTCTTTTATAATTAGGATTTCATTTTTAGCTTTAGCCTAATTAATCTGTTATACATCATTAATTTTAGCTGTAAACTTTTTCACCACCTCCCTTCCCAAGACACGTCAAAGTCCAGCAATTAACTTTTCTCATCTCCCTTATCATGCCATCTCTGCTGTGTGCTCAAAGTTTTGTTATTGAGGGGTTTTTAATTGCGTTCGTTAGTTACTGGCAGCCCGTGTCACCATGTGAATGACAGTCTCTTATTAATTAATATTTACATTATGAAAAAAGTGTATGAGCATCAAGAAAGAAAACTAGAGTACAAGAACTAAAAAGATAGCTTTGGCTGTCTGTCAATGTATGGTATGATGATACGCTGCTTTTATTAGACAGCTAATTGAACGTAGGAGGTTAGAATGGAACGAACCCTCTGGAATTTCACAGAAATCACCCCCAGGCCACCCTGTGCCGTACTCTCAGGCACCGTATGGCCATGGGACTGCTCCTCACCACACCGTAAGCGACACAGAAGGGCCCTGTATCTGCATCATACAAAGTCACACTGTTGGTGCTTAATGCACAGATCAGAGTATCCTCAATCTGCGCTGGCTTCATGGATGCTCACAGTCCCTTTGGAGGAACCATCACATCACCCAGTAACCCATGGATTACGAGTTCTTAATGGCACACTTTGGTACCATGAGTTGCATCTAAAAGCATGGCTAGAGATACGTCAGTTAGGAAACAAGTCTGAAGTTATAATAGAGAAAAAATTAATTAGCAAAAGCTACAATAAGATAAACCTGAGATGCCAGATTCAACCACAGTTTACAAGGACATAAAATGATAAATTAACAGAGTTTGAAACGGAAATTGCACATGGTAATTACATGATTTATATTACATAAATAATGAATTAATATTAATTAATTCCAGCGATCTGGTTTCTACTCTCAGCTAAGACAGCACAGTTCCTATGCAAAGGAGACCTTCATCATTCCATCTCGGTCTGGTAAAACAACTTTCTTCTGCTACTTCTGTTACCGTGACGATTACCAGCACTTACAGAAAAAGGAATTTCTCTGGCTGTCAGCAGTGCATGATCCAGGCTGAAACACAGAGTGCCCTAGTGTAGGGCAAGTGCTAAGGATGTGGTGGCATCTTTCAAACTGCCACTCGCTCTCTGCTACAAATTAAGTCCAGCCCAGTACATTCTTATTAGCGGACAACACTCACCAGTGCACATAGGAAATTCGCTGGGGAAATATTACGCCTCCGATCATGCTTAGTTTCAGCTGACTGGATGTAAACCCAAAGAGAGAGAGAGGAGAACAGGACAGCGAGAAGCCCGTTACACCAAACACAGGGTGGGACCTGGTGACAGTGATTTATAGTGCAGTATTAAAGTGTCATGGTGTCACTGTCACTCTCTGCATTCTGTGAGCTAAACCACGTTAGCTGCGGCCAGAGCCCTGACTACAGAACTGTGTGCTGGAGGAACAGAATAGGATCTGACACTTTCTGCTCCTCTCCAAATTAGCACAATTCAGAAATTAAATTCTCCATGACACCGCTGCTGTAATTTGGAAGAAAATGTCATCAGGAGGGTATGTAGAACAGTGGGTTCTCATGTCAGTCTTCAGCATGGAGGTGAAGATGTGGATGATGACAAGACCCTCAAGAACACACAAGTTGTAGCAGAGGAAGCCCATACAGGCAGCCCAGTCTGCAATACCAAAATTACAGAGCCTCCCATCTTTTCGGAGAAAGCCCTAATCCTGCCACCCAGGTGAAGAGGCACTGAGGATGCTCTGCTGAAACTCCCGCTGGAGACAAGGGAAGAGGCTGAGCACCACGCACAGCAATCGCTTCTCTCTAAACCGGTGTACAAGAGACCTAGACAGCCAGATTCCCTTCTAAGAATGAGAGCCTGTGGCACCCCACGCTGCATTAGCGCGCTCCTCGCAGCCGGCCGGGCATGCAGCAGGCACTGCACGGCTGCACAGGGCCCTTCCCCACCCCAGCTGGACCCAGGGCCAGAGAGGCTCAGCAATCGCCTGGCCTGCTCACCCATGAAATTGTATAAGCTGCCCTGCATCCTGAGAAGCTCCCCTTGACATACTTCCCGCATGCAAAGCATCGATTACCTCCAGAGAAAGTTAAGGGCCGATGGTTTTAGCGACTCCTAATGAATTCTGGTCTGTAACTGCAGCCACAAAGTTGTGTGAGAAAACAGCAGCCAGGATTTAGGTTATTGTCATGTCTTAAGAGACATCAGCAGAAGCACACTTCATACCAATAGCTATTCCAAAGACATGATCGATAAAGTATTAGACATCAGTTTTCCAAGTGAATACACAAGTCATTTACCTGAGATTACACATCTGGTAACAGATCAGGGATGTGCTGGCTCCAGTTCTGCCTTCACACACTGTGTCTCTGTGCAAACCACAGCGCAGAACCTCCGTGCTGGAACTCTAATGCCCACTTTTTCTGAGGATTAGAGTATTTCAGTAAAGACTAGCAGAGAATATTTGCATGTACCACGGCCCTCAGATTCATGAAACTTTAATCTAGGAAGATTAGGCCTATTCCACTTCAGATGGTTAATAAAACAAATGAAAAAAACCTTAATGCTGTCGCTGTAGTTGAGAATCCTTCACAACTCAACGTAACCACCGTAGAGTTAATTTTCTCATTAAAAAGCTATAATTTCAAATCCCTTTTTTCCTTTTGTAGGATTTACAGTGATACAGCTATGCGCTCGTGCATATCCAAGGGATAGCTTTATAGATAAAGAAAAATCCTGTAACTTGTGGGAGATTTATTTTGCTAAGGACGAATGTAAATTTGGCAGAGAAATGCAGAATCAGGATGATGTTGATAGCTGTCTGAAAAATATATTGGTGGAAACTTAATTTCACTACTGGTAACAGATACCAGCAATAAGATGAAAAATTGAAAAACAATTTTCCATTAAAAACAAGTTTCACGGGGGAGTTTTCAACCAGCTGAAAGATATCTACATATCCACATGCATGCATTCATAAATCAAGTACGTTCAGACAAATAACAAGCACGAAATTAAATCCAAGCCCATATTACATACACATCAGCACATATTGATAAATACACGCCAACTCAGTAAATAGTTCCCTTCTCCTAAGAACTTCTTTCCAAGAGAGGCAGCAACGGGAGCCTGTTTCAGCTCAAAAGGATGTGCTGCCACTGCCCCATCCAGCTGCCCAAGGAGTCAATGCTGGCCAGGAGTTACACCATGCTCTTACGGGGGGGGGGTGTCCAAACGCCTCTCAAACGTGGAGAGGCTTGGAGCACCGACCAACCTCTCCAGGAAGCCAGTTCCAGGATCTGAGCCCCCTCTTCATACAGAGACTCTTCTCAGATCCATCCCGAACCTCCCCTGATGCAGCTTTGAACCTTTCCCACACTTCAGAGAGGAATGTTTTTTGCTTGCATCAAAATACTCCTGTTCTCACCTATTCTAACAAGTCATTCCATAAAGAGCTATTCATCCTTCAACCCAGGCACAGGTAACTCTTCCGACATCCAAATACGCCTGCACATGTCCAGCTGTTGTTGCTGGGGTGTTTCAACTCTGACTGATGCAGGCACAAAGGTACCTCTGCTAACCCCATGTGAGGAATGTCTCACAAGGAACGGATCTGCGGGAACTTCCCAAAAAAGAGACCAAATATGCACCCGAGGAGGTTACAAGGCTGAGGTGCATGGGAACAGAGCCAGGGTAGGCTCCTCTGTCCCAAGCCAGTTCTAGGGCAATCACACATCTTACACTGTTTCTCTCGTAGCCACGTTACCTACCTCACACTGTGCCGACGCGACTGAATGACACGTCTGACTAACACAGAGAGAAAAGAATCTGGATTCCCCTGGCTCTTTAACAACACTCTGACCACTGGAACTTCCCTTCCCTACAGAAAGCAATTCATGTTTAACCTGGTCCTCAAATCAACCCTTCTACCCAGCACGAGACACCTTTCTCCTCCCCTTCCCCAACGCTCCTCTAGGAAAGAGGAAAGAAAGATGCCTGTACTTTCTGTCACGATGTTATTTAACATACCTTTTTCCTGTCAAGGTCTTAGGCTTTTGTGTGTCAAGAGACAAAATCTAGATTCAACCCTTTTCCCCTTTCCCAGTGCTTTTGAGTTGGAATGCCTTCGTCTGATATAAAAGAGAAGAAAGCAAAGAAAGTAAATCCATCATTGAGAAGGATCGCCCGAAGTAAGATATAATACATACGCCATACATGATTTAGAGGATTCTGGCATAGGAACTGAGCGGCAAGCCTCTGCATGCAGATTCATCGATAACGCCCTAATTTATGTGACAACATTTAAGAAAAAAAAAATTATGAAGGAGGAATACACAAAAATAAATTTCCTTCAATACAGCCTAAATTTAATAAAGCAATCTAGCAACTGCCAGTGAATACCAAAACTCCAGAGTGATTAAATAAGTAGAAGCATAAATTATGCAACACAGTTAATCAACGCGCATGCAATTTGGACGAGCTCTTCTGCAGAGCGATGCAATATTCAGAGGGGGAAGCGCCCACTCTGCTCTGTGAAGCCTCTGCAGCCCCGACCCCGCAGCATCCTGCAGGCACAGGCACCCTGACACCCTCAGAGCACGCAGCACCTCGGGTCAGTGGCGCAGTTGTGGGGACAGGCTGTCCTGACCATGCTGCAGGGAGCAGCTCGGTACGGCAGGCTTTCTCCCATGTGTGTATTTTAACATATGGAAAGGATTTCCTTCCTCAACCCTCATCTAGTCTTGACAGACCCAGCCTCATCCAAACGGTGCCCAACTGGAAAAGTTGGATTTATTTTCCAAAATCACTTTTCCCACTTAAAAGCATCGGCTTGAATTCACACCCCATTTACTGCAGTGCTTAGCATCACTGACCAGCTCTAGCAATAGCTTCCCCAGGTTCCAACATTCACATAAGCTTCTTCACATACCTACACGGGCACTTTTTTTTCCCTCTGCCGTTTCAAAGGCACGAATTTATGCTGGCAACTTCAAATGCATTTAAATGGTGCTAAAATGGTATTTCAATGAGATAAACAGCTCAGTCATTCCTTTACCCGCCTCAGACACGGGAGATCAAGGTTGGTTTCCGTGCCTGTCCACAGCTTTGCTTTGGATGGCTCGCAGAGGCCCTTATGTTCACAGGTATTTCCACGTTGTTCCCTTGCAGACGTGTCAAGCCTTACGTAACTACAACCACTCAAGCATCTGAGCCCAGAACTTACTTTCCCTCTGTACCCAACTTTTGTCGTCTTTAAAATTCATGTTAGTGAGTCCTATATTCATCAAGATAATGAGGGATGTGCATGCTAGAAATCATGAGGTGTTGGGATAATTTTAATCTAGCTGAGACTGACAACCATCAGGCTCCTTTGAAAATCACAGGTTTAAAAATAAAGCCTGTATTATTAACGATTCTTAGGTGCAAAGGAATCTGAGCGCTACAAAGACCTTCTTTTCTATCTACTGATCCTGTGCTGCCGCCGTCAACACGAATGGGATTCAAATCCCTTTTATACACAAGGAGTTTATATTTGTACGCCCTGAATTCATAGATTCTTGCTCTTTCCTTTTTTAGTTCCATCCCAAATACCTCTGCTGAACTGGTGAAACCATCTCCAGCCCAGACCAGGAACTCCTTGAGCAAACTGTCCTTCGTTAACTACTGCTAATGGTGGTGGCCATCACAGTCTCCCTTTAGTTTCAACTACAGCGAGCAGCAGGCAGATTCTTTTCAAGTTCACCCTCTTTAGGTCCAAGCAATCAGGGCTCCAAGCTGTGATTTATTAATTATGCGACATGCATGAACGGAAAAACCCAACACACCAGCAGCGAGCTTCCACACAAGACTGCTTGTTAAACAGTCACACATTACCTTGGGAAACAATGAGACACACATCGGAAATTATCTGTGTGACCTTGAGCGACTAATTAATCAGATCTGCTGAGAATCACGACTGATTTATTTCAGGTGACCTTAAGAATGCGCTCGGAAGGTTTACAGGAAAGAGATGAATGGCAGGTCCAAAGCTGGAGAGCTCTGACGTTCCCCTTACAGCTGCGACCGACCCATTGCCCTGTCCCAGCACGTCAAAGGGAACATAACTCCCTTGAAAGAGGGTTCTCATGAAGATTACATGGCGTTTGCATGTTTTCTCTAGTAAGCACTGCTGGGCTGTGCCAAGTGCCAACTACAGAGCACATTCCAGGGCACAAACTGAGCTGCTACTTGCTGCTTACACAGATTTCTCACTGCAAAGCCTCCGCCTGTTCCTCCATTCCTCAACTCCCGCAGAGCTGGAGCCTCTCCTTTGCTTTACCCCTCACTACTCCAACTCCGACCCAGGGGATAGTTCCAGCTCTGTTTTGTGCTATCGCTCTCGCTCGGTATCTCAGCAAGACGCGTGCAGCTCTCGCAGCAGTTCCTATACACTTCACAAAGCAATCTTCCTAATCATGATCTGAAGCAAAATCCAATTACTGGCCTACTCTGCTGTCCATTAGATTACTATTAGCAAAGATAAAAGCTATTGCTCGCAGCACTGCCCTCCCTCCCCGCTATCCTAAAGCCGCCCCCTCACACCGCTCCGGCAGTAACAGCAACACGCTGCTATGGAAGGACCCATCACGAGGAATATCCCAGGAATACCTTCCCTTCCTGTCAGCAACATGAAGCGACAAGCAGTCTCTGCAGCCAGAAGTGAATGTCACTGATGCTCATGACAGCCCAGACTGGAGGAGAGCTCAGCGCTCGATGGCCATCACCTCCAGGCACCTACATGGCAGTCACCTTTCCCAACTACTCCAACTCCACAGAAGTCTTCTGGGGTTTGATGCTTGGGGCTGAGTGGTTTTGATAAAAAAAACCCTGCCCACAACCACAACTGTTGGAAACTCTGGCCAAGGAGGGACAGTAGACACAGAACACTCTTCCTGCACCTCGCTGACCTTCGCAACGCTGAAGAGCAGCTGCGATGGATTCGCCGCACAAAGGGCCCATCTGAGGAGCAGCGAGGGAGCAGAGCACAGGTCTACATCAAGTACCCAGCCTGTTGGAAAGGGGAGGCAGGGGGTCACTTTGGGGAGAGCAGATGCATACAGAATACCCAGACCAGACCCTGGAAAGCAGGGAGCACCTTTATCGGGGTGCCATTATAACTGCTCATGGCTTTTCTCCCTCTCTGTGATAACCAGGAGTTAACTTTGCTCCCTTTCAGCTACGCTCCAAAACACAGGCACAGAGAGAAGCTTCCTGAAGCAATACAGACAAGGGGACAGGACTTCTAATTAAAATGCTAAACCTTGCTTTGCCACTTATTTCTTCTGGGATCCATCAGTTCACCAGCCCGTACCTTTCCCCTCTTTACCCTGTTCAGAGCAGGGACTGCATTCTCCCGCAGCACCTGTACATCACCAAGCACAACACGACCTAATCTCAGGACACCTCAGAGTTCCTCTAATATAAATACTAATATGCATAATTATATATGCTGATAGAGTGAAAAGATTAGATAAACCCTAGCAGTGAATCTGCTGCTCTGAGAGCTTAGAGATTCCTTTGAGCTGCTCGGGAGGTGAATTTGATCCTTTGTATACAGTCTCCCTTTGAAGTGTTCTGATCCTTTCCCGTCCCCTCACGTTCATAACACTCATTTCTGAACTACAGCCCAGCACAAGTTGGTTCAGATAATTTCCCATCTATTCAATTAAACCTTATACGGTCATAGGAAACCCTTTAGTTCACTCTGGTCATTTTCATTTTTCACCGTTGTTAAGTATAAAAACATATGTGTGTTTATATATATATATATATATATAAAAAAGTGTATATATATCTATAAAACCAAAGGTAACATTCACCATGCCAAGAGTACGTAAGAGATCCAGCTCCCTGAGACCCCACTACATTTGCAGAGATGATCTTGGCTTAAGGATCTTAACTAATTTTCCCTGACAAAGATGGCTGGGGTGATAATTCGTCCTCCACAGATGCCCAGGAACTCCGCCCTTGGAGAGAGAGCTCTGAAGTAGCCCGCTGCAGCTCTTATGATGTTCTGCAGGTTACATCCACCACACAAAAGAGCTTCCCGTTGAGGTGAAAAAAGAAGAAATGAAAGAAGAGGCAAGGGGAAAAAACGGTTGAAAGGATTCCCAAGGAAAGCTAGAGGCCTCATTTAACAGCAGTTTTCACGCGCTTAATCAAGCTTTGGGTTTTTGTGTTTCTCTTTGATGTTTCTCCAGAAGCTTCTCACTGCCAGCGGTGCGAGTCCAATGGAAATCAGGCAGAGTGACTGGATTGTGCAGTTGCTCACAGCCATGCCACGCGATACAGGCTCACAGGGGTTTACATATCTACCACCTTGAGCACAGAGATGTGTGACATCGCTTCTCACTGCCAACTCAGGCTTCCTTGTAAAGCTCACGAATCAAAGTGCCAGATCCTCAGCTAGTTGAAATTGCAGTACTGCTCTGAGGAGTTGTGCCAAACCACCCTTGCTGGGAAATACCTGGCTGTACTTTTTCCCCCCAGTGCTTACAGCACTTTTAGTGTCCCTGTCACCACTGCCCTGAGTGCCCAGGGAAGTCTGTACAGCGGTCAGACTGGAGAATCCATTTCTGTGCAGGCTCAGGGAAGAAACATCTCCAAAACACTTCTCTTCATAAGCAACACTGCCCTGCACTGCTACACTTGGGATTCTCCTGGTTGCATGTCTATGTAAATGTTCATATGCCCTGATGGAACATGGATTGATCCTATTTTTTCAGCAAAACAAATCTTTAGTAAATGTATTTCCATCTCTATATAGTACTATTTAATAGGCATGGAAATGGCTAATAGGGAAGAAACTGCAGAAGGTTCTCAACATGAACTTCAAGGGTAGGATTAACTTCATCCAGTTCTATAGCAGATACACATGCATGTGCGTCTGTGCAGTTGGCTAAAATAAGCCTTTACAAGTAGTCACTGCTGCAGTTCTGGAAGACCAAGTCGGAATTTTCTCAGGGATGGACTGTGGGTTTTGCCTAAATCTTTGCACTGTTTCCCAAATCCTTTGCCTGATAAATAAGTGTAGGATAAAACTTTATGATGACCTTCCAAAGGCAGGGCACAAGAGATCAATGTTTGGGAGGGTTTTTTGTGTTTTGTTTGGTTTGGGTATGGTTGGGTTTTTTTTAGTCTAAATGCATTGTAAGCAGTAGGTTGCTCTTTTATGCTAACTACATCTGGGAGAGAATGGAAATACTTGCTGAGAGAGAGGCATAAAGAGCCCTGATATCAAAGGCATTGAAAGCTTTATTTACACTCACCCTGTGTGAATGCCAGCTTCCATATGGTTAGACCCATGGATTACAGCTCTGTGGGGGAGGGTGAATAGGTTATCTGGAGCTTCTCATACAAATTGTAGTCTTCCAGCAAATTACAGAGTTCTCAGCTGCTTCTGGTTTAATAGGCCTATCTGAGCTCCTTCATCATTCAAATCTGGCGTGAGCTGTGGTGATGTGGAACTGCTCTGAACTAAGTGTATAAAACTCCAGAAAAAGAAAGCAGAGGAGACTGTGTTGCTCTTCAAGATCACTATAACAGGTGTGTTTTCTCTCCAGTGGGGATTAATGGAGGGGAGTATTAGAAACAGAAACGAGTAATAGTGGAAAACCACTTCAGAGCCCTCTCGCACCTCTCCTTGTGCTGCTGTGGTACTACAGGGTGAGTCAGCATTGTACTACAGACTGCTTGACCCCGAGCAACGGAGCTGCGGCTCTCGCTGCTGTTTGGGCTGAGGGATAGCTGCCTTAGCAGAGACACAGCCCTGTGCACAGCCAGAAAGCTGTTCTGCTGGACTGCTAACAGTAGTAAGTGCTGAGAAGATCCCCTTTGTGTCGGATATGACACTCCACATACCTGTCCTGAAGCAATGTGGCTAAGCAGATCCTTAGCTAATTGGTTCTGAAAGCAGGGGCCGGGACATACACAGAGAATAGAGATGAAATAATACAGCTCAAAACGTTTCAAATGAGAGGATACACCATGGCAAGACAAAGAGGCCATGGCCACAAGCTGCAAGGAGAGAAATTCTGATTATAAACATTAAGAACAGTCAAGAAAAATATTACCAAGAAAGTTCCTAAAGGCTGAGGAATCTTCATCCTTGCAGACTCTGAGAACCTGGACTAGCCAAGGCCCCTGAACCTGACCGGGCTTTGAACTCAGTCCCAGTGAGCAGGGGGTTAGGCCAAATTACCTCGGGAGCCTGCTCCCAAAAGGAATCTTTCATCAATTCTGCCACTCCGTGCTTTCCCATCCTGTTAAATCCTGACATTGCTGTGAAAAACTGCCTGGAAAGCATCATGTCCTGTGGCAATATAAACAAGTTAACAGGGTACCAAGCCAGAAAAATTAACAGGATTTCAGACAATGGATGCACACGGATTGTCAGTGCCTTCAGTAGAACAAGAAGCCGTCAATACACACAGGGAACATCTCCATAGCCTTAAGAAATCCACCGCCTCTGATATGGCAGTATCAAATATGAAAGTCTCTTCTCTTCTCTGTAGATTCACATATATTTTTTATAATCCACTGATCTTGCAGATATTGGAGCTAGGTAATGATAACCCTTCGTGCTGTTCTTCCATCAGAACCCTTGAAGAATTATTTACCGACAGAAAGAGCTTTGCTTTGATTGCTGCCTATCTGAACCATTGGGTGATCAGGCAAAAATCAAACCCAATTATTTCCGTGCCTGCACAGTTCCCCTCACAGGATGCCTTTCAAAGGCTGAGAAACAAGCTGCACGGGATTCAGGCTTTACTTTGTTGCACAGAACAATTAGCACGCTCAGCTCCTTAACGATAAGCGCCGGTGACTGTCATTTTGAATCCTCTCTTGCTTGCTATGGATCCTCAATGCAACAAAACGAGTGTATTGGCAGCGTGCTGCTAATTAGCCTCAAGCCATGGGGAGCAACACGGCTTTTGACAGGAAGGATGTGGAGCTGGCCAAGGCCACCTGTGTGCTGGGGCACAGGATGTGCCCGGTCCGTGTCAGGACCAGAAATGCTGAACACAAAGGGGTCAGACTCAGGAGAGGCAGGGCAATGGCAAGAGTTTTGTGATTGGGGGAGACTTGGATTTGTTTCACCTAAAGCTCCTGAAGTAGGATCAGCGAGCAGCGAGCAGCTCCCGTACTTCTACAGCACATGGAGAAGACATCTCTGGTCTTTCGCTGGAAACCTCTGAGGGCTATAGCGTCTACACCCCTTGCTTTAAGCCTTTCATTAAATAAGAACCCAGAGTTTCATCAAACCCATGAGGTTTAGCTCATCCTGGAGTTGCTTTAAAAACAGCACTTTGCAACTCCAAAAGAAACAGAGAACAAATAAACACACCGAATGTTGGGTTTGGGTTTTTTTTTAAACTTACTATTTTCCAGTCAATCCAATAATAACTTGTAATTATTACAGCCTTGAGGTCGGCATCACTGGTGAAGGATGTTTTTCTGCACTCTCCAGAATACTTCAGCAGCAATTCTTTGTTAACTCAGGGACTTCTGCAGCAAGGCAGCACAGTGCTGGTGCCAAGCAGCTGATTTCCATGCAGCTGCATCATTTCCCACAAAATTATTCACAGCTTGGTGATGGGAAAGATAATAAACATATGGATTAAGATGGCAAGGGGTTGGAGGAAAGAGGGTATAAATAAAAAATGCCATCTGGGGAAACAGGAGACAGAGTAGGTATGAGTAAGAGAAAAATGGGATCAAAGCGACAGGGCTGACTTCGCCAGCTTTCTGAAAGGAAATCCCTCTGTAATGAAGAAAATGAATGAAACTGGTACCAACCCCAGGCATGGTAACACTGCCAAAGAATACTAATGTAGGTAAAGAGATGGAATTCCATCATCAGAGACTTCCCAGTTGCCAGTCCAGAAGATAAATCCCAATGAACGTACGTGCCACCTGCCAAAGTCACGGTCAAAAAACCAGTTTTTACCTATTCTGTCACTTTGCTCCAGAAAAACAGATCCAGAAGCTGATCTACATTATGAATCACCCGACATGATCTCACAACACAGCCCACAGCAGGAGCAGAAAGCTCACAGATCAGCACAAAATCCATCCAGCCAGAGCGAGCTACACGCGTATTACATCTCCTCATCCATATGTACGATGCTTTTAGTTGCTTTAATAGCTGAAATTCAGGGAAAAAAGAGGAAAACACAGGCACTGAAAGTAACACCTTATTGTGCCCTTTTCCTTCTCATTTCCCAGGAAGCCTGCTGAAAAATTCTGAGGCTTTAGCTGCTAGATGGCATGTGAGGATGGTGCTGCAGGGACGGATAGAGCTACAGGAAAATGGGTGAGGGAAGTGCAGAGTCAGCCACATCCTGCACGCCTCAAGCAAGCCAGTGCCCTGCAGATGTGCGGCTCGGACTGTAGCAAAGCCCAGCTGGAAAAGAGTGTGATACCAACAGCATCCTGGAGACTCGGGCTCAGGGAAGGAGCTGACAATTGCCCTGTTTTTCGGATGTCAAGATGGAGTAAGCAAAACATTACATTTCTCTTGACACCACAGGAGATACCCGGTTCCATTCACAGCCACGCCATCTGGGCTGCCTGCCTTCTGTTGTACTAACTTCCCACTTCTGTAAACAGTTCCTCTTGCTGGAGGCAGTTCTGTTTCCTAGAAATGCCAGCGTAACGTGGTCCTTGGCACGAGGAGGCACGGCTCTAAATGATGAATGTACACCCTGGAGTGCTTATCCCAGCGTAGCGCACACACGGAGAACACAGCTCGCATTCTGCAAGGACTCACCGCAGCTCTGCACAGGCCACGCTGGGAAATTAGAAGCGTGAGTCAGCTCCAGCCAGCACAGACCCCGCTGAGCAGACGTACGCAGGCTTCCACCTGGAAATCCTCCTGATACCATGTTCCATTCAATCACTGCTGCTGCAGGCCTTGAAATACTGGGTAAAGTTTCACTTGAACATTAAAGATCCCAGTCCTTGGGATTTTTACCTATCCTATTCTGTAGGTGGATGGACTGCTCTCATGCAGTGTGTATTTTAAGAGTAAGCACAAAAGCATCCCTTCAAATCAACATCACTATGTTTTACAGTACCAGGCACTTCCTCCTCTGCCCAACAACCTGTTTTTCTTCCCTTTATCTAATTACCTAAAACTCCAAAGCAAACAGATCATTTCCTCACCAGTTTCAAAGGTTTACAAAGCAGACCTCAGTGAAGCTATATACCTCTAATTCATCCGTTAAATCACCCCAGTGATTGAATATGCATGAGCGTTCCGGTCACCTTGCATGCCCTGGCTGGATCAGGTCGGATCAGATTATTCAGGATGGTAGGGTGGAAGTGTCACTCGAAGGCAGAGGAAGATAAAGGATGAGCTGAACATTTGGACTGAGAAGTGGGTCATCTTTTACCTCCTGTCAGTTCAAATATCTGACGATTCATACGGGTGCCCCGTGTTTTATCCCAACGACTGACCTGAGGCAGATGGAGGGAGAAGTTTGTGCTTGAGACTCCTCTTCCAACCAAGAGGCCAACAGATAAAGAACACAATATAATCCAGCAGCAGCTTATTTTGAAGCTGCCTTAAAAGACAAGTTTGGGTGGATGTGGCAATCGGAGCAAAGACTCCCTGACAGCATGTTTGGGCCAGGAACTCAGCGTGCTCACACAGTGCTTTAGAAGTGTGGCTGACGTGTGTGGTGGAACACGGTTCGGGTAGGACTGGGGAACACGTGCAAGGTGAGCTCAGGCAAACGCATCTGTGCCTGCAGAACTGAACAGCCTGGACTAAGCACGTCTTCCTCCCTCTCATCAGGGAAGTCCACGCTGCAGTGCTGGAGAGCCGAGCTCGGGTGTGCACACCACAGCGCTGAGACAGCTTATGGGCCAAGCACCTTCTCCCCATCCCTGAATACCAAAGTAAGGTATTAATTTCTCTTACAGACCAAAGGTTAACGCTGTCGTGCCTTTCTGCAGCAAGGAATCCAGCTGCCTGTCAGGTCTGGGGGCCTCTCTACCTGCAAAGCCTGGTTCCACTGACATCAGCAGTCCAGCACGTGCTCACCTTAATACTGCTGAGACTCCATCCTTGAATGAATAAAGCTCAGCTGAATGCCAAGCCTAAATCCCTGGCTGAAATCACAAGTGTTAGGCTCACTGCTGTTCTGAAGCCTCACCTCCCTTCACCAGACCCCAAAACTACGTCCAACCACTTGCTATCTGGGACAGCAAAGGCACAGGATCCATTGCAAGCAGATCTGGCTCAATTAGTACTCTCAAAACGAGTGATGGGCTTTGGTCTATAATGTTCTCAACACAACACTTGGATGCAAATAGGCACGGCCCTTCTCTCCAAAAGAGAAACATGGTCAACTACAATTATTAATTCTCCATTGTTGTTATGACTTTAAACTGTTCTTTAAAGCCACTGTGATCGCTTTCAAGCAGTGGAGAAAAAGAGCACTTTAATCACTAAAGGTGCATTAAAAATTCAGCACTCGAGTCCTGCCTAATAGATTGATATTTCCCATGAGCTGTCAGGGTAAGATTAGCTATTAAAAATTCACTTGTCCACAGGCATGTTAAATCTACCTGAAATTGGGCTCTGCTTGTTTTCTTGCTTGTTTTTATGTTTAAAGAGATGCTTAAACTCCAATCTATTCATAATTTAAATAAATCAGAGAAAGCCATTTGTGTCTTTTCCCAGTGTTTTGAGACCAACTTCCATTTCAAGAGCCAGCAGACACTCGATCCTGCTTGTCCTTTCCACGTGCCCGCAGCGTACCCTGTGACACACAACCACCTGAGTTACAATTTGAAGCCACGTGTCAAAGTCCCAAATCTCTGCACTGTCACCACAGGCTTTTCCATCAGCTGGGAAGACAAGAAACACAAACATCTGCGGAGCATCAGGAAGCCCAGTTAAAGCTTCAGTTGGCCTGAGAGTACATCCTCTGTCCCCCGAAGGCACTGGTGGCACAGCTCAAAGCACCATTTGCAGAATCCACGGATCTTGTTGTTTTCCTCTCGGCTTTCACACCAGCTAAAGGAACCCTGCTGCTGGCCAGGATGCTACGTGTGACCTGGACACAGGACCAAAGCAGTCCCCTCCTCGGCAAGCTTGTGTGATAGGACAAGAGCCCTCAGGACACAGAAGGAAAGGCTGAAGCGGTATCGATCTGCACAGCGTGCAGTCGGCACGTCTCAGCACACTGACTGAGCGATGTCAAGGTTTATCCCCCCCCGAAAAGAAAGGGAAAGAAGCCAAATGCCTGGCATCCTGGCATCCTGGTGGTGCTGGACACCTTGCAGCTTTCTGATCATAAACAAGTGACACACTACATTTCATTTAGAGGAAAATCAGAGCCATGTTTGCCAGCCTAAGTGAATTCTCCTACGATGAAGGTTCTATAGATAGCCTTCTCTTTCATTTCATGGTATTTCTTCCACCGTGATGCTACAACAGAAACCACACTGGGAACAATTTGGGACTGAATAGAAAATGATAGTGTCTAGACAGCAACTATGCCTGAAGTATTTTCGAGGAACAGAAAAAAACAAGCATTACCAGCAGCTCTAATAGCTAGAAGTTAATAATGACAACATTAATTTCAATTTTATCTGATTCAGTGTGGTATTTAAAACACCTCCAAAAATCCACAAAATAAAAACCGATGACCTGAAACAGGAATTCTAATTTTCAAAGTTGGACAATTATTAACAATTTGTACTATTCAATTAATACCGATTTTTCTAATGAATAGTATACTTTATGTCCCCATCTGGTGCTCAAACAGGTAATTAATTTTTATTCTTAAGAAATAAACAGAGATGCAAAGGGCTTTGATGCACAACTGGGAGGAGCAGAGCGGAATTAGACATTGGATTCCTTTGGCATTTTACAAAAATCATTCACTTGAAAGAAGAATCTAATTTAATTTTTTTAACATGCCAAGGATTTAATGCCTTGCATTCCACCTGCACACCTCCTTTTTAAAGGAGCCAGCCAAAATTTTGAGTTACAGGACATTTTCCCTGTCTTTGTGTGCTGCTAGAAGGCTGGTTAGCTTCAGCTATTCAAAAGGTCTTCATGGAAATATTTACACATGCAATGACCCAGAGGAGAACTCAGAACTTCAGCTATTCAAAAATATTCCTAAAAACCTGTTTTGTGTGTGAAAACAGGCGGCTCTGCCTTACGGGACACGCCACGTCAAAGCACTAACAAGAAGATTTCAAAGCATTTGGTTCTACTGAGATCAAATTAAGTCAAAACAGCAATATTTTGTAATTGCCTCCCTTGCATGGAAACATGACATACTCTGATAATTGGGGTTTTTAGACAAATACAGATTTGAAATGTAAAATTTCCTGGTTTTCCCATCAGTCATGCCTTGCCAGAACAAGCGCAATAGCCAGGACTGTTTGGGTCCTGTGGGCCAAGAGTCTACCAGAACCTGTTCCTGGATGTCCAGAACAAAAGGTACATTTTCAGAAGAGCTCATCTAAGATCTGCAGCTCAGTTCCCACCTGACTCTAGCTGCTTGCCTGTCCCACAAGAAGAAAAGCATCAAAAGAGCAGCATCAGAAACCTTCACATCAGCGAAACAGCTCCCAGGCTCATCCAATGCTGTCACGGCAAGGAACAACACCAGTGGTATTTAGGGTCTCAAAACCAAGTGTCTCCATCAAACACTACCCTTTCCATAATAATGCCCTTATAGGCTTCTGGAGGAGTCACTGCACGACTGCCCTGATAATGAAGTCCATAAAGGATGCAGTCTGCCTGCTGCGGAGAGCCTGGCGCAGGCACTGCCTGGCAGGGAAGGCAATCAATGACTCCGACGCGAGCGCCCTGTTGGCTACAGCATGGAGTTATCAATTTCCTTCCCAGCCAGACAGCAGCTGCTTCACTCTCTCCGTTAAAAAAACCCACAACAACACAACACAGAACAACACCCCACAAAACCCAACCCAAACAGAAACCACTAAGAAAAGGGAAAAAAGATATAGCAAAAAATCCTCCATCCATCAGCTGGTCACGACATCATGAATCAGACTTGAAACTTTTCTGTGAAAGAATCTCCCATGCATGTCAGGCTGAACATCCAGATTCTTCCCCTAAGATTTCAGTTTTTACCCAGTATAATCTCCATATTTCAACCTTAAAACAGCAGGGCATCTGCCCAGCCTTCCACAGGCAGAGCGCTTCAGCTGCTCCAGGCAGTTGAAGAAGCTCACCATACACAGAAGGTTCTCCTGTACCAGGGCACTGCCTGGCCAACTGTCCTCAACAAAATACAATCCATTTAGTGTTGGTAAAGTGAGTCATCTATTCACAGCCTGATTTTCCCATTAAGGAAGGGGAATAAATAAAAAAATGAGGGATATGTGTAACCAGGTGATGAGCAGAAAGAAAACCATGACCACAGCATCTGGTCCCCAAGCTTGTGATTGACCTACGGTGCTAGCTGTGCCCACTGAGCCAGACCCTGCCCTCGCTAAAACAGTCCCTGAAACGTGTGGAACAGTGTCACCTTTTGGCTGAGGCTGCCTCAAGCTCCCCCACCCCGTGTCCATTCTGACTGTCAGGCAAGAGAGATATGGACATCCATCCGAATGGATTGTACCAGAATGGTTACACTGAGACAGCCCTTTTCACAGCGAGCCCGGTTTAGAGTACGAGAACGCTCTGTAACGTGGTTTCCTTTATAAAAAGGAGAATAGAACTGTATTCAATTAAATCACAGCACCATTACACACAAGAAGAATTTGCAGAGGAACAAGTGCAATTCCTGACTGCTGATCCCAAAGCGAGCTCTCAAGATATGGCACACCAAGTAACCCCCATGTGTGTGTGTTCCTAAGGTAAATGAGCTCTTGGTTCTTGCCAGCCTGCCCACGTACTCCACTTGCTGTCCTGGCATTACCACTCTCAGGGCTTTGGTATTCAATTGTTTGTGCTTTTCAGTTTGTTAGACTTTTAAATTAATAAAACCGCTTTCCCCTTCAATGGTACACAAAGGATAATGAGAACAATCATCTCGAATCTGTAAAATATTCTAGGACACTCAATAAACTTGATACAGAGCATGCAAGCCCATAATTCGCAGGAGAAAAGTAGCAGATATTTCATATTTAACCACTGCAACTGTCAAGTCTGTGTACATGCATCACTGAAAGACTAAGTGAAGAAGAAAAAAATAAGAAACTACTAAATATATTTATTCCAAACAAACAGAACACTAGGCACTCACACAGACAGCACTACCTTAATGTAATATTTAATTTAAAGCCTGGGTTGCTGTACTAGCATTACCAAAGTTATTTCATGCCCCAGAATACAACCACACGGCTTTTATTTTAGTACTCTGTCATTAACCAATTCTCTGTGTCAGTCCTGAGCAGGGCCAAGCAGAAACCTCAACCCAAATGCCAAGACAGCCCACAAAAATGCTCATTCTCCATCTTCTTTCACCTTTCCAGGACTCCCACCAAATTAAACTTGTCATTGTAACTTGCACCCAGGTAAAGATTTACACGGGCTTGCTACCTTCCGTGCCCTGTTGCCTGACTTTTGGGTGGCAGGAAGCTTATTCCAGGACCTAGAAGCTTTTTCCAGGAGCTAACATGCTTGTCCGCAGCGAGTTTTGACTTTCAAATGGAAGCATTTGGGATGAAGACAAATCCATCATTCCGATGCTCAGACCTAAGCTGGTGCAGCCAAAGGAAATGAATCCACACAGTGGATCATTAGCCATGTGTAGAGAGTTGCTCCCAGAATTAATAGATGCTTTGTCATGCCTTGGGACTACTTTCAGCCCATTCCCAGTCAGCTGGAAAAGGACAGGGGGAAATTTCTGTTCTATTTTTGCCCTGCTCTCTCTCTCCCTTCCTGCCTCTTTCTAAAATCCACGCTGCTGAGAGCTCCTCCATGGAGTAACTCAAAATCTGGCTCTACCAAAAATAAATGCCCCGGTTATGCATAAACCTGAAGATGAATTAGCAAAACATTAGAATAATACTAATGATGAGCAGCTTCAGCTGCTCTCCTGAGTCCCGCCAGCCCAGGGGCTGCTCTGCCGAGCCCCTTCCTAACACGCACAACCGAAGGCATGCACCCCAGCTAATTTCAGGAGGCTCTATCTACCCCTCTGTGCACAGGAAACGTTCCAAACGCTATAACCCCTGTAAAGAGCCACCATCAGAGAGCAGACCAAGAACAGGATCTACATTAAGGGGACTGAAGTCCATGGCAGTGCTGATAGTTCCCCTCAGGTTTCTTGCTTTTGTTAACAGAGCAGAGACCCCCAAGGTCTCGCTTCAGAGCTGTCTGCAGCTGAGAGGTATTCACTCTCCTTATGATGTCAGTAATTACTGCTACTCAATTAATCTATCGCTCTGCAACTTCAAGTGATGCCAACTTTCCTTTCTGGCGTGTTACAGCCAAGGGGAGCAGTTTTTGTATGTGCATATACATAGTGTGAGTGTATCTATCTACAGATGTGTATGTATATATATCAGGAGCAAGTACTGAGAAGAAGCAGTTTTGTTTTTAAAGGCACGCTGAGGAAAGTCAAGCCAGCGTGCTGAGAGAGCTACAGCATACAAAGCACAGCACTTGATAGGAGATTTACATTTTGCACTGAAATTAAAGCTATTAAGATCAGTCTTTTAGCTACTTGATAAGCCAGGAAAGATGATAATAATACCTTAACTCTAACCCAGCCTGGTAAATCTCACCATGCTTTTAAAGCTGATCCCAGAGGGAACATAATGCAGTCTTTCACTGGTCATAAAACGGGCTGCCAGGGCAGGAGGGAACTGCCGCCTCACACCGGTACCTGTTCACTGGCCCCTCCTGGTGCTGTCCTCCTTATAAATGGCATTTTATCCCCCACACACACACAGCCCGACACCCTGAGCTGCTGCCTGACTCACGGAGAAAAGGCACCTTGCCGGCACTGCATGCTGGATGTATGTGTAGGGACATTGAGGCACTACGGTCACTTCAATGCAGGCTGGCTGTCTCACCCTTGCAGCGATAAAGCACAGGTACAAATACTGTTCTGAACTAAGCAAGCTGCATGTTGCCTCACTCACTATGCTACTACTTAATTCTTTCCTATAGATCATTGCTAAAGACACTGCAACGCTCGACTGCACTGGGAACCTGCTAACTGGAGTGATTTTACAGGCAGCCAAGAAGACACTGTCTATCCCAGATCACCCACCTCCACTTGTTTCTCCAAATAAATCCAGTGAACATACACAGTACTGATGTGTGTTCTAGGTAAGCAATTCTTGGCACATGGCAATATGTGAGGGGCCAAAAGATTTTCCAATTCAGTCGCTGCTCCAACAAAAGCATTCCCCTGAACTGACAGGGCCAAAGACTCTCCTTCCACAGGGTCTGAAACAAAGGGAAGGACTCATCCCCATGTTTGCTCAGGAAACAGCACACCTTCCATCTCCACTGGGAATATAGGCAGGCTGAAGACCCAAAGCATGCAAACGTTTATTTACAGGCGTATTATTGCCTTAGTTGCTGAGATACCAGCAAGAGCCATAACAACAGCACCACTAAATGGAAGTGAACTGGTTTTTCCGACATGCTGGGAACAGGTACCTTTAAAAACAAAGAAATAAATAAAAAGAACAAGCTGCTGGAAGGGCAACGGGTGCAAACTCAAGATCTCCTGATTTTATTCCAAGCTTCTGCCAGTGATTTAATGAAGAATCACAGACAAGCCACTTCATGTTGTTTCTCAATACATTAATTAGGAATAACGACACTCATCTCACCTACGGCTCCACAGCTGAAAGGTGCTATGTGGCAAAATTTCATTTTTGTTTCGTTCAAAAAAAAGCCCAACACCTGGAGACACAAACAATTTGCCAGGATTCTCCACATCAAAACAAACAGCAGCTCCCAAAGAATGCCCAAAGCAGTAACAACGAGCTTTTTGTACACTGCGTAGATCAAAATTCATTTGCCATGAGAAGCTACAGCTTTAGGGCTGCACTCTACTGAATCAGAAGGAAAAAGCCTCAGAAAATTTAGTGGCAAAAGTTTCTCTTGCCCAACTATCCAACTGGAAAGAACACATTCTATATAAAAACAGAGACTTCCAAGTTCCCAATACTCAATATTCTGGCTGAAGGCAATTGGCTTTGCATGCCACTACGAGATGGCACAAGGAGGAGTCCCAGAAGCCCGAGCCAGCAAAACACTCTTGTGCTGGAGCACAGAGCTGATCCTTGTCTACTCAAGTCTGCATCTTACAAATCGATTAGCATGTCACAGCACTCATCCCCATATAGATGAGCTTCACCACGGTGGTACCACTCATCACTTTGCCTACCCAGGCCTTAGTTTAGCATTCTGGGCCAATTGCTGGAAGAAGGAAGGGTTCTGCTTCTGTTCTGTAGGCACAAGGACAGGTACAGAAAGATGACTTAGCTTTTCACAGGGGGCACAGACAGATCTGAACCTGGCTCTGCACTTTGCATCTCATCACATGTTTGAAAGGGAAAGCAAAAATTATTTTGCTATCACCATTGTTTTGTGTCTTCTATTACTGACAAATGAATCTGTGGTAAATTAAGCTAAGAAATTTAATTGGCTCTGCATAGGGAAAACTGCAAAGCCTACATTTAAAACTACATTTATCATTGAACAATACTGCTGCTTTTTTAGCAACCAAAACCTCTAATCCAAGACCACACCACTGTTTCCATCAGTTCCAGAAGAACCAGTCAGGATAGTGGAACATTTCAGCTAAGGAAAATCTCCTTAGAGGGACCAAATGATGCTGTAAACTTCAAAACACCTCCAAGGCCACAAAGCTGCAGAACCCTGTCCTGTATCCAGAGAAATAAGCGTAAACATTTGGCACATTCATAAATAATTTGCTGAATTTCAAGACGTGTGCTCACCTGTGGTGGGTGAAGAAAAGCCGGAGCAGAGCGTTCGAAGCCTCTGTGTAATATCTCACCACTGCCTGGCAGAGCCTGCAACAGAAAGAGATGTTCCTCTACTCTAAACGCTAAACCAGGTTCTGCCCTGCGTGAAGTGATGTCATCTTTGCTAAAAACCAACAAGAATCACCCCTGCCCAGTTTAACTCAACCTGGCTGCCCACACTGGTGGCTGCTGCCTTGAGTAACTGACTCTACCAGCTGTAGAGTCAGCTGGGGTAGCTGCTACCCCACCACACACGGCTTTCACATCAGGAAGGTCTGACTCCCACTAAAACACACACAGTGCTGCGGGTGTGTAAAATTATATAGAAACATAAAAGATAAAATGAGGGTGTTATTAAAATGTCTCAAAGACATAATGGAAAAAGTCATAGTTTAATCTTAAAAGTCATCATCTTTGATCATTTTAAGAACTCTTTAACACACCTCCCTTGAAACAACATAATTATATGCAATTACACTTGCAATCTGGTGTTTTTGGCAGAGAGCTCTACCAACCTCCTGAATTCACTGCTGCAGGGAGTATCGCGGGTACGTATTCTTCAATAAACAAAGAAGAATTAGCAGAGTGAAAGGAAATCATCTATTTGATACTGGATTTGATTGCTAGAATGATCTGGGGTTGGCAGGAGGTTCAGAACCATAGCAGAACTTTTCCTGGAGACAGTATATTCTGTATCACAACCAACAGCCCATCCAGCGCCATGCAGACCGTACCCCTCTGTAGAGGTAAAGGGTGTTTTGGAGGACTCCCTGCTCAGTCCAAGCCTGGGGTGTTCAGTCTTCCATACTTCAGCCTCTCCCTTACACCACCTGAACAATCCCACAGAAATCACTTTGTGCAATAGTAATTACTCAACCCAGAGCTAGGCCCAGCTATTTATCCCCCTGACACCAACACTGCCACCAGACTGAACAATGAAAGTGCACAAGCAGCAAAACTGCCCAGGGAAGGAGCCTCTCATCATGTGTGTATGACTGGACCCCGTAGAAGAATCAACCACCAGGATCTGATCCTCTGTGGCGAGGAAATGGAAAACCTGAAACTGGAAAAAAACCCCAACCCAAACCCCACCCCCATCCACTCCTCTGACCCTGGAGCCCATTTATCAGACACAGCAACACAGGCCTCGCACAACTCATTGGAAGCAAGTGTTTGTAAACTGACTCTGTGATGTAAAGGGTGGCATCCACCACACACTGCTTGGTGGGAACAGGACGCTGGGTAGGACCTGCTGTCCTGATGTGGCTGTGACATCTCTTCAGTATGCAGAGCCTGTAGCTCCCATCGGTTTTTGGTTCGTTGCTGTTGTCGCTTTCTTTAAGTGAGAGAAAGCAGGAATCTTTCTTCAGCCGTATTTCTCAGCCTTAAATTTTTTAGTGAGTTGGAATGAGCTGCTCTCTTGATTAAACACAGGACTCTCTTTTACTCCATCATTTTCAGTATTATCACCAAGAAGAAACACATAAAAGCCTCACTGTAAATGAGCAAAGTTAATGAAAAAGAGCCATGTGAGGCTTGTAAACCATCTCACGGCTGCAGATCACACTGTAACCTATAGCTCCGGCACACCACCTTCCTCCGAGAAACAACGCTGCGATGGAAATGGACCCGTAAATTATCCAGGTCTGATGCAGGTAATCGGGAATGGCCAGTGTGAAGGAAGTCTCTTTGCTGGAACAATCTCCAGGAAAAACAGAAAAGGCATTGAGAGGAGGAATTTGTGCCTAAAGTCTCTGTTTTCAAAGCTCGGTTCTCACTGCAGGCTGGCCAGACGCAAAGCAGGGACGGTCTGATTCCAGAGGGGTTTGATCAGACCCTACACCAAAACACCTCTCCCCAGCCCACATTAGAGCTATGCATTCTCATAACTGAATATTCATTAAGAGAAAACAGCAAACAGACACAAAAAGAAGAGCATAATGAAACAGTACATGACTCAACAATAAATCACCATCGATTTTGCTAAGCCCTCTTGAACCTGTTTACATGATGGAGAGCAAGCCTAAAAGGAAGCCAGGCACAGATTGCGACAGTCTGCAAACTACCACAAAAGGCTTGGCAAATCAAGTGCCGTTACCTGGCTAAGCTAATTATCCTCCTCTTTTAGATTATTCAAAGAAGATTTATTAATTGTATAGGGAAAAAGACAGCTATGTACTTCCAGATTTCCTTTTGTTAATTTTTAATTCATTCTCTCTTAATTATTAGGACCTGCTCCGCAATGTCCTGGCTGAATTCTAATAATTAAAGTCCAGGTATTTGCTCTAAATCAAATTTGAGCTCAGCTCTTGGAAGGGGGTGGAGTGTGTGTGGGTTTTTTTTCTCTTTTGAGTAAGGGAATTGATGAGACACATTTGTTTATGACATCAACAGAATAGCTGGTTCTTAACAAGACAAACATCACCGCAAGTTAATTTGCAGGTAGCATACATAATGCAGCGGATCAATTTTCTATGAAATGTGGGATTGTGCCTGCGTAACAGCAACTTAAACCCAATGCTGTGTTGCCAGTGCCAGTCACCGTGCTGCCAACCCTTTCAGTGGGGCAGATGTAATCCCTTGCAGCGGGCAGGCTGGCACACACACAGCAACCCACTGCAAATGAGGAATGCCTTACATTTTACAACATAAATACTTCCTTGAGGACTACACACCCCTGTCCGTGGCAGAGGTGCCTTCTGCATGCTCTATACAAGCTACTGTCTCCCTCATCCTTTCTCTCAACTATTTTAAGCCATTTTATCTGTGCTAGCATCAGTTGTTGCTAACCATAATAATCTCCTTCTACATAAAAATTAAAGGGCTTCACAAGATTATGTAAAGTCAGTCAAGAATAGAACCCAATGTAAACACCAAGGAATGTATCAGCCCTTCGAGTTCCAGAGGAGATATAATCGTTGGGAAGCACCAGCGCTAAGTCTTTAGCAAGCACTCATTTGTGTAACAACTGCAACACCTTGAACAGGTCTATTCAGACAGACTTAGGGATGGGATTTCAAGAGGCTGATGCAGCTACAACAGTTTGTAAAGGCTACAGTCAGTAGTATTGCAATCAGGACTTAGCTTAACCACATAGACTGAAGTATCTCATCCTTGGCATTGTAGCGAAACTTAGACCTGGCCTTTGGTTTCACATACATCTTGGGGATACCTTTTCTCATAGCTGCTGCTGGACATGATTAGTAGCTTGCAAAGAAACACTGAGTGCAGCAGCCAGCGATTGTAGGTGATCTGGCTCTACAATGCTTGGGAGCTCAGAGATTTCACTTCAGCGTTCTGGGGCGCTTGAGAAGACTGAAAAGGTAAATTTTCATGTTCCTCTGAAACCGCCCATATTTCTGCTCCTCTCTCACAATGTTTTGCAACTTGTCTGTAAGCAAAGTTACCTCAAAACCTAAGCATGAGTAACTGTATCTGACAAATGGTTTCATTTAAGGGGAAGGAATGCTCTGCGCTACTCCTCCATCATGGGCACAGGGCACATGAATGCCTTCCTACCATGCTGTAAAATGAAACTTGCAATGAAATTGTTCACAGTACTTCTCTTCTCCCTAAATCCTGTGTTTCAGAGTACAGGAACTTCTCTATAGCTTCCATAACCATAATTCTTGGCATGCAGAGGTCACACCTGCTTTCTCTCTGCGACAAAAGATCTCACAACCCAGCCACGACAGGAGAAAAGCAACACAGTAGATTAAGCAAAATACAGTTAAGTGCTTTCTGAACGGAATGATGGCCTTTCCGGAATGATGGCCTGAGCTCAGAATCATTAGATCAGGTGAAGCTACTGAATGGACTTACCTGGCTTTAGCTCCAGAAAGTCACTGTAAAAAAGCCATTTCAGGCACTTAGGAGCCCCTGTCCTGTCAATTTATGGCTGCTGCGGTCACTGAGCTGTAGCACCATCTGCAGCAACAGGCTCCTGCCCTCACAGAATGCGGGCTGAGCATCCCCTCAGCCACCAGCGCTCATCGCTGGGATGTTCAGTGATCTCCAGCCACGCTAACACACCAGGCAGCATGCTGACTGGCAGGATGGCATTCATGCAGTCCTTCGCAGGCTGCCTCACCGACGGGGGCCTATTCCACATCCACAGCCTGGGAACCAGGGCCTGGGCTAGGAGCCAGGCTCCAGATGCCCTTCGGCCACTGGCTGTCACACCGTGCTGAGCCTGAGCCTCCAGCACATCGTGCTCCATCAGTGCAGTCATACTGGTCCCCAGTGGTGCCTTCCCATGGTGCTGCGCCGCACCCTGACCAACTCCGCCGACACATCTCGGGATGCAGCATCGTACTGAGCTGCCCTGAACAATACAGCCTGCCACAAAACCAGAAGTGGGTCTGCAAGCAGGTAACAGACTGAAGAAATTAATCCAATACCTATCTTTCAGTCCCAAGTCCCAACTGAGAATACTACTTGCTATCCCTCCCAAATCCCTGCTGTCCGTTAGATAAAACCAGAAGCACACAACACTTAGGGTGTTAATTTTTACATTCGGTATCAATGCTAACTCCGTATCTAACACCTGAGTAGTAGTCTCCTGACACTGAAATACAGAGGAAAATAAAGTTTAGATTTTCAAGTCACCATGTTTAAGAAGAGTTGTGACAGGGCCTTCTTTGAACGTGAAAAGCCCAAGTAAGACACACTCCATTTTTAATTCATTCCGCTAGTTACAAACAATACAGATGCTTCAGAACAGGGAATTACATTCTCTCTCACACTCTGAGCACAGCACTAAGAATGAACAATGAGATGTGACTATGATGGAAAGCCAGCCTTTACATCTAAATTTCAACCGAGCAGCCTTTCTGCACACTCCCGCCTCGGTTATACCATTGCAAACTGCAAGTACTACAGTGCTATCTGTAAAGTAATTAATCTTACTTCTCTCAGTCTCTCATCTACCGAACTACTATGAAAAATACTGGTGCATCCTGTTTCTGTGGCAAGATACTGCTCCTGAGTTATCTGCACATCCAACATTAATGATGAGACGCCTTGTACCTCTGTGGGATAAGATGCCTCCGAGTTTAAAGCTCCTAATGATTCCCCTCGTGAAATAAATCTGTGTGCCTGATAAAAGCGCTCCTCCATCCCTGACGGACTGCATCTGTACCATCACATGCAATGCAGATGACATCTATGTTCACAGAAGAGTGGGGTTACTACACCCTTATGCTTTGCAGGAGCCCGCAGAGGACAACTCCCCGGAGACCTGGGATCCAAGCATCCTACCCAGAGCTGCACTAGGTGTGAAATCACACGACCCTGGGAGCTGCCCTATGCCGCAGTGTTAGCAGTAAGCAGGCACTACTCATCTTACCCACTGGCAAGAAGGTATTTGTGGGGGTAGGATGGATCCCTGGGAGCCGCTATCTACCCCATGGAGCAGCAATGCTCTCTACCTGACTTGGTAACTCCTCTCCTCCTCCTTGCTTGGTTTTGATCCACAGCCAGGGATCGAGCCTTGCAAGAGTGAAACTCGGCTACTGTAGTTTCCGATTCTCTCCCCCGCCCTCGTTTCACATCATCCAGGCTGATTACTGTGAGTGGACAAAACAAATGTTGTTTGCCAGATGAAACAACATGGTAATCAGCGATGGTGTGCCAAACAGACATACCTCAATTAAAAACCCCACAACACTAACCAACCAAAACCCACCACCACTGCAACGAGTACCTGTTCTGCCATGCCTGGAGTTGATTCAGGGTGTTTCATTGATTCTACCAGGATGCTGAACCAAATGTATCTGAAATACACCTGTTTCTATATTATACATTTAAATCACTGGGGCTTCCAAGTATTTTATTAAGAAAGCACAAACAATGACCGAAAGAGAATGCTAATTTTCTTTGGTGGCTCTCTCTATTCAACTTCACTGATCAGACAGACAAATTAAGAAAGATGGTGTGCTTACCCAGAAGCTGTTTGTTAGACATCTTCAAAAATCGATGCTCGACACAATTGAGTATCTTTTTGCAATAGAATTTTATTTGTCATGTTGGGCTAGAAGCGTCAGTTAATAATTCACTCCACAGTCCCATAAACCTCCGTTGCTATCTTTCACACAACCTTGCAGTTTCACAGGCTGTTGTTAAGAGTAGCTTAAAATAGTCTGTTATCAGTCCTGACCCTCACTGTTATAACTCAAACAGATGCACTATCTGTGATCATTCTGACAAGGAAACAAAATAAACACCCCAGTAACTCTGAAAAGGACATCTAGGCTCTGCATACATACACGCAGAATGGCTATCTCACTCCAGAGCTCTGGCCACTAGCCCCAGGAAGGTCAACACAGCAACACAGAGCCACCATCCCACCCTTATAATGAACAGGGATGGGAAAGAGTCACCCAGCTCTGATTCTGAGTTGGATTTGTGTTTCCCCGAGTTCTTGGATGCCTGCATGTACACATCTGGTTTGAACAACATGAGTTCAAGCGGCGGGTCAACGCGGTAGTGGGAGTCTGTGTGACTTGGGTATACAGGTAACTCACGTAGCTAGGCATAGCTTGCTGTGGAAGTTTCTGGACAATTTTACTTCCTCCAGACTTTCTGTTGTCACAGCCATCATCTCTAACCGCAGAGGGCAGGACATCGGCAATGTGATTTAACTCCTAACAAAATCGGAGCTCCCTGAACACCCAATTTCTGGATCCTGTGAAGACACCTGTAGCTGGACTGTACCATGCCGGCGAGGAGGCTCTTGCATTGCCACCTTGTTTACAGACTAAAGAAACAAAGCCTGGCAGAGTGAAGAAACACTGAGAAAACAGAGGAGCTAACCAAAATTCATTATCTCACTATTGTAACTCTTCCTTTAAAACACAGCGTACGCAGACAGATGGGAATTCCAAGCAAAATCCATATGTTTTCTTTAAAAAGTCTCACAGAAAACTCTCCGCACTGTATTTGTGGAATTAATCAGCTGAGTGGCAAACACGACAGATCTGTGCTGTGCGTAAGCAGTGTTTGCACCACTAACACCCAATTGTTCCGTTACAGACTCCCATGTTATGGGTTTAATATTCCTAGCTGTGAAAAAAAACCACTTCGGGCTGAATGTATTGGGAAATGAACCAAAAAACTAGGGATTTAGATTCCAACTTTGCTGCACCACCACGGAGTGTGTTTACTACTGAGCTAAAAACTGACAGGGCAAGGACAGGGGACACAGTATTCCTGATGGATGCTAAAACTGAACTCAGCACCTACTGATTCCTCTTAGTTTATAAGAATATAATTAAAAATTCTAAGCACTGTGAACAATCTGAAGGCAGCACAAACAAGCCTGGGCAGAGAATTAATCATAATTGAAAACACAAAGAAGTATCTCTAGTTTTGAAGCATCACAAGCCTGTGAAGAGCTGGATGTTTTCATGGAAGGAAGCGGTGGCAGCAGAATTCTGAGAACTACAGGTATTACTATGAATAAGACAGAAATTATAAAACAAGAGGGTGGGAACGTTTTTCCCCTGACATAATTGAGATGTTGTTACTAAAAGGCACCTGAAAAAAAAAAATCTGTTTCTCTAGTTGCAGTGTAAGCATTAAGGATAAGTTAATGGTGTGTGAGCCACAGATGGCATCTGGTCCCACACTCGGCCACAGAAATCCCTGCACATTCCACACTGCTAAAGCCCCAGGACAGGTATTGCTCCCTGTTCCTTGTTTATAAAGGGTAAAGGAAAGCAACTCCAGTAGCTGATTTTTACACACATCTGTATCTGTTCTAAACTATCTACCTGGGTCTGGAACGACAGTATCACAGCAGCTGCTTGTTACTGTTGGCTCATTTTCTCTCCCATTGCCTCCAGCAGGTTGCAGCCAGAGGTGGTTCTGAAGTGGAAATAGCACACGATTTCTGTGGTTAGGAAATTATCAAGAAATTAGCCCTAGGAAAGGATGGAGTAATATGCTACCAATTTGTCTGTGTTTAATCTGTTTATATTATAATAAAATCTTTATTACAGAAAACACCTTTTATCTTTGCAATCAGCGATTCTTTATATCGATCACTGCAGTGATTCATAAACCAGCTCTATCATAGGAGAACAATAGCTGTAGTTTTATGGTGCTACCTATTGGAAGAGACTTGAGCACAATTCCAGTCTTCCCCTGCAAACACAGCGCTGTTTATAGACCTTGTCTGACAAATAAAACACTTTGTAAAGAATTTACAGAAAAGCTTTGTGCTAAACTCCTCCTCATTACATAAAAGCTTTTAATGTATCACCAGTTTTAAACAAATCTGCTGAGGGGATATTGTTTCTGCATAACAGTAATGGATTTAGATTACACTAGCATCAGGAATCTCTGGGTTTGCGGTTGAGCACAGGCTAAAGGCTTAATGCTTGAGAACAGGGTTGGCCTCACTGATTTATGAGGCCTGAGGATAATTAAGCATCCTCCCACTTACAGTGAAATTCACAACTTAAGACACACATCACACACTCCTCAGTACTTCATCTTATGTACAGGGATATGTATAACCCCTGCATGGGTGTACATACGTTATAAGGGAAATCCAGGCTGAAAGGACAGCAAGCAGACATGCAGTTGCTCCTATCACGTTACAGTACTTCAGTGTGAGAGGACTCTCCATTTTCCTAGTTAACTGCTAATAATTGAGCTGAACATTCAAGTAGCGACCTGAGGACTTGCTAGGCTGAGAAGACTCCATAGGACACTCCACGCAGTTATGAAAAAGGTTTTCAAGAACCAGCCTGATCCAACACAACACTGTGATCAGGGAGGAAAAAGTTAAGTTAAAAGCTTAAAACCCCCAAACCTTCCTCCTCACCGACACAGAGTGAGAGCCCTCTCTCTTCACACAGTGCCGTGGGGACATCCAGGATGAAAGAGCGATTTTAAAGAACAAGGGAGAATGGGTAAGACCAGACTCTTGCCTGTACAGAATACAAATGAAATGACTAGTGAAGAACAGGTGTGGCACGCTAGTTAAATTGCTTTATTGGTTAAACTTAATTAATGTCGTTATTCCTGGCTGCATAGTATATCAGATCTCTAATTAAGCAAACAATCCACTGATTAAAAAAAAAGTTATTGTAACTAAGGTTTTGAAACAGAGAGAACTACAGCTGACAACTTCACTGGGTGGTTCTGAGCCTGTACTTCAACTCTGACATTAATCCCAGCAGCACCATCCATAACTGGGTCATGCTTTTCCCAAAAGAATATTTATCTATCAAGTGTGGCAAATCAGATTCCCAGTTTAAAACTGGATGCAGTGTAATATTCAAAGGTTAGAATTTGCCTCCCTTTTCCGAGGGAAGGGTTTGCATCCTTCTTTTCTGTCAAGCATCCTCTGACCCAGAGCCAGTGCAGCAGACTGCATGGCAGCACCCAGGATCTTATTTATATGAGAATATTTTTTTTAAACTAACAAGGTCAAAACGAGCAGGAACCATTTTAATCTTCATCCCTTTTATGTTGGAGTAGTTTGATCACCTTAAGGGGATTCAAAATAAAGGTCTGAAAGCCATATGGGACAACACCAACATTAATCCAGTTTGCCTGCTATGCCCTCCACACTCCCCCCCCCCGCTGCCTGCCCACGGGATGCACTTGATTTGTCATGTTCAAAACAGACTCGGAGCTGAGGTCAAACAACGTGCAGAACGTACCCGTGGTGCTCACTCCACATCCTCAGGGATTACCCCAAATGGTGAGATTAGAGCAGTGTGGGCAGCTGGACACCCCCCTCCCCCCCTGCCTCCAGCCACCGCGCAGGAGGAGGGTAGATGCAGACAGACACTCGGACACATCCGGATGCTCTGGGGGGCCCTCAGGTAACTGTGTTTAAACATCAGCCTTCTCCTTTTCGGGAGGTAAGAAATTAACTGACTGGATCCGCAAGTGCAGAAGTCACTTGAAAAAGATGTCTGGGCTCCATCTAGGGTTAACAATGGAAATATTTCAGTCAGAGGAGACTAAACTGGATTATCTAGAGGTTCCTTCTGGCTTTAAAACAATGCATGCAGAAATCAGAGAGACAGCTGATGATCTGGCTCAGCATCCTGTGCCTGAGCACCAGGCTACTGAAGAAACAATTTCAAAACACCAGCCTATGAAAGGAAAAAACCAGCAGCACACCAGCATGTAAAAGGGTTCTAGTTATTTGTTTTTACCAGTGCCACACAAATTCTGGCTCGGGATGCTGTACACTCCCACAAGTTCTCTATCCATCCCATAGCCAACCACACGGCAGCAGAACTGAACCCCAGGGGCTTAAGGTGAGAGCAGAACCCACTGTGTGTCCATCCCTGATGCAGCCTCTTCCATTTCTGACCAGCATGAACGGGCTTTCTTGAATTTTAGCTACCTTTTCATGGGGAAAACCACACAAAAACAAACAAAAAACAAACAAAAAAATCCCCCACATAACAACAAACTGAAAAAATCCCCAAACAAAAAACAAAACCAACAAACAACCCCCCCCAACAAATAAAAAAACCCCACCCCACTTTTCTGGGTATCACTCTCTCATTTCAAGCTTTTGGGAAGCCAGAGCTTTGTTCTTGCCCTCTGTTGTTTCAATGCTACACGAAGCGATCACAAAGTGCTGCAGACCCACAAACTAGGATGCATCTTACATCCCTGGTGCACAGGGTCGCAGTCACAGGTCAAGGAAGGCTCAGGACAACACGTGGGGAAGCCCATGCAACCCCAGCCCTTCCCAGTGTCATCTGTCCAGCATGGTGAGCCACCCTGCATGGCAAGACACATCCCACAAGGATGCAAATGCTTACCAGGAGAATTCCACACCGAGGGGGAAAGGAAAGAGGGAATGATTCCACCAGGCAAAGACACAGGCTTCCTTAAATTAAAATATAAAGCACAAGCAGCCTTACAGAAATTCCTCGTTAGCTTTGATAAACTGCTGTGGATTAGAAGGACCACAGAACATATTTCATTTCTTCAGCCCTGCAAAGAAACCAACCGACACCCTGCCATTTGTTCATTTACAGCAAATATTAACATGGAACACAATTTTCTGCCTGACACAGTCATTTTAATTTTTACCAAGACGAATGTTTTGAACGGCACAGAATAATTAAATCATTTCCTATTCCAAAAGAAGCCTCACGGACTCATCCTGTGTTTTCACCATTTTGTAAATCATCTAATGATTTTCTGCTAGTTTAAATATTACCTCCCCATACCAAACTGATTAGCAAACGTGAAATACACATGGCAGAGGGACTTTCAGGAGGCACTAAGTTCCTAAATCATCCAAAGATTTCCTGCTACTGTGAATGTTACTGCCCTGCCGAACAGGTCAAGGTGATGCAGGATCAGCCTGATTCCTGTCCCAGTTGTTTCTTGCTCATTTCAAAACAAACAGTCTGCTACAACAAGAGAAAGGAGAAATTTCACCTGGAAGCTCAAATCTTCACATTAACTCTTCATTCACTGTAAAGAAAAATACATTGCTCAATATACTCCCTTCAGACCAACGCTCCCAATCAGCTATAGCATCTGGACATGCAGAAGTCTGCCTGTAGACAGAAATGGATATTTAAAATAATTCATAACTACAAGGTCACAAGCCAGTGAGGGGCTGTCCTTCTGGCTCTGTAAATGCTTTAGACGAGCAACAAGCAGCTATTCTCTTCTTAACGAACATGGTCTGTACTCCACTTCCAGTGCAGCACCTGAGAACAGTTTTAAAGATGTGATTACAGACTGGGCCTTTTACTCTTTTGCTCCAGGCCAGGCGAGTAAAAGACTCACCTCAACCACAGAAAACTCAATTGAGAAGCATTTGATGCTTTGTGCATTGCATGAACCTGTAAAAAGTTGGCTCCTTTGAGTGGATCGGGACATCTCCTACCCACTGACACCTAAAAATGCCTCCCCGCATTCACCTAGACACAGAGATTTTAAGGAACGTTGAGTCCATTTCCATTTAAAACAAAGCTAAACTGTTCATCCCCAGTAATATTAGAAAAGCCAACTTGTTTTCTCCCACCTTTGAAAACTGCTACCCCCACCATGTAATTCAGACCTCTTTTGGTTGCGGTGCAGCCACAAAACAGCATCTGGGTGACCACTGCCTCCAGTTCTCAGCAGCATTAGAGAAGCAGGCTATCAGAAGGAATCCTGTTCATTCTCTTGGGAGCTTGGGACCAAGCTGAGCTGTTTCCAGACCAGGAACCCTGCTTGCTGTGGAATAGGAATAGGCTCAGGACTATAGCTCAGGAATAGGCTCAAGACTGTTAACAGGAAAGCTGCTGGGCTTGGGGACACAACCAACAGCGTTCTGCTGGAAACAAGTCTGATGCCAGCTAACGCATTAATGCTCAGAGATGGAACCAACAGCCCAACTCTGTGTATCACACCTGCCATGCTAACACACCACCATCCCATCAATAATGCATATTCATTTCTGGCACTCTCATGCTCCTGGTTTTAGGCTCTGATTCTGCATCTTATGCTGCACAGGTGACCTGCGTGCCCTCACAAAGGCACAGCTGAGTCCATCCTCCTGAAGCGCTGGTGTTTTGCAGGACAGCACACTGGAGACCACTGCCACGACTCAGTACAAGCCCGAGCTCACTCAGCTTCTTTTTGCAAATGCAAAAACCCAATAAACTAAATGAATTTCTCAAGGTCACGGGAGGAGTCGATAACAATTTCAAGCAGAACCCAGCTGACTGACACCTTAATGACAGATTGACCATTAATTTGCACTTTGACTCACTCACAGCAGCACAAAGGCAGGCTGAGGCTTTGGAGCCCAACCATTACAATTTAATTTCACTGGGCACCGGCAGAAACAGGGACACAGGTATGGGACAGCAGCTCATCCAGTCTCTAGAGAGTGAACTCTGTGGAAGCACAGCTAATTCATAATCAGAAAATATATATCCCTTCTCCTTGAATCACACTTGCCTGTGTCTCAGTTCTGCTGGGCTGCATCAGTTGAGAGAGGGGTAATTCTCTTCCTCACCACACATCAGGTGTTGAGATAACCACAGCGATGCAATGGCAAAAAAACCCAGGCCAGAACAATGAACACGGTTGTCAGGCTGGGAGAATGGGAGTGCAGAAAGTAGATTTCTATTTTGAATTTCAAAAGAAGTTAATTTCTATCACAAACAGGAGAGCGGGACCAGAGATTCCTTTAATATCAATTTAAAGATTTATTTCGCTTGCCATAATGAACCTGAAATTCGTTTGCTCAATAATAAAAATTTGAATTTTAAAAGCATGAGGCTAATATACACACACTGAATTTTTAAGCCACTGGGTGGTTTGGGGGGGGGCAGGAGGGAAGTATGACAAGTTAACAACAGTTGCAAATTATATTAAAGTCTTACTGAAAAGAAAGGAGGACTTGCTTGCATTTACATGCAGCAAAACCGTAACCTTTTCTGCCCACACACCTCCAAAAGCATCATTACTCCATTCTGCTGTTAAAATGACAAAAAAATAACCCTCCGCCCCAAGAGATAATGCAATTTATTAGGATTTCAGTGCTGAATGCTCTTGTCAAATATTTAATCATCCGATTCTTTACATTAAAAACTGTGCAGAGGGAGTCCGCCACGGGGGAATAGTAACAATCCACACAAGTGGGAATATTTTTGGAGGCTACTTATCAAGAAGAAATGGAGATATCGGTGGGGAAGATGGTACTGCTGCTATTGTATGCGGAGGAAAACATTAGAGGTGGCTGGGGAATAGAATATGCGAGAACAGCAGGGCTCAGCCATGCCTTGATTTGCTAAATGCACACTTGAGAAAACTGGTTAGGAAAGATTTGCACACCATGGTCTAGGTATGCCTCTGCATACAGAACCAAGAGATGCCTTTCGCAGGGGCGGGGAAGCAACAATCTGTTTGGCAATGCTGCCCCCTTAAAGCCTGCTGCTTGCTGAGACTCCAGGAGAGTCACGATCTTCCTTACATGAAAGAGACAAAGTGGGATGATGCTCAGGCTGCTCAGTGCCTGCTGCAGCTTCTCCAAACCTGGCACTGGAAAAAAGGGTAAGGTGATGGAGACTGTGACAGAACAGGATGGAAGGCAAAAGTCTGGGTCACGCTCTGAGATCTTCCTTGGGCTCCCTAACCACAACAGCACAAGCTGACAGATGGGAACAGAACCAGCGTAACACAGAATTTAACAGGACTGACACAACCTCTCTTCTGTAACTTTGCGCCATCATCTGTCTCTTCTTTCCTACCTCATTCCTTCACTTTCCTTACCCCTTCTTCCAGCCCACTGGCTGCCTCCTTTCACAGCCTGACCATTCCCACCTTCCCTACAGTATGAACAATGCAAATCATGAGTACAGGGCGAATAAAACAATGCACCACCCAACAACCGGCTGACCTTTCCATCAAACTCTATCCATCTGTGCTGCGAGGAATGCCAGGCCTACCTTGTCTGAGGAGCATGGCTGGCTTACATCCACAGGTGTCGGTGCCTACAGACTCTGTATTTACCTTGCCCATAACTGGCCTCGTTTCGGGGGTCCTGCCTACCTGACCACTTCGAATAACCACAGTTGGGGAATGAAGTCTCTCTTCAGCTCGAAGCCAGTCAGCTTTGTTTACCCCAGACATTTCCTGAGCCTGGCTCAGCACTTACACCACCTGCGCTGCTTATTCAGCAGTTGCTTTTCATCAGTGTCTCTGCTTCCACATGCACATCAGGAGCTGGAGCTACTACACAGACAGATCAGAAAGCTGGTTCCTTGACCCAGAACAGCCATGTTCAAGATACAAGATATGAGTCTTGTGGTAAAGAACAGACCAGAGAATATCAGAAAACACGTACCAGCAAGTATTGGAGCTCCCCTAGAAGATGGAACTTCCCTCCCAGGGAAATTCTGCTGTTTCAAATTTAATTTTCCTCTAACAGAGGAACATGAAAACACCTGCTGCTCTCCCTGTTTCAGCCCTTGTAGACAAAAGGTTTTCCATGTTTGTAAGACCAAGTAACACAAACCCTAGGAACACCACCACGTATTTTATGTGCCTAACACCCCGACAGCACAAACTGCATGCAAATCTAAGCAATTTATGCTGATTCATCCGCAGCCTATGCACAAGACTGAGTTTCTCCTAAGGGTCTTCACCTCCAGCCAGGCATGTGGGACCATACCCTGGGCTGGTGCCTCACTGCTATGGGAAAATTATTAATTCATATCCCCAAGACTTCATCCTCAGTGATTACATCTACTTCTGCTGAACAGCAGTAGCCCTTCTACCATGAGGGCTGCAGGACTACCAGTATCAGCAAGGACCACAGCAGTGAAATGTCACAGTAGAAACAACCAGACACAGCGCTCCCAATCAAACCATCAGCTTCTGATAGGCACATGGCTGTCAAAGTTTCCTTTAATTAGGTATGTATGATCCAGATCAGCTTGACTGCGACAACTCACGCATTACTAAGGCAGCACATGACCCCTAAATATACCATACCTTTCAGCAAAGGGATTGAATCATCCTGCCCACTCCCAAGACGTTATTAGAAATGTGCACCAGGAGCATCAAGACTCAACTACTCTTCTAAAATAATCTTATGTTAGTTTAACAGCAAGTTCTGTAGTCTCTCACTGGAAATGCAGCTTCTCATCACCTCATGCAGGACACATGGGCTGTCACATACAATTTATTTCCTTAAAAGTCAGAGAGATTAAACAGCCCCAGGATTAGAATGAAAATGGACAGAAGAGGAATAAATAAAAGCCAGGTACGTAGTCCACATATGCCAAGTGTCCCAGGCAGTAAAACAGGACTGTTAATATGAGATCAGCCTGAGTCATTTTGTTATGATGACTACAGCATTACTTCTTGGGGTATGGGGGAGGGAGGCAAGGTAATGAGACCTGACAATAAAGGCATAGATAATTCTGAGGTAGTAACTCCTGGAACCAAAGGGGAGAAGTCATACATTTCTCTTCCATATTTACTTTACTATAATCATGGTTTTGATCTATGTTAGCGACATTTCCTGCCCTGCAAAGGCTATTAAAGCTCAACAGGCGAATTACACGAAGCCATTCCAAACGTGACCCTGGAGTACAGGACTGCACTGTGTAAAATACACCAACAGCAACAACGCTTGGGGATAATTAATTCCGACCTCATTTGCCTCATGCCAGCCCATCAAATCCTACTCAGAACAGAGTTTCTCCCAGTGATGAAGAAAACGTCACTGAGTAACACATGGTTTGACCACAACACACTGTGAGCTGCTCTTCCAACACTGCTCAGTGCATGCACTCAATCACAACCCTTAAAGCAACCGAACTCGGGTCTGCTGATTAGCTGACAGAGGAGCCACTGCCCCAAGAGATTCCACTGCTAGCAGTTATTTAAGTTCCCACTGCTGTTGGGAAAGACAACAAACCTGAACGTGAACCATAGCCCATGCTTCGAGTGCTGCAGAGTGCCATCTGGGCAGCACGTGCCGAGCCAGGAGCTGAGTCTTACACTCCAGAGCACTGCTACCCTAAGTCCTCTGTGGGTATGAGGTCCTCAGCTGAGGCTGCAGATGAATCGAATTAGCTGCTCCTTGCAGCACTCAATTGCATTTTTAACGTGCAAAAGGCAGCAGTTATGTTCTAGTGACTTTTAGTTTTGTTGAGACTTACCATTCCACCAGCAATTGTGAATACCAATTCCTAGATTTCAAATGTAGGCACCTGCAGCATGAGGAGGTGAGTGACACAATTACACCGCGAGTCGGTGATCAAAGCCCTGAATCTCTTTTACAGTTCCAGGCACTGGGCTGCTGAGCTCCCTCAGCAGCGCTCTGGGATCAGAAGAGCCTCCCCTTGACAAAGGCCCACGTGTGCAGTGATGATACTTCTATGAATAGCGAGATGTGAACCTCAGTGGTTGACACGGGTGACAGAATATTGACTCCTGTGGTTTTACAGTAGTTTAATGATAGAGAGAGCGGTTACAGATATCCGTGCAGGCTAACAAACAGGCCAGCACCTGCCTGAAGCCACTGATCATACAGTCATTCCTCCAACACAGCAGATGTGATTCTGAGGGTGTGAGCGCAGCCCAACACAATCATCCTGTCTCTAGGCAGATCTTTCAAGATGTAACACACATCAGCTGTAAAATACCTGTAACTGAACAGATCACCTACTCCACTGACCCACGACACTGTCCTCCCAACCCATCCCCTCCCACGAATCTCCCTCTACTGAGGCAGGCAAACACTACACTGTGCATTACTGCAGAGCTCGTGCCACACCTGGAGCTGTCATCCCCATGTCACATCTACCTGCAGTCAGACACTCGCTCAACTGCATTCACAACTCCAAGGCTCCTTTCCTGAACTCCAAGCCAGAGTTACTGGGAGCGTGGTGGAATTGGACTTCTGTAGAACCCATCCTCTTCCTCATGACACTGTCTATAGAACTCTCGAAGTTTCTACTCCACACAACTTAGTTTATGTAACACCCTGATGGCTTCCCCTTGTACTTCTGCATGGTGTATTTTGACATGCTTTTTTTATCTTCATGAAAAACTGTTTTCATATGTTTAATGAATAATGAAACATAAAAACAATTCATTTTGTAGTGAGATTTCCCTCCTTAAATTAAACAACCTAATTATTCCCTACTCTCATTAAGGAAGTCACTTTTATTAGGCTATTTTACAATATACCTAATGTAACTTGGCTCCCAACTATTCTGAGCCTGATTATATAAAAAAGGTTCTGTCATTATTACATTCAGCCTGTATAATGCCGTAACAGTCCTGGCTCCTGAGAATAGCTTTATAAGATGACAGGTTGCAAGAATGCAAACCAAAATTGATGCTGAACCAGTTACGTCTGGCTAAGCAGCCCTCAACATGGGCTTACCTTGAGATGGGTAAACCAAGTCAGAGAGTGATCCACTGCCTACGTCTGACCTCTTGTAAATAGCTATATTTTTCACACAGAAGGGTCATTTCCTAGGAGTTAACACAGAAGGCCGATGGCAGAACTAGAAACAAAACTTTTAGATTGCTCAGTCTCTATTTCGGCATTAATGCATTAGTCAGGGAACTAATTTGGCTCAAGGGGAACTACACATGAAAAACTTAAGTGTTTGGCCAAAAAACCCCCAAGGTTAGACCCTCTGTGGACAGGCCAGAGCACAGTTTTAGTATTACCGGCTTCCATGTTAACGACAAGTGCATGGTGACGCTTGGGAACTGCAGCCTGTGGGCCAGGAGCACTGCCAAGGAACCAGCACCGTGGTGGCGTTTGTAGGACTTATGGCAGGAGTGAGGAGGGACAGAGCTACAGAGGCACAGAGCAGGAGCAAAGGGCCAGCACTGCAGTTACAGCCCAGGGGCCTCCCACGGCTTCTGACTGCAAATATTGTCACCATCACATCAAAAACATTACGCAATCTCCTCATCTGCAGACCGTAACAACAGGTTCGGAATAAAGGGCCTCCTCCAGTGGAGTTCTGAAGCTGCAGACATAAAGCATATAGACAGAGATGCATTTCCAAGCTCTGGAAGCACTGGAAGGAGCAGTTTCCAAACATGAAACCAGAATCGCGTTTCTTGGTGTTAGGGGATTTGTCCACGTTAACAATAGGATTCAGCAAGGCATGCAGTTTGCACAAGGGGGTGGGAGAAGGCAAATGCAAACTGTCAAGTCATATATATGAGGGCTAAAATCTCAATCGAGCATTTTGAAAGCTTGTCAAGAAAATTAATTACCCTCTTGATTTAAGGAGTTCATTTTTGTCCCCACTGACAAAGGCAGCATTTAACTATTAAAAGCTTATATTGGTCGACAACTGACATCCAATTCATAACGCAGCCAAAGGCAAAATATAGCATATTCAAAACAGAGATCCCCGGGCACCTCGTTCTTCACCCTCTCTGCGTATTGCTTTGACTTTTGTCAGGATTTCCATAGCAGTGAACCCTACACTTAGGCAGAAAGATCTGTCAAAGAGTTCTTCGATTCATCATTTTATTCCCTCAGCGGAGTGATTTTTAGCCCATGTTTTCTGTGAAAACAGGACACTTCAAACATTAAAAGAAATCCCACATTAGATGGAAAATGCTTAACTGGCCCCAGAACACAAACACACACACACACTTCATGCCCTAGCTCAGAAGTAAGCTGTCTGCTGTGGCTAAACTCAAGCAAAGAAGAAAATCAAGGCTTGCTTCCTTCCATGCCGTTCACTTGTGTCCTTGAAGTTCCCCCTGGAAAGGGAGCCCAATGAGTAGTAATATCTAATGCAAGTCACTGCAGGCAGAAAGTGTGCAAACATGGGATGAAACAAAACCCTGAAACTCAACACGTTTTTTTACAATGAGAAAATGGGTCACAGGCTATTTTGGAACATCTTTTTTTTTTTCTCCTTCCTCCAGAAGGGAGAATTCACCTCAGCAACCCCGGAGCCACGCGTGCTCAGAGGGAAAACAAATACTACACACACATACAATCACCAAGCATGTGCAAGGTAGAATCTAGAGACAATTCTGTTCTCCATCAACCCCCACAACACTGGGCAGCAATCACAAAGGAGGAGAAACTGTAAAGTGTATGTAGGAGAAACTGTAAAGAATATAATCTGGCAAACAAAGATCAACAGCACATCTGAGGTTTTTCAAATCACTGCCAAAGCCTTGCCTGTTTGAGATCAGCAATCATGGGAAACTCATGACAACATCTTCTACCTTCCCCTACACATGAAGCCACTCTTCAGCAGCAGGGTCCAGCCATAACTGAATTAAGACTCTGGATTACTTTATGAATAAGAATTATCACCTGTGCTTTAAGCGCAGAAAAGGATTTCTCAGTGTCAGCAGATGAGTCAGTCACAAAGTGAGGCCATCACACAGCTTACCGTATCCCATAAATCACACCAGGATGAATAAATGCATCCAACTTTGCACCCATCCAAGTAAAGGGAGGGTTGCCAATATCATCAAAGGGAAGGAGCCCACTCATATTCTTTTCCTTTTCACATCTTTTAAATTCCTTATCTAAGAAGCCTTCTGCCTCACCAGCACCGGACAGCATTCCTTCGCTACATCCAACCCAACATCAGATTTCGTGTTGTGATTCCTCTGAAGCCCTTCACTGTAAAAGCCATCAAGTGCTGAGACTTTATTTTGATATGCAAGCAAGGCACATTGTGTTAAAAGCAACAGAAAATAAATCAATAACTTAATCACCCAGCAGAGTCTTAAAGGAGATACAAATAGCAGATGTGCCCAAAAATGTCCCATGATGATACGTGTGTTCTTACAGGAGTGCTGAGCCAGTAGCCTCCAGACATTTAACTCTTCTCCTTCGTACATTTTTACTGAGTAACACAAGGAGAGTATCAGCAAATGTTCTTGGAGCTGGCTGACAAGTACAGTACTAAAGTTCTTTTAATCTGTCACTGTTTCACAGTGGCTAAACGCACAGAAACCCATCCAAGGTTTTGGGGATTCATGCTGGGTATCTTCCCCCCTCCCTGTATCATGAACACTGTTTATACACCATTAAGAAATACAGGTTTCAGTTGGGCAAAGGAGGAAGCAGAAGACCCAGCTAATTTTATTACTGAGAGCGATTTCTTGTCACTCTATTAGCTTTACACATGCAAACTACTAGATGTTAGGGGTTACCCTGTCAGCCAAAGAGGTGGAAAAGTCAGTCTGTGGAGTCAAGACTCAGCCTGCCACACAGGGCAGGGACAGAGGAAGGGTGGCAGGGGAATTAATACATCTGGGTCACCAAACATGACCTGATTTAAACTCAACACACACAAAACCAACCCCACAACGTAAGCAAACATAAGAGTAAAACCCCAGCAGCACCTCCTAAGCGTTCAAATGAAGTAAGGCCAGCAAAGCCCCCGAGGCTGGGGATGGTAAGGAATTCAGCACCCAGCACTACAGCTACTCACATTGGGTGCCTGGTAGCTCCTGGCGCTCCCTCCGAGCCTCATCGAAGGTGTGAATTATTTCCAATTCTGCCCCAAATTTGTTATTTTATTCTTTCTTTTTTCCCCATCCTACATTTTCATTGCAAACATGCTCATGGTTTCTCCCCAACCTTCCCTCTCCTGGCAAACTGACACAGACCAATACTGCAATAAACATACTGAGGGCAGGCAATTACCGACGTGCCGAAATGCAACTCCCGGATACCCTGTGTGCTGCAGGGACTCTGCTGCACAGAACAGAATGAATCATGTGTGTCCGCTGAAATTAAACCAAATACAATACAGTCTAAGTTGAGCCATTCATCACTCAGAGGGCCGAAGGGACTGTCATATTGCACAGCACGCAGACAGCACTCTGAAGAGAACATTTTCCCTTTGTAACTTGGGGTGGACAGGGAGATTGTAACTGTAATGCAGTGGGGTACAGCAAGGAGAGAGTGCGTGGCCGTCACTCCATGTAACTGACAGAAACAGATCATCTTTTGGGATTATTTATAAAGAAACACCAGCAATTTTGCAGTGTTTAGCAAATGAGCATGCATACTGCAACAGCACTAAGATGATCCTGGTACCTCTTGGCAAGGCACCAACATTCCTGACTGGTATTTTTTCACCTAACGTTTAGACTGAAGATGACAGAGAACAAGTGAATCCTGGAGAAGCAGCAGCAGTCTGCAGGATTAACCATCAGCCCCGAGTGCTGTCCAAATGCCATTTCAGACTTTTTTTTGCAGACCGCATGCTGGAAGGAGTTTTGGAAGAGCAATCAGGGTTATTTTGCAAATTACCATGTAAAATCTGCAAGCACATGGGGAGAAGCCATAAAAGTGCTCGTAAATTTCACGTAAAGAAACAAACACAATTATCCAAGGCAGAGCCATTCGAATTGCTACAATCCTTCTGAAATACATAACGTGATCTTAATCACTTCAAGTCCAGTGCAGCTGAATAATGAACACCTCCTGCAATGTGTTGAGAGCCCTCACCACTTCACCAAAGCAACATGAATTATTCTTAACAGCTGCCAATTTACAATGTTGGTAGTAGGTAAGAGTTACCTGCTTCATATTCCACCCATGCTAATTGATTTACTGGAAAAGAGACGAGGCCATATAACATCTCTGATTTTAAGTTGTGCATAAATAATCTGAGTAATTGACGACTTTTGCACTTTTGACCATTCTGCACTGAATGTGGATTCAGTAAAATTGAAAAACAAAAAAATAATTGCCACATTAATAACAGGTTGGAAGATGAGAAAGCTTCTTTTTCCATTTGCCCCCATGAGATGAAGGCTGGTGGTTATGGGAAGCAGCCACAATGTGATCAGGCAGTTTCTTCTGTCTCACGGGAAGAAGGTAACTATGGAGATCGTCAGCAAAATCATCAGCATAACTGGTCTCATTAGTGTCTGATACAGAGCACGAAGACCTTGGGCACATTCAGTAACCTTTTTCCTTCTCTTAATTACTGAAAGGACCTTGCTTTTACCTGGAACTGCTAAACTGAAAGGATTTCAAAATGAGATGCCTAGTGCACTTGTTGGTGTGGGCCCAGTGGGCACAGCTCATGCAGCAGCGAGCGCTCTGTCGTTTCAAAACAACTGAGAACCTGGGCACTCTGTTCTTCTCTTTAAGCTCTGAAATAACAAAAAGGGAGTCCAACAGGAAACATGCCGGAGGTTAATATTCCTTATATCCCTCATATCACTGTTGAGTTTTAGGAGGATGATACTGGGCATCATGGCAGTAAGAAATCGAGAGGTTGAAATACTCAGCACTGGATTTGTTAGAAAGGGAATTACCACAGGAATATTGCAAGGCAAGGCAAAAATACTCATCACGTTTCTAAATCACAGTCTCTTCATTCCCCAGTATGAACATGGTCAGAAAAAGTGAGGTTTCCCCTGATCTCTCCTTAAACAGTAAGCAGTGATAACAAAAGAGCACTTCTGCTGGCTCAGAACAGGAAGTAAGGCTAAAGATAAACAGAAACAAGATGACACAGTAAAGGATAACTTTAAAGATGCTGACAAGAACGCTATAGCAATCTGTGCCTCTTGCTTACAGTCGTGCTGTCTTCCTCAGTTCAGGCCATGGTTTGCATTTCAGGCTGGAAAACTAACAGCACAGAGCAGGAACCTCTGGTGAGTCTGGTCCTCAGACAGACAGAAATGACAACTCCTTAACCTGCAGAAAACCAATTCAGTAAACCCTAGGAGAACAGAGTTGTCATGACACTAACCTCGCCAAAACTGGGGGACGGCCAGCCCCTGCACTCACACGCACTCTGCCCCTGCACAGGCTTCACCTGCGACGACAGGCAGACGTACCCACTACTGGGTTACACCTCCCTTAGACACGTGCCACCATTAATCCTCAGTGTCAAAATACCAGCTACTAATGAACATGAAAGGACACAACTACTTCAACTACAAGAAGCCTTAAAACCTTGCTTTTGCAGGAAGGGAGCAGTAAATCTCTGGATAATTAACAACTTCAAATACACAGCCCTCAGAAGAGGAGTGAATTATAAACAGATAGCCACACACGCTGAGCATCCTTCCATTTGTAAAGCACATATCTGATTTTTAATAACAATTTTTGCATTATATCATTCCCCCCCCTCCCCCATCCCTCATAGAGATATTATTGTTGGAGGATGTCATCAGTGCTGTTTCAGATCTGTCAGATATAATCTTCTAATCTGCCAACTTTTCACAAGGAAGAGATGAGCTCATGTACTGACTGACAAGATGTGCTGAAAAGTCTGGGCTTTCTCGAAGCCTGTTAAAAGTTTAAGTTCCCCCATTGTGTGAATACTGTCAAACTTGGCCCTGCAATTTTCATAATGACAGCTGCTGTCAGTTTAAAAGGGTAAATTATTCAGTTCAACTGGGAATGCTGACAGTAACTGTAAAAAGGGACTTAGCTGTGGAGAAAAGAAAAAGGTTCCAGGTATCTAAGGAAAGATGTAGTAAATTCACTAAGACACCTTAGAAATACTCAACCTGAGCTGTTTTCTAGTCCCTTCCAAACACTGGGAAAGCTGTTTCCTTCGGCAAGAAAAGAACAATGAAAAACAAAACTTCACCAGTAATAAATTTTAAGAGACCTACAGTCGAGTTTACGAAGATATGCTGATGTCTGCAATTACACATATTTACCTCATTTACAAACACCACATGAATGTAAACTGTCCAACTCTTCTGTATTTTCAGAAGCGGACTAACCACATGTAATTCATCATTTCTTCTCCTCTGCCCTACAGCAGAACTCAAGATCCACCTCTACAAAACACATTCTGATATCAACCCATTTTGGAGACAAAAATACATTGCAATTTCATCCTTCTACTTGTTTCAATGAAAATGAGAACAACACACAGAAAAAGATGACTTCTGGGGACTGCAACGAGCATCCTTCCTGCTTTGCCAACGCCTCCTCATCCCATTCAGGATTTTCCATCTGCTCTCTCCACCAGCTGCACAGGTAGAAAGGATGACGAAGTGGAGAATTTAGCTCTCCACCATCTGCAGCTGTATGTCCAGCTTCCTTCTGGAATAGGTGAGGCAGGTATGTGCAATCACGTTCTGCTCTGGCTAGAAGACACAGCATTGCTCTAAGCTTGCTGGGACATTTCAAATGTAGAATGGCTGTTGCACTAGGTACAGAGTGTGTTTGCCATGTGCTGTCAATATATTTCTGGCTCCTGTAAGTCAAAAATATATGTACATATAAATACACATCGCAAAAACCAATGGGGATGTGGCTCTTCAAAAACTGGGGTTTGTTTAAACTGAAATGCATCAACTCAGTCTGGAGTAAGATAAAATAATACCATTACTATACACCAGCCTGAATAAAGCGCTATCTAAATCCATTACAACTTGCACCATCTATTCTCAATTACAAGACACTGTCATACTTGCACATGAACTATCAGAAATTAACTTTGAAGTGATACAGTCTCCCTCAGTAATCGTTGTCATCATCTCTCCACTCTCCAAAGAAACAAGCCTTGCTGGCTGGAATTGCACGAGAGTTCAGAGCATCTCTGTTCACCTGCGCTCCTGCTAATTCCATGCTCCATTATCCCAATCTCAGCAGACTCACCCACCTGTTTGGAAACAGGGCTTCAGCCTCTGTAAGAGTACGAACTTGATGTTCTGCACACACTTGCAGAAGTAGCCCCTCTTCGGTTCTTGGGCTAAGGAGAGGTTGAACATGTACAGACTCAGGTGGGTTTGCTTCCTCGCTCCCTCATACAGCCATGTTTTAAAGCTGATGGCTGCAACTGTAGCCAGACTCAAGAGTTACAGAGATTCCACTCCTGAAGAAATGCATCACCCAGTCGTGAAAGCAAAATGGTTAATGAATACCCTGAAGTTGTCTGTAGCCTTTTCCTACTGCCTGGGTCAAACCGGCACTCATGCTGCAGAGAGATTTGTTACAAGCTGTTAGCCATTCCCTTAAGATACCCGCAGCTCATTCTCCTTCTGAAACTGGAGCTCTCATAAATCTAAAAATGATTCTGAGTTCAGAAAACTTTCAGAGCAGGCTGGAATCTCGGTTTTGTTTCCCCCTATAGCTAGTACTGAGTAGGACCGTAATTTACAGAGAATGTCAGACAGCCCACAGCACACTGTCCAGCACAGTTGGAAGCTCAAAATGCTCCACTGCTTCCTTCACCCTCTTTCCAAACATTAAAACCAACTCCTCTCAGCACCTCGTTGCACCATCAACATTAGATGGTGCTGGTGAGATTTCACGTCACTTTAAGCTTAATGCTTATAAAGTTGTGCTTAATCTACAGTGCAATTCTGAGCAAGTCAATCATCCATCCTGTTCACTGCTCGACAGCATGCCTTAATAGTTCAACTGTCGCATTTAAACCCACCACAAACTCACATATACAAACGAGCCTTTGCTACGAGGCAACCAGGCCAATCAAACAGCAAGTGTAAAGCTTCTGCCATTAACCAGGCATCTTAGCAAAGCCCCCAGCCTGCACCCCTGCTGCAAACGGGAACGGCGTTCAGCACACCGGAGCTAAGCGACCGTGGTGGGAAGAAACAAACCCGAGTTGTTCTGCACAAGTTCATCAGGACCCAAGGGCATCTCAGAAACCCTCTCAGCGCTGAAGCCAGTGACACCATATCCTCACAGCATGAGTGAGCTTGGACAGCTCTACCTCTGATGCAACCAGGCTTCAGCAGAACGCAGCAACAGGCTTCCTACCTGAAGTACCTCTGCACAGCAGCTCAGATCACATGTAGCTCAGAGAAGAAGGTAACACAACTTCAGAATTAATCATCTCCTAAAGAACAGATTGAAAATGTTACAAGCAGGAAGCTCTTTCCCCAGAAGAGTGAGGAGCTTCTACCGGGTCACCGCATAAAAGCCAACTGTTTCAGACTTTGTTATGCAAAACAGACCTCAAAGATCCATGTGCCCAAAAAGTCATGCATGATTTTCACCTCCCAAACCATTTTCTAGCTGTAGCTAAGACCAGAATAACCTTTTGCCACAGTCCTTATCATTTCTAGTTCTAGGGGAAGAATTAAGAAAAAGGGGGAGCTTTTCTGGGCAATCGAGAGCAGCCAAAACAAACAAGTCCTCTCAAATTATTTCCTGTTCTTACTCCTTCCTCTGGCTCAGTGACTTTAAATTTTATTCAGATGATTAGTCTGTTTCCATTGTCAAAAAGATTAAGAGATTGATCTTTGACTAGGATTAGAATAAAGCTTTTAGTATGTTTTTCTAAGCACAGTGCACATTTTTAGTGGAAAGCTTCCCCTTCTGGACCCAGCTGGTGTATCATTAAGAACAATTCCATCCTGTCTCTTCTCTCACAATCCCTCTGTCACTCCTCTTAGGGATGATCAGATGGCAGTGCTACATATATAGCAGTTGCTTGGGTAGTGATGTTAAGCAGTACCTGAGATAAATACAGTGCTATGTATGTAGTGTTGCTGCTGGAAATAAGGAGGAGGAGCTCATCTTACGGAGCAGCCAGCTCTCCATGAGCCACCAGTGACCCACAGATCACAATTTAGGAAGCTCTGTGCTGTACAAGAAAGGGTGATGCTTCTATTCCATCCATAACGACAGCGATAACTTGGGGCTGCTGCAGAGCAGATTCTTCTATATCACAGGCAGAGCTGGAGGATGCTAATATCACCCATGACGAATGCTTTCTAAATAAAGCCTGGCTTACAGGATCTTTCAAGAAAGCATTATTGCTACTATTCATTTTACAGCATCATTATACATCAGAAGAAGCAATTCAGGGTGGGAAAAACAAAATAAACCCCCCTCTGTACACATGCCAGTACTGCAGATAATTGAGAAACTGATGGAAGTTGAAAACCTCCCCACTGAGAAAACAAGGAAGAAATAATACCAGTACCAAATTTGCCAAACAAAGCCCCTCCTCCCCTCTACCCCCCCAGCTATGTTTTGCAGCAGATTTCAAGAGGTCACTGCCCTCAGCCTCAGTTCTCTTCTCCCAGATTTCTCATCTACTGGGTTACGAGCATCTAAATCCCTCCTGGTGCTTGATGAACAGGACAACACAGACCTACTGCAAGGATCCACACCTCAAATGAAGAAACAGTGCAGGATAGACAGTGATAAGCATCACACCCTTTAATTCACAAGGTGCCCCCAAGGAAGACCAGCTTGCCCTCAATACTACTTTTGCAACATCCTCTCTACAAAAAGGTCATGAAGACCATCAGGTTCCAAATATAGCCTCCTGGAGCAGTCCTACACCCCAGGCTAGAGTACATTATCTACTTCAATGTAGATTTGATGCTTCATATCTTGATTTTACTTTGGTATTGTTTCCTTTATTGCTTTCTATCACCAAATATTTAGCTGTTTATACTCCATAATTTCAGTACTTCATAGCAAATAACTTCATTTGGATGCAATTTAAGAAGTGACTTCAGTATCATTTTGGTTGTATATCTATCCCATCCCCAGTCCAAACCAAACAGTTCTACTTCCATGCAGCACCCAGTGCCTGACACAGAGAAATGCCAACCATTTAAAGCTCCAGGACAAGTGTAGCTGGCTCACAATCTTGACTGAAAAACTGCTAAAGAAGAATTTTATGGGTTTCTTGTACAAAACCATAATTATTGTTACCACAGTTTATTTATAATACAGTAATCACATCACTAATAACTACAGTGTGGAAACAGAAGTTTAGAGTCTGGAGTCCTTAAGATGAGCACAAAACACCAGGAAACGAATGGCTTTTTATTCAATAAAGTGGCAATAACTGGATTTATACCCAACGCACAGCCCCATGTCACATTCCAGCTTCCTTCTCAAAAGGCTTTTGATTAACATTGCATCCGCGTAAGAGGCAGGAAATCCTGACACTACTACCACCAGTGACTCCATCGTCTAAGCACACAGCTCTTGCCGCATCTTTTCCTGCATGCATGAGGATACTGCTAAACAAACATCTGGAAAACTGTGGCACAGAGGACAAAACCCAGGAAAACAGCACAGTCCATCTTTCCTGCTGGCTTCAGTCCTACAGAGTAAGATTCACTGCTGTGTACAGGTCAATTGGTTTTGAACGCACCTCACATCATCCTGAAACACTTTTCCCAGGGGATGGCACCCAACTTCCCTAAGCACTGAGATTAAAAGTTCTGGTCAGGCCAAAAATCCAGCTGATCGACTGTGCAGAGACAGGAAAGGACACAGCCTAAGAGGCAAGGCTCTCCCCACCCCTCCCCAGGGAATATTACACATTACAGAAAATAGCTCCATTTGGTTCCATCCAAAAGATCCATTTACCTTTGCCACAGCATCTGCACGAAGCCTCTGCCTCCCAATCTCTCTGCACTGTACTCTGTAATTTTCTCAATTCAGTACTTCCAGGAGGGGAAGGATTTCCCTGTTTTGTCCTCCCTGGGTCTGCACTTCCTTTTCTTTCAATTCCACTAAATAATGCTTGCATACAGAGTGGAAAGTGGGTAAGAGCAGAAGGACTGGACTCTGGATAACTGAGTTCCAACTCTGGCCATTGCCTGCGCATCGCATGAACTAAAGATTTTACTCAGAAATGCAAAGATTTGAAAAAAATGCTCAGTTTTAGTTCCCATCACTGAGACTGGTAATCATCAACTTCAGTCAGAGAAGATCTGGATCAACAACGCAGGAGTTTGAAAATCCCACATTCAGTGTATTCACTATCATGCCTTGCCAACATATAAAGGTGTTGAGAATGTTTAATTAAAGCTGATACAACTCTGAGGTCCCAGTTGTGAAAGGTGGTAGTTCAAGGCAAAAATTTGTTAATTAAAGGCTTTCTATTCAGAGAGCTTTCAAAAATTTGTCCTCAAGAAGAGGACAACAGACAGAGAGCTAGAAAAAAGCAACAGGCACTTCAGTATCTCCAAAGACTGAACCTTTCCCAAGCAGAGGCTCGCAGATGTTTAATCTGCAAGACAGGGTGATGAAGCTGCACAGTGGAACGCTGGCTGTAGTCAGTTCTGAGGTAAGACCCTTGCTCTGGGTCACACTCTCTGGCACAGAGGGGAAAAATAGGGCAGAAAAAAACTCCCACCAGCCCAAAACAGCAGAAGGAAGAAAGACCCAGCCCAGCAATAACCTCCACCTTATCAACTGAAAGGAAATAATGACATGGGTCATCATACAAGCACTACAGAATCAGTGCATCTAACTCTTCATGAGGTCCTGGATAATTGCGAGAGATGCAGGCACTGCCACTAACAGGGGACCCAGAAGTGGTTTTGCTTTTGGGCACTACAAGCAAAACAGTACTCTGAATATTTGGTAAACATTGACCCTTCTGCATTTCACTCAGAGAAATGAAATAGAAATGGCTTGTCTAATGGCATTTACCAGCCAGGAAAATACCACGGTTTACACTCTGTGTCACGGCATTACAACAGCAGTTAATTTGCAGAGTTGAATAAATTTCTGCAGGTGCACAAGGTTTTGCAAACTATCTGCAGAAGCACTTTTACAGCCCGAGTGTCACGGTGATAAGTACTACAGAAAGTAAATAAATATTTAGAAAGAAGCTAGATAAGACAGACAAGCCTTAGATCAACTGCTGAAGGTGCAGAAAGCCTGTGGCTACTGTGCAATTCCTAAATACGCAGCACAGAATACAGGGCTTAACTATAATTTAGTGACAGGCACAGGCAGTCCTCCGCTCCCATCCCTGCCAGCACACTCCCTTCTGGTGGCCCTAGGCAGCCCACAGAAGCAGCAGGCTCCTGCTGAGAACTGCAGCTTTGGTCTTACTGCTCCCCTGTACCCAAATCCTTCATCCACTGAGTTTTAGAAGTAAATGCACAATGCTTTGGAGAGACAGACACTTGTGTGCCAGGGCAATGCTTGCCCTACTGAGGGCTGGCCATTCCTAATATGAATGCCATGTTGCAAAGTCACCTCTTTACGTAGAAATGAATCAAAGCTTTACAGACCTAAAGCACAATCCAAGGTGTGGGGCCTTTTATTGGCAGTGGTGGTTGTTAAAAACCCCAAAGGACCACCAACCAAAAGAACAAAGCACAGTGCTCCCCAAAATGGTTTCTGCTTACCCTTCAGATGGCTTCAAAGCACACATGCAAAATGCATGTAGGATATACATGCACTCTGGAAGTCTAGTTAGCATCCCCCTTTATTTAGTGAGAACTGAGCAAGGATGATTCGAGCTGCAGCTTCAATAAAAAGAACATGTTTCTGCAGTTAGCCAGATCAAACCCTCTGCAAGGGCTTGCGAGCCGAGAGAAATAACATATGTTGTCTTACAGTAATAGAAATAATTAAAGGGGGAAAACATTAGAAGGCAGTACTGCTGTAAGTAAAACTCAGTGGCTGCATCAGGAAGCCACTGCGTATGTCAGAAAGCTCATCCAGGCCCAGCTCAGGGCTCATGGAGGTGATATAACCAACAAAGGGAAAGATATTCAAAGTAATTTAAGCATCGTTAGCCAGTGTAAAGGTCTGCACTACATTAAGCATCATTACCAAGGGCAGCAGCCTGGAAAAATAAAAAGATGCACAATACATGATTGATGATGAAAGCAACTGGTCTATCAGCCAGTCAGGCCAGGCACACCCGCGAGGTCACAGAAAGGGATGAAGCAGCGACAGTCGCAGCTTGTGTTACCACATTCTGTGTGCAGAGATGCTGAGACACATAGAATGGCCCTGAAAATGCAGTAAAGGGATGAACAACACTGAAATAAAAGGCAAAGTAAACAGAATGCTTTCCTCTAGCCCTTCTATCATTCTCCCTCCTCTCCTGTCTCTGCTGTTTGTGGAGATAGTAGAAAGAGATCACACTCCCAGACCACCACACCAATACACCTGTGGAGGAAGGCAGTGTGAAACGACACCCTCCTTCTCCTGAGAACAGCTGAAGGTCTGTGCTTGTATGCACACTGAGCTGAGCAGGTACCCAGCCCCTAAGCCCTCACAGCCAGTACACAGCAGGAGTCTGATGCTGGTATCACCGCGTTACACAGCATTCTTCTCAGATTGCTGGCACCCAAGCAGTGCAGAAACCACCACTGGGACAGCTATTTCTTCATTATTACGAGGAAGCCATAGACGATGTACGTGATTTTTAACACTTCATTTTCTGGTCCTACTATTAATTAGTCGAGTCTCTCTAGAGGACATCTGGAATAAAGCACATCCTGGTTTTGTCAATGCCAGAGGGGACAAGGTTGTGCTGCCTTGTATTTCCCTCCTCATTTCCCCACGCACACAGGTTGTGTGTGACCCAGGCATCAAAGGCTGGAATGAGATGAACAAAGCACCCAACTGCCCAAGACCGAAGGATACCTCATCCTCATGTTGCTCAGCTCAACTAAAACAACTCTGCTCTGGGAAGCAAATCAAGAGTGAAATCAGTGCCCACTCACACCTCAAATGGAAGCAGCTTTTCAACTTCTCCCAACACCAAAGCAACACAGCAGGCGTGGGTCTAATACCACCAGATGTCTTCTGGAGTGTGACACTTCTTCCAGGCCAGCTTATTATTTAAAGCACTGAACCTTCATGCTGGAAAAGCATACAGATAGCCTTTGGGAGATCACCAAACCGACAGTAATAATTAAAACTTGGAAGAGAAAGAGAAAAAATGAAGAGGAGTAGGTTTACCAGCTAATGTGGGATGTCTGACAAAGGTTTCTGACCGAAGAACCAATATCAAGTGATTATTTTTTTCATGTAAAGGCGGAATAGAGTTAAGTTGAGGTGACACTTTGGAGTGGGAAAGAATTGTTGTTCAATACAATGTGACATGAAGAACACCAAGGGTTGCTGTTTCATTCAGTTACTGTGATTAACAATGTTGTCCACAAAGATTGAAACTTAATTAACATTTTTCAATTGTGCTTTGACATTTTTAGCTCTTCCTATAAAAGCACTTGTACAGCTGTGTCATTAAAACAGAGACGCTCCACAGCTTTAACTATTGGAACCACTCACCCACTGGAGGCTGACTGGTTTTACAACTCCAACAGCAAAGAACCACTCTGAATTCAGACATCACCTTCTGAACATCAGCAACACACAGCAGCAGTTAAAGAGCTTCCTGCAAGCTGCTGAGGTAATTCAGTGGCCAATATCGGGCCTCTCCTTCTGAAACAGGATTAAATCAGACACAAAATGTGGTATAGTGAAAGTTTTGTTCAAGTAATACCTTTCAACAGCAGAGCTCAGTGCACCCGACCTCGGTGAACTGATAACACAGGTAACCTTCTTTAGAAAGGACAGAAAGCATTTTAAGCTTCTCCAGAAACTTTCTGTGCATTGCTCCCATTGCATCTCAAAAGCAAGCTTTGCAATGAAAGCCCAAGCACCAAAGAAGATGAAGTGATGTGACACAAAGAATTCCTCTCCTTGTGAAAGGGCAGGCCCTGCAATCAACTTGTTCTCGTCCCTGGTGCCAGTAGCACCCAGTTCAATACAGCCTCTTACAGGCAGGAACCCTGGGAAGAATCCTACAGGACAACTGGCAGGCTTTTCCTTGCTGGATCCTGAGCTCTCCTGTCCCACTCAAGACATTCACTCTTTCACCCAAGTCTATGCACTGGAGCTTTTTGTGGATTTCCATGGAAGTGGTGCACACACAAAAAGCAGGACCCTATTTAGCGTTGACAGCCAGAGCTCCTCACACATCCCCAGCCTCCCAGCATCCTGACACTTACACAGGTTTTGATCCAAGGCGGGTCAGTAGTTCCCTTCAGTAATTTCATTTCTTCAAGTATTAAAAAACAAAGAAAACATAAACCAAAAAGACAAACATGCTGGGGAAAAAGGAAATCTAATTTTCTGATAACAGGATTGTGATTCTGTTAAAACAGTAAAGGAGAAAGATAGCACTGCTATTTATTCTACATGGACAAGTAGGGGAAACAAAGAAAAGGCTGGGAAGGTTTTTTAATTCTGGTGGAAACGTACAGTCCCTTAATGTCTCTGACATGCAACAGCAAGGGTGTCTCATGGCCTTTAGAGTAGGAACTCAATGGGATTTAATAAAATTCACTCTACTGGGCACAGGTGGTTAACTAGCTGGAGTTCTATGGACACGAAGAAGACACAGGCTGCAACGTGTCCATGCACCAACCGAGACACGCCACAGTTAACAACTGCCATTTGTTTCACTGAATAGTTAAAAGCTTCATTTAGAAAGCAGAGCTATTTTACCTTTTATATGTGCACTAGGTGTCAAGACACAATCGCATATCAATCTATTCAAATCAAACCTAAACCAGAGCCTCTTACATAAATACACAATGCAATTAGAAGGAAATGGTCATCTCAATATTGCCACACTAATGAGAACTGCCTCTGTGAAATGACTATATTCATTTAATTAAAAAGCCCATTATGGATCCCATTCAAAATGCTGTTCATTGAACTCTTTCATATAAATCTAATTTGCTTTTGCAGAATGTTAGGGGCATTACGTTTATTTGTACAAACTAGTTCCAAAGAACAAAGTCTTGGGAAGACACAGTCACCCCCTCCTGCAAGGGTTTTAAAAGAGCTAGCCATGAATGAGCATAAAAGATTAGTTTTTAAAATACTCATGACTCGGATGCATGAGAGGTATGGATGTAGTAGTTTCCAACATGTTCCAACTGTTGCCTCTGCAACATGTATCTAAGTATTGCAGGGGCTCTAGCTTCAGAGCATACCTCCAGGTTCAGCAGGCACACTGGAACATTACAGCCTACATGTCAAAGAGGAGCTCCATTCCCAGGCTGAACTGTAGTTTCAAACATTAAACTTCCATCCAGACATCACAGCACTTGAATTATTTATGCGATTGCTAATGTTAAGACCCAGCATTTCAAACAAATGCCTTATGCCCTAGTCTTTGGCACACACGTTTGCTGCTAATGAAGGCATGTTATGCCAATGACCTCCGTTCCAGATTCCAGCTACACTTTAAATTTAGTACACTGGAGACTGAAAATCATGGGCTGCCTGTATTTACATCCCATGCAATCCTCTTGAAATTAATAGAGCTCTGTAGCATACAGAGCAGGCAATTTGGCCCAGAGTAAGCAGAAGGCACACTTTCAGCTTTTAGTGCAGATTATGGCACATTTTGTTATGCTGTCAAGCATCTCTGGTAAAAGCAGGCTAAAAGAGTGACAAGCCAGCACTGCTGCCCTTTAGTACTTCACATTTCGCAGCATTATTAGTTTCCACAGCCCCTCAGAAAACAGGATTTTAGGAGAGCCTCATTAGTCATTATGTCTATTTCTTGTCAATGCAATTATGTCCTACCAGATGTTGCTAAGTGTTTCGGACAGTCTTCTCAAACCTAACTCTGCACCGTTGGCCATGACCGCAGCAGCTCGGGATCCTCCTCCTGTGTCTCACAAAGGTATTGGTGAGGTTAATGTGAGGTCTCATGGATCTGTGTATCTGGACTTTGCTACTGAAGAAGACTTGGCACTTGGGGGACAGTAGAAAGAGACAAGGAGACTACAAACCAGTGATATCATTAGCAAGCACTGCCAGTGCCCAGAGACGCCCAGTTTGTTCTGGAAGCTCATTTCCTGCACACTTGAGGATTTTGTTCTCCTTTGCATGTTAGAAATGAACACTGATGCTAATTAACCCCAAACTAACACACGCCAGTGGGTTTTGGGTGAAGAGCCACCACCTGCCCTCACGCAAAGAGCACAACTCAATTGCCTTGGGTGTCACCACAAGGCGCGGGTGCCGCTGCGGCTTCGTGGGGTGCAGGGGTAACGGACAAGCTCCCCCCGACATGGAGGGATGGGGTTGAGGGGCGCACGGGGGTGGGGACACGCCGGGGGCACCTTACCTCCTAACCCATGGGTCGCTCGAAGCAATGACCCGTCGGGAGCTGTCGCGACAGCCCGACACCGGGAGGGGATGGGGGGGGAGCGTCTCGCGGTCTCCCTCAGGCAGCTCCACGCGGTGCCACGCGGCCGAGAGCACCGCCCGCAGTTCCACGTGGCGGCCGTTGGGCGGGCGCGCGCGCACGCTGCCAGCGCTGGTGGGAGGGGCCTGCGCCCGGCCCGGGGTACCCGCCGGGTCCCCATTGCCCGGCTGCCGGGCAAGGGACGCGCTCCCCGAGAGCCCGCTCCCCCCGCTCAGGGCACGCACACCACCGGCGATGCCCCAGGGACGGGCCAGCGAGGGGACGGAGCCGCCTTACCCCGCCCTCTCCGCACCGGCTCCCGGTTAGCTGGAGCGGCTCCGCCTAAGGCGGCTGCCCGGGCTCCTGTGCGCAGCCCTGGGGCCGGTTCCCGCTCCTAGCTATTAAATGTCTTGCATCACCTATCTCCATCAGAATGCAGCTGACAAAGCCATCTAGAGAGGTTCTGCACTGCAAAATGGCAGAGCCCTCCTGTGAGATGATATTATGTTTACAGAATCCGGTATAATTTTACCCCCTTTTTCATTATTGTTACTACTTTTGTCACCATGCACCGTTTTAAATTACTACCATGTTGACATGCTCATGACAGTTCAGTTTCAGTTGAGATGTATCAGTGCTGCCTTTTGTCTGCAGGATTGCAGGCACACCGAGTAAATGCTTATTTTCTGTACTTACCCAAAGCAATCTCCAGCCCTCACAAGAAAGGAACAGTAACATGCATCACTGCTGCTCTCACCAAACAGGATTCTGTTACCATAATTATAGGAAAAAAATACTTTTTAAAGTGTGAAATGCTGACAGACAAATGCAAGGAACGAGTCCTAATCCCAAGTGCTGATGCTGTAAAGTTAAAGGTTTCTACAGGAAGTGAATATAACCAAGAGGGGCAGGGAGGAGCTTTCAAACTCTGACTCACAGAATCACAAGGTTGGAAAAGACCTTTAAGATCATCAAGTCAAGCCATCCCTCCCCTAGGCTAAACCATATCCCTAAGTACCTGATCTACCCTTTCTTTAAACACATCCAAAGCTGCTTGGAAGCCACGCTGAAATCGTAAGTTTCATCATCAGAAACGGACAAACATTTTGTAGAAGATAAAAACATTCCATTTCGACATTTTCAACACAAAATCCTTTCATCTCAGAAATACCGAACTTGTTTGGGGCTGGGGTCTTCTAGGCTTTGCCTTTGGGGTTTCTTTGGAGACTGGGCTGTCAGGAAGCTGTACTTGGTGGCCCTTGGTTCATTGGTGCTGAGTGACCTTGTCTGTGCTGACCTGGGACGCAAGACAACCTGCTGCCCATAGGAACCGGGCTGTGCTTTGCTTCCAAAACAAGAGAGAACTGAGATTCGTGCTGCAGGGAAGAAATATTATCCTGTGGGTGAGATGGTATGCAGCCAGCACACGCTGTGCTCCGCCAGTACCCGGAGGTGCTAGTTTGTCTTCAGGGGACAGGCAGACAAATTTAGAGCAACCCCTGAGCAGCCCTTGAAGCACAAAGCTAGTGTGGAGGTTATTCCCAGGCACTTCCTAAGAGCAGATCTGCTCTCTGCTCTCTCCCTTACATACAAAAGGCTGAAAGAACAATATAATTATGCTTGTGAGTCAGCAACACTTAGTTCTTGAAAATATGATAGACTAATGAAAGCAGCTCTTTTCTGTGTAATTTCTACACTTAATGCCAGTTCACAGTTAACACTGAGACACTAGAATTGATGTTAAAGATTGCTGTGTTACCCTTCCCCTCTGTAGCCATTAGAGTATCCACCAGATAACACAAACAGCTTTCCCTTAACAGGCAAAGGAGAAGAAATGACAAGGTTTGGCATTACATTAATATATCGGAAGGAACACTATTATTTTGTTCAAATACGGTTTGGGAAAATTGTTACCAAACTCTGAGGATACGACTCAAAACCCCATCATTGTCTGGAAAAAGTCATAGCTGCCCAAAAGCCTCATATGGGCAGCTGTCAGTGAGTCCTCCCAGCCTCAAGTGTTCTATTATTTAAATCTTGCAATATTGTACAGTTACATATAGAAGAACATGTCTTTATTCTGTAACTGTCATGGATTTTTTTCAGTTCTTTATCCAGGATGTGAAATGCTGCTGTGTAAACAACAGACAGCTGGAAGGAGCCTGAGCTTGCAATAGTGGTCCCACTGCAAACCCCAACACAAGTCACGTACAGAGACATTTAAAGAATGATCTGGGGCTTTAGCAATACAACGCTAGTTTGTTATAAACAAATGGTAAACAGGTAAAAGCAGAAGTCACCAAAGAGTTAAGTAAAAAATCTGCAGCTCCTGGGAAAACACAGATCTTTTTCTGAGCTTTCCCAAAACCAAAGCAAAAGGCAAGACTAAAACCACACCAAGTCTAAGCCTACATAAATCAGACTTGTTAAGAAAATACATACAAGGTTTAAGTGTACAGCCTGTTAATAAATCCATCCCTGACCATACAAAAAGCAGTGTTCAAACCCAACAGTTTATGATAGTCCAGAACATAAATGTTCCTGTCAGCATACTGTACCTCAAACCCATGATCCTGACAATAAACATCTCATTATCAGCCTTTTCCTTATGGCTCATTAATTTCTTAAAAAGGGGGAAAAGAAATGGAGAAAACACTTAGGACACATCACTGGGGGTCTGTACGTTAGAGTAAACAAAGCTTCCTTCTGCTCAGTGTCTCTGGTTTGTCCTTCATACTCCAGCCCCTGCATTACTCCTGTTTTAGGGGAGGGTGTAAAACAAGACCCGAGCCATGCACTGCCATTCCACTAAGCTGAATTCCTTTCTAAATGAAGTGTATCTCTGCAAATCTGTGTGCTGAAACAAAGGGCTCACAGTAGTAAAGATGGGGTGTGAGAATAGGAAAGAAATAGGTGTTTTCAGAGCAAGAACAATGCACTTTTACTGAGGTTAGCTCCTTCTGGCTGCCTTTAGAGAACCCACCTTGCTTTTCCTGAGGCAGCTCCTGAACAAAGCACTTGGGAAGGATTTTCAAAATATTTCCAACATTTAAGTCTTCTTCCATCACCTGAACAGTGTTCTACCTGTGTGCTTCTGTAGGAATGAAGCTGATGCAGCAGCAGAGCTTCTGGAAATTTCATCTAGAGTGGCCAGAATCTGAAGAGAAGCTGTCAGGACTGGGTGGCAGTGTCAGAGTGGCTGTGGCTCAGCTCACACCAGCAGCCCCTTCCTACCACAGGCACCAGAGCTGCTCTCACCTCCCCACAGACACAGATGCTCAGGGAGATTCAGCCTCCTGGGAGAACATGGGGTTGGCACTGCTGAGTTACTCATGCTTCTTACATCAATGTACAACCCAAATGAGGCAAAACCTTTGCTCACAGACGCTTCAGAGAAGGACTAGGAATTGTGTGTATTTATACAAGCTGTTGGAATAACGTGCTTTGTCTTCTGAAGCTGCATCACCCTGGACCTTGAATCCAGTCTCCCCAGCAGTGATCTTCACTGGTGCATCTGGGATTTCTAAAATTGAGGCTAACACAAGAAGCACAGAGCTGCTGAGTGGTGACAAACCAAATACAATAAATTTAAAAAAAGAGAAAAATCATCTTCACCTGTCTGTGCCACTCCCCAGCAAAACAGTGTAAGCCCCAAAGTTTCAAACAATGAGACTGGTTCCCCCATTGCCAGAATCTACCTTGGTGAAATGTATCTTCTGAGTGGACAGTACAAGGTACATTAATGGACAAGCCCTGAGATGCTATTCTGGTGCTACATGTACAGCAGGACTCCACTGTGATCTGGAGGACTCCCTAGTGTTTGAATTTATATGCAACTTGGGGACACTGGATATTGTGTGTTGCTACACAGAGCTAAAACATTGCAATCTCTGTTTATAAATCTTGGAGAAAAATGCATTTTCCTGAGCTGCAGCTATGGCAACAAGCAACCCGATATCGAGCTGGGTTGCATAGTGTAATATACAAAGGGGTTTTTTGTGTTAACTTCTAAAATAATGTATTGGAAAATCTAGGGCAATTAGACTGCTGTCCATGTGTTTATTCAATACAGAAGATGGGTTTCATATTCTGCAGTGTGGTCTAGGAAAAACTGAGGATTTGTTCCCCCCCTATTTATTTAAAACCAAAGCACACAAAAAGCCCCAACTGACACACCCCAAACTTCAGATTCTGAACTTTTGTGAGAATCTGGGATTTCCCAGTTGGCTCTAAGGGATCCAACTCTACCAGAAGTGACACACCTGACATCACAGTCAGCCTGAACTCAGGGATATCTTTTCCCATTCCCTTGTTTTGCCTGCGGGACACCTTTGTGCCATGGGTGCAGCCACTCCTGGGTTACAGCAGAGATGGGGATAGAGATCTAGGCCTTAAGCCCATCTCTTTCATAAACACAGCTCTAAAACGTGTCTAGTTTCATTACAAAGTATTTGAAATACTCCTGGCAGCAATATGTTTCAACTAACAGTGTCCTTGGTATCACCTGTTTACACATTCTTAGGATGTTCTCATCTGAAATTGTTTCTTTATGGGGGAAAACAGTCATTCCTGTGCTGCTTTAAAGAGAGAAATTAAAGCAATACCTCCCCAAATTCTTAGCATATGGTTCTTTGACCAAGGGGGTGACATTCTACATTCACAGACAATACATGGCTGAAATCAGTCAATAAATCAATACAGGCCCCTCCCTGTACCTCCATTTCTCCTTTTGTAAATGAGGATAAACAGGTCTGGTCTCCTCTGTAACATACCTTGAGATCTATCAAAAAAGGTGAGGTATTATTGACAATACCCCCTCTGAACATGACATCCCCAAGCGTGTCTCCTGCAGACCCAGGCAGTCATAGAGTAACTGAGAAACCCTCTGCATACAGATTCCCACATCACAGCCTCCAAACGCTTGTATTGGCTTTTATTTCCTCCTAACATTGCAGCAAAACCTGCAACCTTCCTTAACTGTTTGTGATGTCAAGTGCTTTACATCCCCCTTTACCCTGTGTTTACCCAGAATGTTGTTTTCACAGCTGCCCAGAACATCATTATCAAAGAAACAGCCAGGCTGAATTATTAAGAAAACGGAACAATTGATGTTTCTGTAATACACAGAATGCCCCATCTGAGCCTGGAAATCAATTATGGAAAACATTAGGCTCCTCTGTCTTCCCTTGGACCAATTTCAAGATCCAGTATTTTATCATCGTTTGTTCCAACATTACAATTGTCTGTTGACTTTGATTAAGCTCATTTTAGCCTCAGCTCGTGAGCACAAAACTCTTCCTTGCCTCTGAATGCAAGAAGCAGCTCCCTTTGTAGGGTTCCACCCCCTTCCCCATACTCGAGTTTTCCTTGCAGCTGGCTAGCTTCAAAGTCTTCAAATTTCTCCTGTAACCCCTTTTCCCTTTTATCCTCAGCCTTTACAAGCAGAGGTAGGTGCTATTCTTCTGTAGGTTTCTTCTCCTGCCTACAAAGTACTGCTGGGAGTTGGAAGCACATCAAAAGGAGATGCTCAACAGCTGGACACCTGCTTGTTCAGTTTCAGGCAGGATCCTGCATCCCTTGAACTAAATGACCATAATTATTGAAATTCTCTGCAAAGTTCTAAGAACTCTGAAATTCTGGGGTGTCCCAACTCTGGGGCAAATCCAGTATTTTGAATCCAAAGCACCCAAAGTGCCAACCCATCCCTCACAGCCCCAAGCACTCGTTATCATTGTCATGACAAAAGTAGTTTGATCTGACAAACAGGTTCCAAAGCTCTGAGATCATCTGTGAAAATTTCCCTCTGTCTTGGTTTCTGCAAAGTGCTAGATAAAAATGACATTCTTCTGCCATGGGGACAACATGTTTTAAAAGCATCTGACCTTACAAAAATCACAATCCTGGAGCATTCCTAAACGCTCCTGAGTTTCCCCCATTTCACTGTTTCAATGACAAGATGAAGAGACAAAATCATCAGGGATCAGGAAGGAACAAGTCCTTTGATTAGCTGTTAATAGCTGCTAGAGGTTGGCAAATACCTAATGCTGAGAGACTAAGGCAGGACTCCAGCATCCTCATGCACCAATTAGTGCCTTTCCTGTCATCTTCCATGTCTGTCCCCAGTGGCAGCAGGTCACCTCTGTCCATCTCCACTGACTCTATCTAACCTTCATTTTCACTTCTTTAGCTGAAAACCTGGAGCAACCAATGGTAAAAGTAATACCCTGTTTTAATAAAGACAACACCATAGAAACAAACTTCCTGAACCTTTACAGGACCCTCAGGGTTTGGCTGTTCCAGTGTAGCCACTTGCCCTGCAAAACATTTCTTTTGGCCTGAGTGAATAGACAGAATCAGAGAGAGGTGCCCACACAGCATCAGGCAGCTCTGGTCACAGCTCTGTCACAGTTTGGCTCACATGTCTAAGCCAGTCAAGCTGGTTAAACTCTGCTCTCACTGACTGGAGAGCAGATTCCTCTGTAAAACATGAGGTTATACACCCTCTCCTATTCACTGTCTTCTACCCTGAACTCGAATGCTTGGCCCACACACAAGGGATCAGTAGGATCCTGGAATATGTAGGAAAACCACGTACTGAGTGAAGGAGGATTGCATGGCAGTGATGTCCAGTTTGGTACTGCAATTTACAGAGGATTTTTGAAAACTTGAAAAGTACAGCCAGACAAGCAAAAAGGACTGGTAAAACGTCCTTCAGCAAGAAACCTCAAGACCTCAATCTATTTATCCCATTAAAAGAGAGGAGCAACTAGCTTATCACGTCTACATACCTTCCCAGAAAGCAAACAGAAAGAACCAAAGAGGGTTTTAAAACCCAGTGTAGAAAGATATCAAAAGAAACAGTAGCTGGATGTGAAATGCCAGGCTCGTACACAGCACCAGCCAGGATGGATTCAGGTATTTGTACAGGGGAGGGGGTTAACCACAGAACCCAGCTGCCAAGGGAAGCAGAGGCATCGCTGCCTTTGGAGCGTTCAGATCGAGAGCGCCTGGGCTGGGTGCAGCATCGAGTTCTCAGGTCTGGTAACCCCGGTGGAACGTGCAGCCTGTGCATTCAGGGAGCAGGACTAGATGTTCTCACAGTCCCTTCTGGCCTTCCAATCTATTAATTGAGTGCATGGTGTTAATCATTTTAACAATATATTGTGCTTTTCTCTCCCTTTGCGCATCTTAACGAACAATTCCAAGCTCAGTTTAGCTCCCTGTGAATACAGGCTCCATACTGAAGAGAGCTCATCTTCCAGACACTGCACGTGCCAGGTCTGCACGCCTCTCCTACCATCTGATCTTCAGCCACCATCTGAGTTTTCCCTGCTCAGACCTGTTGTGTGCCACCCAGTGTCCTGCACAAGGGTCAGCAGCTCAGTAAATCCCATTAACAGGGATCCTACACAACATCATTCCTGTTTACTTCAGCCAGAGTCGGAAGGCATTCAGTGCCCTGTGAAAAGACTTCAGATCTCTTTAGGGGGGTGTAATGAGCTGTGTATAATTTCCAACACAGCCTGTACCACCACGTTGGTGTTCCAGCAGGTACCATCACAGAATGAAAACAATTCAGCCCAGCAGCTTGCTGCCTCTGTGCATCTCTCTATGCTCCTACTGAAGATGTATGTTAAGAGAAAAAACAATCCTTTCTTGACTTTTTTTCTTCTGGGTACTGAGCGTGTTACAAAACTGAAGCTCAGAAGGTGGCAGGTAGGACCCAAGACTGGAAGAATTAGATTGTTAATAGCTGCAAAAAATAGCTACCCTTCTAAGCCCAGCAAACCAGCGCTGTTGACAGAGTGATGGAAAGCTGACAATACCTTGCCAAGCAGGGTGAGGCTATCATAACCTAGCAGATGATTAGTTTTAAAACTTTTAATGGATCTCTGTCCACTGCAGCCTGATGGAGTGAACAGTGCCGATACCCCAGGGAAATGTGAAACTATTTTATATCTCATTTGCAGGAACGAACACCCAGGAGGTACTTTCTTTTGACAGAATACATAAGACCTACCTGAATGCCTTGCATTAGCTTTCTGTGCAGCTCCATGCGGCAGATGCTAATATTTTTTATCCTGGGCTGGCCTCATTAGGCTGCCTGGCATAGGAGGGGAAAAGTAAACCTCAGAGAAATTCTTGGTTCTGTTTTGTGCATCCTGTGTGCAAAACCCATCGGCCGTGTTGGGTGAGCAGCAGCAAAGAATAAGCTGGGTTTAAGACAAGGCACAAAGCAGGAGAGCTAAAAATGTGCTCAAGTAGAAATGCATTGGGAATGGAGGAAAGTAGAGCCTGACTTAGTAATGACAATGTAAAGAGTCCATTTTGTCCCCCTGTAGAAAAGGGTTACTGTCTGTCTGGGACATGAAGGGTGTCTGGTTTGTAGGTAAGTCAGCTGAGATTATTATTAGCTGCTAGATGGCAGGTCTTCTTTAGCTCATCAGGGTTGGACCCAATGATCTCTCGAGGTCCCTTCCAACCCCTACGATTCTGTGATTCAAGTGCCACGTGCCTGGGCAGCAATATTATACCTACAGACAGGCCCTCCAGCTGAAGAAATGAACCCCACAGAACACAAGATCCCGCAGCAGAGGGACTAGAGAGGCTGCAGAGCGTGGGCTGAGCAGAGCTCAGCTACAAATAATCGATCAGGGTGGACGCTGCTGGAACACTGTCCTTTGTGATTCAGGCTCTTGTTCTCAGATCAGGCTTACAGGCAGCTCCTATTCCTTTAGGGCTTCTCTAGGCACCCCCAGAGTTCCTACATGACCTACCTCAAAGACAGCTGAGGAAGTGTCTTGGGTCCCTAAATCAGTCACTTTGCTGCCAAAGCTCAGAGCATCTTCACTCCGCTCCCGTCAGGGCACAGGCTGAGCATTACCACGAGCAGGGCACACAGGTTGTATCTAAGTCAGCCAAGGCTTAGCATCCGTTCAGCCTCTACAAACTGCTCAACGATTGGCCATGCAGGCAGTGAACTGTTAATTCTGCTTCTCAGCCCAGCCTGGCTGGCTCTGTTGATACCTCCTCGTGTGCTTCATCTGCTGGCAGCGATCTGTCCGGCGAGCAGACCTTGGTTCTCTGGGGAAGGGCCTGTATGTCTGTTACAAAGCAGGGGCAGCACCAGGCACAGAGGGGCCCAGAGTCTTGACTGGGGCTATAATGAAAATTTTATATTTGCATTAACCCAAAATGAACCTACTTTGCATGGCTAACGAGCTTCTCAAAGCAATCCCGGGGATTTCATAACAACATGTGCTCACAAAGAAAGATCCTTCACTCTACAGTATCTGCAGAGTATTGCACATAAATATTTTAGCAAACAAGATTAAAATACCAGGATGCACGTTCCCAGCCCAAAGGTACAATCTTCACCTAAATAACCAAAATTATAAAAACCTCCAGCAACGTGAAAGTTTCATTAGTTTGCCAAGTGAGTGTCAAGTCACAATTATTCCAAGGAAAATGTAATATTGCAAAAATTACCAGAGCCATCCTTTTTATTAACATTCCTTGATAAAATGTGAGCAGGATCATGTTAAAACTATTACATTAATATTCCTCAGAGAGTTGTACTATAATTTTAGCTTCTCTTTCTCATTCTCACTCGTTTTGCCCTGTGAGTCAACATAGGAGGATAGTTGGCAATCAGCTCCTGCAATTATCTTTCTCCCTAGATTTGAATTGTTAACCGTAGCTTCCACTAATAGAACTGCAAATGAATAGTATCCTTTTCACTTGTATTTACTGGATGAACATTATGCTCAATGACTCTTGTGCTCAAGGCACGACGCTAAACAGAGGGCAAAAAGGACAAGTTGTGTTTCTATTAGCCTGCCTAACAGCTACACTGGAATAGAGACATGAGCAAAGACCAGAGGGCCAGGCTAGTACATCCGAGGTGACTGGGTGGCTCAGGAGGACTGGAAATGGATACAGAGATTTCCCCACTGGGGATTCCAGCCCGTACACAGGATGCCAGTCCCTTCTTCCAACGGCTGTGCAGCCAGGGGCTCCGGGTGGTTCTCTGGCTCCCCTGGGCCAGGCTCGAGACAGACTCCTGCCTTACCATTGCTTCCATTCAGGGGTTACAAACATAAAAACACATGAGTCCAAGTCCTGTGCATGTAGATCCTTTTGGAAAAGGAATTTATGGTCCCCATTTGATTTTGAGAATCCTGGGAATGGACATTCCCAGTGTCTCTATTGGGGGGCTCTTCCAGGCTTTCTGTTCTGTCCAAACACTCACTTTGGAAGCAGAAAAGGGTGGAAAGGACCATGAAAAAGCCCCTCACACTCTTTCTTGGATACTCCAGGAACAACAGAAAGACCACAGCACTATACAGCACACCAGCAGAACAGGGGCATTACGTACCTGCTTTACTAGTAGAGGCTTTTAATAACTGGACTGGCTTTTTCAGCTGGCAGAGTACCTGGCTGTGAATTCAAACTGTGCCAGGGACTGCTCTGCCCTACTGCACGTGGTCAGTTTTCCAGGTAGGAAACCGGGACATGTCAGAGTCCTGAGAACATCCTGGAGCATAAAAACATGCTCAGAGACTGGCCTGATAAACGTCCAGCCCACACTTCACAACACTCCAGTACCAAAGGGAACGTTCTGCAAGGAATGGAAGCAGCCCACCAAAACAACCCCACAGGAATTGGTTTCCCTGCCTGCCAAGCACACAGCCAGCCTCAGAGGGAGCCAGCCACGAGCCCAGCAACTCAGCTGCCCCTGGAGCTGCTTATGTGGATCCAGAAGCTCCACTCAGAGGTGAACACTGGGGGTGTCATGCCCGTATTCTGCTATACACACAGCAGTGATTACATGATTAGATGGTTGCAGGGTGGCTCTCAGGTAGATTCTTGTTGGCAATGCTCTTTTACCAGCATTGGGCATTTTTTCAGGACCCAAGACAAACACTGCAGGGAGGCTATTCTAGTGCACACGAAAAGTAAAAGAGGAAAAAAGCAGCTGGCTTTCAAACTAGAGATAGTTACAGTATAAAGAATAAGGGGAAGGAGAACATCGGGATGTATTTGATGATGGCACATTGCTTTCAGAACTCAGGTAATTACCTAGCTCTGGAAAATGTTCCCTGGAGAGAGGATTTGAGCCAATGGCACTATAAATCTCTGCGGATCTGAAAACTGTACAGCCCGTGAAAGTTCTATATCACAGTCCAGAGTTGCCCATCCCTTGTCATTGGCTGCTGGCAGGCTGTGAGATGGCACAGAAATTAAGGAATATGTTAATACTGGTTTAAAGCTTGGCTCTCACATTACTCTTTCTTCAGGAGCAGTATTAATAAGGCACAGCTCTTACACGGTACCTGAAGCACTGATCCTACAGCTGGAAACTGCTGGTGTTACATCTCAGCATTCCTCTACATGAGGAGCACTGTTCCCACCTGTCCCTGGGCAGCTCTGTGCTGCTTTATGGCTAAGGTGCTCCAAGGTCAAATGAACGCACCGTGTTAGGATCTGATCACCAAAGGGGGAAAGACAGTCTGCTTGGTCTGATTGACTTTCTCTGCTTTCCAGAAATCATACTCCTCCTAACGCTTCCTGCTTTTCATGTTGCCTCTACATCATCATTCCTTTTCCTAAAAAAAACCCCTATTCCTTCCTGTGTTTCCTAAATTTAAGTAAATCAAATCTGAAAGTGAAATGCTTTTCATTTTCATCAAAACTTTAGGCAGAGGAAAATAATTTCCCTTCTCCCCATCTACTTTCATCTTCTGAGAGGCTCTAATCAACACCCCACAAATGAAGTGAAAGTCCAAAGTAGAATTAGGGGGTAGAAGATATTCAAGTCCCATTCTTTTTCAGTGGTTTTTACCCAGAAGATATTTTTCTCTTTGGAAAATTTGGTGCATAATGACCGAAAATTATATTCCCTTTCTGCTGTTTGGCTGTTCAATACTCCCAGGTCTTTCTCTCCTTCTGCCTGCTCCCTTTTCAAGACTCCAGAAAATTGCCTCTATTTTCTACTCTTCACTCCTGACTTTCCATTCCCTGCACCAGAACGTACACAGACCTTTACATTCATTAAAAGAAACCAGTATCTCCCAGTTCTGCTCATTACCCCTTAAAATGAACTAGTTCTCCTAGCTGGCTGTGAAGGCAACACCTCTTCCATCTCCATAACAAGTCACAGGAGCCAAATATTGACCTTGGGAATTGGTGCCAGAGGTGGCACTGGCTTCAGTTTGAAGGGGACCAGGACACCCCAGCTCCCCTGGGGACCTGCTGCCAGGGCTGGAACTGAACAATCTATACTGAAGCTGACAAAATATAGTGTAAAATAGAGATGTACACCAGCATCGTTCTCCTGCAATGAATGAGCCCCCTTCTGAAGGCTGCAGAGCAGAAGCAGAGGTATCCTTCAGCATTTAGCCAGGCACAGGAGCCACGTTTGTCAATTCACACAGGAGAAAACGAGCTGATACAATTTCATCTAGAAAAATTACATGCACTGGATCACATAATTCCTATTATACAGCATTATCAACAGCAGAATTCCCTGTTCATTCAACCACAAAGCAATTATATAAGCAGAGCGATGGGGAAGCATCTTCCTAGCTCCAACAGGATGGGGAACAGATCCAACCATGACAAAAGGAGGTCGGGACTTAAAATTTTGAGTTCACCAAGTTTAAAGCTGGTTTTGTTGTGGGGATATTTGCTTTGCTTTAAACAGAAAGTTAGCAGAGTCTACAGCACTCACCAGTGCTCAGAAGCCACTCTAATTTCCTGGCTGCATTTGCTACCTGGAAATGCAGACAGAAACACTCTGATTATTTCTACCAACACATCTGCATGGAAGTTCCCCAGTTTCTTCTCAGAATAAGATGGACTCAGTGTGAACAAATCAAGATGCCTGCCATGCAATAGTCTCTTTCAATAGATGGATATACTTCATATGCTTTTGTCCATTTAAACGTGCTCCAAGCAGTCTGTAATTGAGGAACACCCAGAAACTCGATTACTACAAGCTCCATCTACTGGCTATGACCAAGTACTAAACTCTGGGACATCCACGTCCATCTCGCCAGCAGTTCATAAATGATGTCAGGACATGATTTAATTCTCACTCCCTTACTTTCCTCAGACTTTCCTCAGCGTATCCCCAGGCCTCCATAAGCTGCTCTCAGTGGTAAAACACCTTGCACGTAGTTTATAGATTCCAGGGAAAGCTCAAGTCCGCTGCAGATCTCACACACACCTTTTAACATAACCAGAGTACATTTTTATTCCCCACCAGGTTTTCCCAACATGCACACAGCAACCTCCGGATCAAATTCCAACCATGTGAGGGCAGAGATGGCTTTTTACCACCAGAGACACAGGAACACATCAGACCCGAAGCCGACGTCTTTCCCAGGTTTGAAATAAGGTTCAGTTTAAGCAGAACACTCACATTCAGACTGAATACATTGTTATTCACTCAGGTTTCTTCCTGCCTTTTCATCATGGTAATTATTGTCTTGCTTTGCCTATTTTCCACAGATTACTAAATGCATTAGTGCAGTAGAGAAAATCATAGAATCACAGGATGTGTTAGGTTGGAAGGGACCTTTGAAGGTCATCTAGTCCAATCCCCATTCCTGGAGATAAGAGATGTAGGTACAGCTCAAGGAGGCAAAGCCATTTTGTATGTGGTGGTGCTACTTAAATACAAATGTGGGGGTTTTATTCCAGAAATAATCCCATTTAATATATTACTACTACTAAGAACGAAGTCTCTGGTGACTGTACTAACACAGCCAAAGTCCCCTGCTTTACCTCTCCCTTTGGCTGATGGACCATGCTTTCCCTGCAACACTACCGTGCGTTTTACTAGCAGTAATTAAACTGTCACTCTCTCCTGGTTGCAGCTGGAATAATTTCCTTCCTAGTAGCTGGAATAGGGCTGTGGTTGGGATTTACGATGAGAATAATGTTGATAACACCCTGATGGGTTTGGCTGTTGCTGGGTTGTTCTTGTATCTACACTCAGCCAAGGATGTTTCAGCTTCCTCAGGTACAGAGGAGGCTGGGGAGCAGAGCAGGGGGGCTGAGCCGGGCTGGCTGAAGGGATACTCCATAAAGAGTAATGCCAGGCTCCAGACAGAACTGGGAGGCCAGCTGGGAGGTGGGATCGCTGCTCTGAAATGGACTGAATTTAAGCATCACATTATTATCATCATCCTCCTGTATTACCCTTTTAAACCATCTATATCCCAACCCACGAGTTTTTTCCATTCTCCTCCCCATCCCCTTGGGCTGAGATACTCAGTTACTGGCTGGGGATAAACCTGGACACACTCCCCCCCCCTCCCCCTTCCCACTTCTACCTACACTTATCTTAAGGATGCAGCTACTGAGAGGTGACCACACCAGATTATTTACTCAAGGTCCCTGAAGGAGCCAGTGACCAAATCAGAGCTTAAAATTCCTGCCTGATCAACCCACACGCTTCTCATTAGGCAACACACTTTCCCAGCATTCTTGAGCTGGCTGTCAAAGCTCCATTAACACAACTTTTCACTCATTTTCTGTTTCCCAGTGAGTTTCACGAGGCTGTTGTGTGTCCTGGAATGATCAGCACTGTTAAACCTCAATGGAAACATCACCAAAGGGATAGGATACCAGGAGCCAGTGAGGGATCTTGAAAATCATCTGCATTTTAAAGAATAATTAATAAAGAATGGCATTAGTCATTTACAGTGTTGGGAAATCAAGTCCCTGCATATGATGGCTGGAGAGAGCTGTCAGACACAGCGTTACACAGGAGCCACAGAAATCCACTATCACTATTTACTTTTACTACAAGGAAGGAAAGGAACGTTCATTGGAACAAATGCAAATGCCAGAAAACATCCCTTTCATTTATTATTTATAACTAATACTAATCTCACAGAAGCAAACCCCCTGTACCATGAGAGCTACAAGGCAAATCCTCAGTGAGGGAGAATTTTTTCTCCAGAGAGATTGCAATCCAAAGAGAATCAGATGAACACATCTGTGAAGGGTTTTTCCAGGCACAGACAACAGATCAGAAGCAAAGCTGGGTACAGACCTCCCACTTTCCTTACACTAGATTTCCTTAGTGTGTGTAATTTCCTGCCATTTCCAAGTCCTGAAAGCACACATATTCCACCAGCACAAAACAAAACAGGTTCCCAAAGCCAGTTCAGAGTCACTGCATGTTCCTGCCACATGGGTAATCAAATTAAAACTAAATTTTGGAAGGTTGTGCCTACAGCTTCTTGTGGTGCAACAAGGATCAGCCTTTACTCTGGAAGGGGTACCAAAAGCAGCTCACGGCCTGGCAGAAGTGATGTTGAGCCGCTGGTGATCAAAGTTTTAAACCTATCCTTACATCATTACAAGTGATCAGAATGATCTGGGAGGCTGCAGGCACCATCAGTTTGAATGAGCAAAAGACAGGCAGTTTATATGATGCTGATAACAGCTGCAATGCTCAACTTCTAATCTCATTAATTATTTTCCCGGGTTCTCTTTACCGTTCTAAAGTGCCTCTCAAACATCCCCCTCCCTCCCAGGCAGACAAAGTCATGCCTGTTTTCTCTCAGGGAGCATAAACAGTCCTACAGGACCTGCAGGAGATAATCTGTGGGCTGGTAGAGCAGTAAGAAAGGGCTGACATTGAGGCCACAGTTCAATGATACAGCACGTCTCGCTGTAGGGCTGTAGAAGCAGAGACAAGGCCTGGTGCCACGTGATGCCAAGCAGCGACCCCGCAGGAGCTCAGCCTTCTGAGTCTAATTCGATTACAAGAAACCTGATGTTTTACCCATGTGAGTCTTAGGGGCTTTATGCTAAATCAGATACTGTTTGTCTTCCCTGTCCACACCACTCCAAATCTAGGCCAGTTTGGGTCTGGCCTGTCCTTCCCCAGCCAGCAGCAGACATCAGCTGGCAAGTTTGGAGTAAGTTTGTTATCTTTTTCTCTGGCTTGAAACACAGTCCTCTGCCCACATCTGATCAGGAGGAAATTAGCACCACACAGATGGAGTTGAAAGGACTGCAGAACTACAGACTGGTCCCGTAGACCTGAAAGGTTGAAGAAATCCTCTAATTTACTCAACTTCACTCATGCATTGCCCAAGAGTAGATAAAGGAAGCGCTCAAAGCATTATTATTATAACACCACAGTGATCATGAGCTTGATGAAGCTGTACTCTCCCGTTTCAGAACATCTGTTTGTTACTCTATTAGTCCAGACATTCTTCATTCTACAGTTTGTTTCTTTAAACAAACTTCTGGTATGGCTTCTCAGTCTGGTGAGGCATGGAAAAAAACTGTTAGGGTTTGAAGATGATCAAAGTTGCCCACCAAGACTACTTCAAATTCTCACAGGCTGCATTGCACATGAATACTTATGAGCACGTTTACTGAGGCTCCAAGGCAAGCACAATCAGAAACGTCTTCCTGAATCAGGGCCAAAGACTATAATCCCAGGTCTTTGTTTTCCTTTTTGCGGTGGGGAGAGATGCCCTTGTTCCTCATTTGCTGAGCTGGAGTTAAGTGCTCATGAAAACATGAGGAGACTGGTTTGTGCCAACTCAGAGCAGGGTTAGGGCTCTAAGCAAGGGAGCAGATCCCTCCCTTTCTTCATCCAGTGTGTGTATGTTACAGTGAAATGATGATCTTAAGGTGTAGCTTTAGATGATGAAAACAACTGTAAAGTTAATCCTTTAACTGGATATGCAGATACAGGAGGGTGCACTCCAGCCAGAGAGCCCTCAACCTGACACATCACTCCATTTCCTCAGGTCTGGCCCATAAGCCCCACAGTCCCCAATTTTCCAGCCTAGCTCCAGCCCCACAACACACAAAGGATATTAGTGGAGATTGTTTACGTCCACCATGGATGATCTAGATCTATTATTCATTAAAAAAGGCAAGAAAAAAATACTGAATTTTTAATAATCAAAGAGCCCCTGATGAAACGATTTGGAACGGGTTCTCAGGAGATGTGAGAAGGTGAAATCCTTCATCCTTCACCAAATTCTTTGCTAGGCTGTGTCAGAACTTGAAAGCCAGCCTGGCTGCACGGATTTCAGACTTTCAAAGCCTCAAAAACGCCTGTGTCTGAGAAACAAAGGGAAGAGAAAAACACTCTTTCAGACACTAAAGTACTTCCCAACGTGTTCACCTCAGATCTTCCCCCAGCACCTGGCAACGCACTGTGCCAGCCATGCAGTGCTAAGCCACCTCTTCCCAGCCTAACGGGTACAGCCCAGGTACCCAGACAGGGAAGAAAAGGTTTCCTTTTCAGTGTCAAAACTTATTAACCTAATTTTTATTTATCTGGCTCTTTTAGTAAGTAGAGGCAAATACTAAACCTTATGCTGCTTACAGTGGGAGTTTGTTAGAATTCATCCTCTCTTTCTTAAGGCTCTCAGGAAGAAGGGTGCTGGCAGTGACTGAAGCACCAGCTTGTAACGTAGAGAATAAACCACAGCCAGGACGTTTCTACACTTCAATCACTCTGTCTCCAAGTGCTGTACAAGGAACTCTGTAACTTTATCACCATTTAAAAATGGGGAAATTGAGGCACGGCACTACGCTGATCAGGGTCACTGACCATGGTGGTAAGTGGAAGACAGACACCAAACTCCACCAGTCCTAGTGCAGACCTCTTGTGTTCAGTTCCTCACCCCACCAGGCATGCATTTTGGTAAGGACATCTCTTCTAGCTCAAATGGTAAAGCAAAATCCTGATCAGAGGAGATGTTCCTGTCCAAATTCTTTCTGAGCTGTCCCGTAATGCTTTTCTGCTCTGTTAAAGAGCTGCTGCTCCCTTCCAGGAGGGGGTACGATTCAGTGATGGCTTTGGAAGCCTCTCTTGATGTCCCAGAAGATGATTCTACAATACCATGCCCTTCTTACACTGTTATGTTCATGTCACATTGAAGAAGCAGCTTGTGTGGCACTAAGACTTTGCAAAGAATCTTCACACCTCACCCCCCCATAAAACCCCCAAGCTTCCTTCCTCTCTCTGCTAAAAACCCCCAAACCAAATCCCAATCTGTTTAGCACTTCCAGAATTCTAGTCTCCCCATCTATTTCTCTTCTAATTTGTGAAGAGGAAACAAGGAGTCACCTTGAGAACATGTTTGAAATATGTGAGAGTGCAAATTAAGACGAGTGATGAAAGGCTAAGGTGTGAACGTGCCATGCTTTCCGTGGCGGCCATCGGATCAATCAGCAATCAAGGAAGATTAAATTATTGCTGGGTAAAATATCTTTGTCCTGTTTATCTTCCCAAGGATGGGACCTGGTGTCCTTCTGACAGTGTACCTAACCTTCCCGTGAGACTTGTACTTAGTTGAAGCTATTTGTTTAGGCCTCATCATAGAGGTTTGAATAACAATTAGAGTTTCATGATGGAGAGCCATGTTGTTGGCTGGATTTATAGCACACCAGATGGCTGGGGGATGCCAGATAGATTCCAATATTTGACTGCAATGAAGAGTAAATATAAGATTTCCCTCAAAGACCTAACATAGAGGAGAGAGATTACTGTGGCAATTACTGTATGATCCCTGTCACCCCTACAACGCTTTGTAAAGCCACTGGAAATGCAATTAGTTTTCTGCATGACCCCCCCCCTTATTTACACTGTGTGCTGTTGTGTTAAATTATTTGGCAAAGGACAGTGATTTCCAAAGCAACAGCAGCTCCAGGTGTGTGCATCTAAAGGAGATATAACACCATACGTAGGTACCGAGCACAGGCTGTACCTTGGGAAGTCCACTGAAGTGGCCTGGATGAGCAAGGTCAGGATAACTGCTGTTCTCCTGCCCTACAGCCAAAGAGTGGCCCTGCCCAGCTGCTCCTCTCCAGGCTGGCACTGCAAACTGAGCTCTTTCATTACAGTGACACATCACCCATCGTGTCTATCAAACCTGTAGTCTTACTAAAAGGCAGGTTGAGTAAGACCTATACCTGTGGCTCAGGAGCAGATGGCCCCATGAATCATTCTGCTGCACACTCATTTATGATGATGGGGGCTGGGTTTCTAAGACCCCTCTGCCTTTTCAGCTCTGTTCCTACGTTCGCCAGCACGTACCACCTGCTACACGAGACTTTGGGGAAGCTCCTGTCAATAACAATATCATGACTACAGCAATGCCAGGGAGAGAAAGGGAAAGCAGCTTACACAAGGCCCCATCTGTGTGTGAGAATTTTCTGTCGCTGCAGTAGAACTTACCTTAAGGCTACCTGAGCTCTTCCATTCCTGAGGCAGTGTGCTCAGCCCCAGGTCACCAGGCTGACATTTCAAAGGTCTGATCTCTTTCACATTAAGCATCTTTGCCATCCGGATTATTCCCCCCTCCCTGTCTTGGCTGCTCCTCCCTTTGGAAGTCTGTTATCCTTACTAAGGTGTGAAGGCTTCTTGCTAGATGGAATACCATTTACTACAAGCCTGTAGAGTCCACAACAATGAACACCCTCTAAGTACTGCAACACAAGCAATAGGGAATGCACACTGTTCTTATTTCCATGACAAAAGCTTCCGAGCTCAGTCCTTGGTTCACCTGCTCTGTTAGTACTGGCATTTCAGTTCATACATGTCTGCTTTACCCAACCAATTCAAACAGAAAACACCTCAAAGAAAGAGAAACAACGTAGAACCTATTAATTAAACATTCAAAGGTCATTCATTCGTTAAGAAGACAGATTTCTAGTGAATACTTCATCTACTCTGCTCTCAGATTGCCAGTTCAGTGCTTATCACCGGCCTCCTACAAGATAAGACATTCTCAGCTCTAAATTGGTGCCATTTTTTTCCTCTTCCAGGACAATTTCTACTTCCAGGAGACAAACAAAAAGGAAGTCAAGAAGAACACGAATCTCCCAGCACCACCTTTATCAGAGATAAACCCTTGGTACCTGCCCAAACAGGGGTGCAGCCCCATTCTCATGGCAATCTCTAAGCTGTCCCATGTGGGACCACGATACCTGGAGTGATACAAGCACAAACCCTGAACCAGAAAATACCTTCTAATTCTGCATCTGGAATCAGCTCTCTGCCAGTGCAGCTCTCTCATCTCACCAGTCTCCACACTGCAGATGTCCTAGTAGGAACCTATCTGGCGGCTGCGGAGGCTGCTGTGCCGTCGCACCAGCAGCAAGCACGGGGTTGCTTTCAGCCAGACACGAAGTCACAGGTTCCCCTTGTTACATCCCTTTCCAGACAAAAAACTATTCTCATTACCAGGTATCCAGGTATCTTGTAAAGCAACAACAAAACTGGAATCTGCACTTTAAACCAGGCGAACTAACAAAGGGCTATGAAAATTATTCAATTGCCATGAAAGGGATGAACACAGCAGGATGCACAGGAAGCACTCAGCTTTTCTGGAGATATTCTGTGGAACTTCCCCTTGCAGTGGGAGCTGGTGGATTTACAACACCACATTATGTCAATGTAGAAAAATCTAGAGGGAATTGGGGTTTGTTTTTAATAAAATTTAGTGAAGCAAAGGGCGTTTCTCTGGGATGCTTCTCCCACCCTGACACCTCCCAAAGCAAATGAAGACAAGATTTTTAACCCCAGAAAGCCCCAGTGATGTTGCAGGCTGTCTCAGGAAGCTACTACATACATAGAAAGATCCATTCAGAGCAATTTATTTCTCCTAGTGGGAACTAGGGTAAGATCTGTTGCATCTGCCCCCCCAGAGCAACCTGGGGGCTCAGTCCAGTACTCAGTATGACAGCTTAAGTTATCTAAACAGTATGTTAATGAATCCTACCAGAGAAGTTGAATGATTCTCCTCTTTCCAAGTCTGTCATTCTATTTAGGTAAAAAAAAATCTGTTGAGTCTGTCATCCTTCACCCTGCCCCATGTCACCACAGTTATCTTCTGCACTACCTGCCTCAGAACAGGGGACACTGAGAAGACAGTGGGCTCCCCCGACTGTGACACTCCATCCCCTGAGGGAGCTGCTAGAAGAGCGATGAGAAAATCCTCTGTGACTTGTTTCCACATACACCTGAGATGGGCACTGGTCTCCCCTCAGCTCGTTCTTCTCCTCCTCCTCGTGGGTGGGCATGGCACCCAGGCAGAGTAACTTCAGTCAGTAGGGATTTGTGCAGAGACACCCAAAGTACATCTGTTAGGAGTACCCCAGGCCAGGGCCACCCCTTTGATCTCTGTGCAGCTGTGACCACAGCAGGCTCAGGATCAGATGCCCCCTTTGAGGGCACCACAACAACAATAATAAAACTGAGCGGTGCATCCTGGTGCCTGCCCAAACAACAGCCCAGGGTGGCTGTACAGAGACAGTGGTTTGGATCAGCAACAGCCTATTTCTGCCATGCTTCCAATCTCCAATGGACCTTCCTCATTTACTTATGTAGTCTCCATTACCATGGAAACTGAATACGTCACGGTCCTCACTGTACTTCTCCACACAATCACAAGATATGGGAGCACAGGAATTCTCCGGATAGATACTGGGATTTCTCCCAATCCTGTCACAGGACTCCAGTCCCCATGCTACCCAGATTAAAATCAGCACACATGTGGCTTCTGCAGACAGGTTTTTCCCAGTTGCTCTGAAGTCAGATGCTGGGGAAGGTACCCAGAGAGCCCAGCAAGCTCATCCACTCTGGACCAAAGTCCAGCATAGGAAAATCTGCTCTTAAAGCTGCAAGCCCTGAGCACCCTGGCAAAAGATGGGTGCACATCTGGCTACCTGCCTGGAACCACAGGGTTCCAGCCCTGTGTTAATTCACTGTGCAGAAACGCCCACACAATGTGAAGTTCACTTTCAGTTCCTCTTCCCAGCCAATACACCCATCCACCCTGCGCCATGACGTGCCCCAGACATCCCACCTCGGAGGCGCAGCGTTTATGCCAAGGCAGCCAGCCCAGCTTAACTCTCAACTGTGACAAGAATAGTAAATGACTAATGAACCCTTCTCTAAAACACTGTCTCATTAAGAGCGTGTCCTCATTAAAAGGGGCAAATTTACCATAAACAACTGCATCCCTTATGCACAGACCTCAGCAGCAGCTGAGCAGAACGTACAACATTTGCCCCCTGCTATCCAGTAGACACTAACTCTGAATGCTCTGGAATTTTAACTAAACATACTATGTGGACAGCTCTCCCCTGCCCAGGACAGCCAAAGCTTTGGGGAGGACACAAATACAATGGGCTCTGCTTCTCCTTATTTTGGTATATGTCACACATCACCCCATTCCTCTGTCCACCCCATGAGCTGTGTTGTACAATCGGGATACTCAGAAATTCCTTCAGGCAAGTGATCCGAACATCTCAGCACGTTCAATACCACTGAGCAGACCACTATTCAGACCTCCAAATACATTTTTTAGGCAAGTCTTAGGTGCTCAAGTCCCCTGCATGGAGTGCCTGACCCCTGCTCTGGCCCAACAACAAGCCCTTTCCTCTCCTGTACCAACTCATGACGTGCCCTACGTGCCACTCAGCACAACTACACCGAACTGAGACATCAGGATACTGATACTTCCAAAGACAGTTGCCTTGAGGGAGAAGCTGATTTATTGCATATGAATATAACAAGGCTTTCAATGATACTCAATCCTTAAAGAAGAATTAGACTTGAGTCAAGTTTACACAAATTACTGAAAGATGGACAAGTCTATAACCTGGTCCCCAAACCCCCGGAGGTGGCGACTCTGTTAAATCCACGCTGCATCCATACGATGGCCCTATTAAAACCTCAGCAATATAGAGGGGCTTTTCTGTGAGCAAGAATTGGGTTCAAAGATTTTTCATCCCAGTTATGCACAAATTTGCAAATAACTCATTTTGTGGACAATGAACAGATAATGAGAACATCACAAAACAGATGATTGGAGGGAACCTTCATCTGCTGAAAAGCCACAGAAGTTTCAAAGGCTAATCTACAGCATAATGCTTTAAATCAAACTATAACAGTTAGTTAGCTCTGCACTGAGAATGTGTGTAAAGACAATCTCTTATTTATCAAAGAGTTACTGTGCAGCGTTTTTAGTGTGGTGAAAAACCTCTGAAGAGAGGACCTCTCTCCCATCTCTAGGCTCTTGTCTTTCACAGAGCAGCTCTCTAGGCACCTTTGCCTGAAGATACCCAGACTTTTTTTGGCCATAACTGTAGTGACACCTGGTTTTGCTCTATTTCCTTTAGCTCTAACAGTACCACAAACATTCTGTTCATTTAATCTCCAAGAGCCCACACAGAGGACCTTTCAGGGGCACACAGTGGCTTTCACAGGGTCACACAGGTTAGGTGTCCTCTTATGACCACCAGGATACAATGCAGCTGGGGACACGTCCCTAAACCGAGAAACACACAGACTGTGTGTGTAAACACATCTCACCTCTGCATCCCCATCAGGTCTCCTCGTTCATGATTGGGCCAACAGGGAGCTGTGGCATCAGCACAGCAGGGTGAGCGTGCCCGTGCCCAGCCCTGCACTGAGCAGGGGTGGTAGGGGCTGGCTTTGAGCAGACAGGCAAAGGGGAGCTGCACCAAGAAATCCTTGCCAAGGATGCTTAACCCTTTGATTTCCCTATTGCCTCACCGGGGCTGGATACTACTGATACACACATGTTTAACTCGAAGCATCCAGTACCAGTAATGTCAGCTTTTCACATAAGTTTTCTTGAAGAAAGGGGAAGAAAAAAGAGAAAAAGAAAAAAAAAGGTATTTCCTGACTGGCTGCAATCCCAAACCCTGCAACTGCCTTCATCTGTGCACAGGATATGCCTCCAGGAGTTCTCATTCTCTGTCTGGAGGCATGAAGTGTCCAACGAGTAACAACAACAGAGGAATGAGAAAATGCAGAAAACATACTGCTCCAAGCAGCCCCAAAATGTGCTGAGGTGGATTAGCACCACTGTAACAGCTGCCAACAGGAAAGTAAAACTAAGAGACATACTCAGTATAATCCTGGTTTCCTTGCAACAATCCCTCCAGACATGAAAAAATACTTCAAGAGAAACAAAAGTAACGAGAAACCTTTGCAGAAATCAATTGTGCTGCCTGGTCTGACGTTAATTAGGAGGCCCTTGGACAAGACAGTTCTGTGGTCTTCTGATTTGTTCTTGCACATCATGTTATAGAAAAAGAACTCCGTTTATTCTTGTTCCTCCCTACTTTTACTTTAAATGTACATCTTCAGCTGCTGCAGCTCAGAGCTGGTTCCTTTCCAGCTTCCCCTTTATGTACATTATCTGGTTTCTTTTTCTGCCATTGCCATAAAAAATATGTGACTCAGAAAAAATAAAAATGGATATATATTATATCATCCTCCAGTACAAAATAATTATAGCATTCCCTCCTGAGTGATGGGCTCAGATAAAAGCCTCACAGCCCATACATTTAATCACAAACGTTTCTATTAGCATTGAACAACAGGTGCCGCTGTGTCCAACTTCAGCACTCCAGCACTGCCCGGCCCCCAAGGATGCTGCCCATGTGCATCGCCAGAGAGGGATGCCAGCTTTACAAGCTTCACAGTGCAGCTCAATAAGGCTACTCACATGAGTAAATGCTTACCAGTACCAGTAAAACATCTATAATTTGGTCCCTAAATAGTTATTGCTCTTTCACCCGTACACACACGTACAGATGCAGGCTAACAGTTTCTAAAGGGGCCTCTGCTCTCCAGCCTTCATTATTTCAGCAGAAAACATGGCATTCTGTAAGCCAAGGCTTAGGTGCTAGGAGCATCACCAGTTCCAGTACAGGCTGATGGACCTGCAGCACCCTGCCACATCCAGCAACTACACAAGTCCCACTGCACAGCTATATTGATGAATGGGAGAAACTCCAAGGCTCCCTAATTTCATTCTTTATCGCTCCACCTAACAGCATCATGTTCCCCAGCAGGAGAGTAAACCAGCCCCAAAACACATCACAGGCACGACACCCATGAGCCACAGAACGACCAGGAGCTCCCACAGAGGCTCTGGCACCACGTAAGCCTTGGGTTTGGGGCTGAAAAGAGAATGACTGGAACTTTAACCTCTTTAAAACAGTCCATCTTTCCTGGACATTCTCCCACTTGCCACAATCACACCCATTCTGCATATGCCTGAGCGATGAATTTTCAGAGAGACGAATAAAACAGGTTTTTATTCAAGTTTTATGCATATCTGAATTTTCTCCCCCAAAAAGCCTTCATTCTTCTTCTCCTGAAAGCTCTGCCAAACGTAGGTGCTATTTCTGGTTAGCAATTAGCAAAAGAATCAGTCCCAAAAATACTGCCGTTACCAAGCAGCAGGGTTTAGGAAAGACAGGAAAAAAAGACAGACACACAAAAAAAGGGAAGGAACACATGCTATAGCCCACTGGCATATGATATTCCTTAGGAGCATGAGCAGGATTTTGGATCACATGCTGTGCTTTAATTTGAGAATCCACTTCTAATTGTGTGCTCTTTTTCCTCTGCGCCACAATTACATCTTCCCGTGTCCTCGGATCTGCCTGATTTCCTGATCCCCGGCACATCAAGCTAATTGACCACCTGCATCTGCCAGCATCTGCCACCAGGGCCACGAAATGTCTCTCCTCTTAAAGTTCAGCTGCTGCTACGCCTGTGCTCAGCCTGCTCAAAGTAACCCAAACGCTGCCCTTGATGAGATGGGTGGGGATTTTTTTCAGGCTCCAAGTCACAAGGACCACCCATCACTGTCAGGCAGGCTGCATTAGCAGGTCTCAGGCACTTCGTGGTGGAAATCAGTATCATTATCCCCACGTTACAAGTGGGGAAACAGATATCTGAAGGAATATAATTACTTGCTCAAGGTCAGTGGACCAGTGGCAGAGCCAGACATGAAACTTGGGATTCTGGAATTCCAGTCATACACTGTCAGGACTCTCTCACCATGCAGCATCAAAAAAGATTATATAGAGTGCACATCCTCCAGTCACTGCTGACAGCATCCACCACTGACTGCAGGAAACACCATGGCTGTTGTACCTGTCAGTAATGCTACAGCCCGGTTCCTGGGGGAATCAGGCTTTGCCTCTGGGAGTCGGGGTGGGGAGGGAAGAAGGTACTACTTGAGAGACGCAGTATGGCAAAACAACAGAGAAACTCAGAAGCACTTTCTCTCGCTGACAACTTTGTGTAATTCTTCTTTGTTAGTTTATCCCAGAAGTAAATTGCTCTCTGGTCTAGTCCTGGCAAACAGGAATGGAAACGGAGCCCAGGAACTGTCTAGTTCACACCTCAGCTGTGCCAGAGAAGGAGCACAGATAGATGGGCTGGCCACTTCTTCCCATTACTCATGAGCTCAGGGAACAGGTATTCACAGGTGCCCTTCTTCCCCACACGGGGTTAATCAGCCTCACCAGCGTTCACCCTCCTAACTTCACGGGTGCAGTTCCACTTTCTAGCCCAAAGTTGTATAAGGCAAATAAATCCCTGCCTCTGCAAGGGTTCTGCAGAACCCTGCTCCATTCAAGACCGATTCAGACTCGTTTCCCTCCTCAGAAGCGCATGGGAAACACTCAGGACATGGGAGGGAGGGAAAGTCCACCCGTGAATGACCTCTGGAGACAACAAGCTGAGAAACTGTATGGAGGAGGTTCAGCTGTGTTGCCAGAGGAAAGGCATCCCTGTCAGAAGGTACAGCCTCATCGTCACAGCATGCCCCATGGTGACAATATTTGCAGAACTCTCAGTGAACAGCTATGCAGCATAATCTACAGGTAGAAGCTGGTCCAGGCGGACACTGCACACCATCGAGGATGTGCTCTTGACAAGTGCAACAATTAGCAGTTAGATGGATACCTAAGTAATTTATTCTGCAGGAATTAATTACTGGAGAGTGGATGCACACAGGGACATAAATACTCAATTTAAATACGTGGGGATGGTACATATGACGTGGAGGAGGGAGAGGCAGGAGCAAGTTCATCAGACTTGTCAAGTGCCAACTGAACAGCTAAGAAAAACACAAGATGTGGAGGAGATGCTGCCTTTTCAAAGTTGGTTTGTGGGCAGCTGGAGGTGCTGGTTATGGCCTAAAATGTAAATCAAGAGATGACAGCTTTCTGACCTGGGATTTTGAGCAGGAAATCTCTTAGTGCAATCCAATCCTGGAATGCCCTACTGATCTTGCCCAACTATTCCCAGTCAGATCTGAGAACCCAACAAATCGTTCAGTGCAAATGTTCCTTCTGCCTCTCCCTTGTTGGCATCCTCTACCTCCAATGCATGCTGCTTAGCAAGGTCGATCACATCAATCAAGGGTAAAGAATGGAAAACCAGGATAATGACAGCCAAGCAAGCTATTAAATGATCAACAATTAAACTCTGAGGCAAAGAAAATCACAGAGTGGGGTGTTACCAAACCTGAAAAACCAACAACAGGGGAAAATCTCTAGTATGGCACAACAGAACGTGCTGAAGAGTAATCCTGTGTAGAACTGGGGAGAGGAAGGAGCACGTGCTGAGGGAACAAAGGGATATGGCTACAAGTTTACTTGGAATACTAAAAGTCAGCCTGTGATCTGAGCAGGAAACTAGTTTTAGCCTATTATTACACACAAACACAGACATACTACAAACTTTGGGAACTCAGGTGATGGATAACCAGTAATGCCCATTTGGTGACTATCTGGATGCTTTTCAACACTGAGACTCCTGCTGTCACTGTATGGTGCACTTGACCACCTCGAAGTGTGCGGTTTAGATCACAGCTGCAGCTAGAAAAACACTGCACAAAAGACTTGTTACAGTTTTATATGTAAGTGCAAAAGTGAGATGATATATCCAAGAAAACTGCTCCCAGGACAAATGCATCTCTTCTAACGATACTCTCTCAGAACCGTTCGAGGTTAAGTACTTTGTTTTGCTGTTACCAGGTTGGGAGTGTAAAGTGGTTTTAGCATACAAATTACTTCAGAAGAAAGAAGACTGTCCCTTCATATTTGCACAGTGCTCAAGAGTCAGCAGTCACATCAGCTGGAAACTCAACACTATGTGAACTAAATTAACATTAAGAGCTGTATCAATTCATATTTCAGTGGCTGAAAGCCATATGCTGCTCCTCTCATCCTATTCCTTGTGTTGCTTAAGTTACTATAGGTTAGAATTTAACTACAATTCGCATGAGTAATCACAGGTTTAGCATCACGTCTAGAACATATTTCAACTTTAAAGGACTCAAGGCAATTTCCAAAGATCTGCGTAAGCAAAGAACACTTCCAGGTCTCTCTGAAGCCCCACAGATGCTGGTGTGCCCACCTGCCTGACACTGGAGCCACCAGCAGACATCCCATCCCTGCCAGCCACAGGCTCAGGTTCTTCTCAGAGAACTGAACCACTTCAGATCCCCCTCACGTCTTCAGCACTTCATCCAGAGGAATTATTCCAAAACTTGAAAGCGCAGTATAAATGAGAGCTACAAAGTATTTTTCAACACCATTAACTAGAATTAGCCCAGTCAAGCCACTGCACATTGACTGCATATATTTTTCATACATAAAAAGCAGAGGGTGGGGAGCAGCAATGCTTGGGCTATGCCATGCAGGATAATTTTAGTTGTTTTGATGTAGAAGGAAAAAAATAGAATTAATTCAAAGGATGGTATTTTAGGCTGTGTTGCTGTGCATGAATCCAAGTGCAGCAAGTTCCTCTAAAAATAAGCCTATGCAGAAGAAATTAAAAGAACAAAAAAGAAAGGTTGGAGGTGTGATGAAGTGACTAATGGTTCTATAATCAGTGAGCAGCTCACCGCGCAGCTCCATCGCATGTTGGGCTGTTATTTTTGTTGGTGGATTTCATGCAGCCACCACTGCAGTCGATCAGACAACGTCGATTATTCGTTTGCCTCTCAAGAACCTCCTTTGGGTGAGGTGTTTTAATTACTACATTTTTCTTAGCAGAGTTGTGACGAGCACAAGGGATCACTGCATTCCCACTGAGGCATCAAACAGCCCCGACCCAGAGCCCCTGCAAACTAATCACTGCGGTCCACAGAACTTGGGACTGACTGAGACTGCAGTTCCACGCTGAGCAAGCTGGAAGAACTCAAGGCACGTGTCTCAGGAGTGTGCCACTCCAGGGTCTTATCTCCAGAGAACGGTTCAGCGACTACTAAAGATCTGTATTCCCACTGGCTGTGTGGGTATGGCTTCAGCTGATACAGCGTTACAGAAGCGGCGTTAAGATCCCTCAGAGAAGTGCCCAGCATTTCTTTGAGTGAATTCTTGCCCAGACAAATCCAAGAGAGGACTGATTTGAGCTCTTGGACCATGACTTCAGGGTCTTGGATCAGATACATAAAAGTGAGCCCTGAACACCACAAACAACACAAGAACACACAAACTCTGAAGCAGTACAGGTATAAATCACAAAAGATGGGGATTGTTAATAAGGGAGTTCACCAGAGCACAATCTAAGATCTGTTCAGTTATGTCTCCTCACCGACTTTCCAGGCAGTTCACAATACATTTTCCATTAAAATTTCAAAATGCAGTCGTTTTCCTGTAGCCTTTGGAATTAAGGCAGCAGTCGTCCTGCTTTAAACCACCCACATTGCTACTGATGCTCAACACCGTCATGCCCCAGATGTACGACAATGTAAAGAGACAAACCTGGATATAAACCCAGGAAACCCAGTGGGTTATTTCTGGTATAGTCATCCTTTATCCTCACACACGTATCTCACGGGTAGTGCTGGACCAAACCCCACCAATACAGAGTGAAGCACTTTACTGGGTAATTAATTGGCTGTTCAGCAAACGGGTCACCTCTGTGTTTGTACCAGATCTGTTTGGTCTAACTTGGAACAGTGATAATCCAGTTTTCAGATGTTCTGGTTTTGTCAGCTTTGAAATTATCTGGAGCAGCTTCTGGCACCCTGAAAACCCTATTTTAATATATTCATTACGCACAAGTGAGCACCAGTCCCTGGTTAAATACCTGGATAAAATGGCTAGGTTTTGAGAACAGCTTTGAAAGGTATCCTCCCTTTTATTTGTTCTCTCTCCAAAACCACATCCAGCTATTTCCTTAAGTGCAATAAGCAGGAGTCAACTCCTTCAATATTCTGGTTGTGTTTCTAGCTGCAAGAGGCTAGCAATCAAATTTCATCCATAACCTTTCTGTGTCTTGGATGCTTCTTCACAAAACAAGAAAAACCCCTAATTCTTCCCTACAAAGTGCTCTGAGAGTAACCATCACTGATAATTATTCTGATCAAGTGCTTCGAAATCCGCAGATAAGCCAGTTGCAAGCAACACCATTTGTTTTCATTACAGAAGGAAGGATGCTCTGGTTTTTACACAGACTTGGGGAGACCGTTCCACCTCACACTCAGCTCCAGCCCTTCCCAAAGGGACAGGGCATTTCCCTTATGGAAACCCTGCCATGGTATCACACGGTACCTATGAAGGTGCTTCAGTATTCCAGAAGCCCCCACGTGTAAAAGCACTGATGGATACGCAGCATAGTGATGTCCAGACTTTTTAATTCCTTTCCCTTCCCACCGCCCTCCCGACATCTGGGCTGAGGTCAGGCCCCTCTTCCCCGCTGCACAGGACATGCTCCCTCCCAGCTCAGGCTCGTGACTGTCAGAGTGAAGTGTGGGCTCTTATGTACGAGTATTTCATGGAAAACTTCACATTTTTCAGTAATTGCCTTCAGACTCGTGGTTTATTAGAAGGAAAGGAAACTGGCTTTGCTTTTTACGGTCCGTTTCCAGGCGATATGCTCACTGCTGTTGTATTTTCTAGCGTAAACCATCTCAAATCAGGCATAGCATCGGTGCGAACACTCACATGCTTAAGTGCTTATCAGTTATACGCACTCCTGTATCTCTTATCACAGCAATACCTGAATGTCTTCCAGCAGGTATTCCACTGCTTTAACAGGAGCCAGGATGAGGAGCGCTGTCTCCTCCTAACACCAGTACCGTAAATGCTCTGACTTAGATTGTAATAAGAATCTCTCTATTGCTTTGGTAATGTATTTTGGAAGTAAGTTCTGTTGGGTACGTGTGAAACACCCGCCATGGTGCATAAAAGGAGGAGAAAAAAAGAATCAAAGAATGGTCCCTGCTGCTGTGACAGGAAAACAGCTGGATTTGCGATGGTTACTCACTTCCCCAGAGGAACTGGTGTACAACGTGGTTGAGCTGGCCCTCAGAACATGTTCCACTTAGTACTCATGAACTTTATACACAAGTATTTTTAGAATTGAGAGAAGAGTCCTTGGTGCTCACAAGGATCAAGTCTTCACAGCCAATTAGTCTCAGCGCAAATGAATATGAATACAGAGTGCAGAGTGAGGCGCTGTGTGACACAGTTCTGGCAGCCCTTCGGATTCAGTGGAATTGTAAAGCTGGTACGTTCAGTGGTTCGCAGCAGAACTTAACAAAAAGCCCTGCTGCAAGGCTGGCACACACCCCCTTCCCTGTGGGGATTAAACACCAGATCCAATGGACACAGCCCCTGCTGAGGAGTGGGATGCTGCACACGGCAACCACAGCCAGACCTCATCAAGTTCCACACACGTGAGCAAAGGGAAAGAGAGAACAGAGGGAAACTGAGGCACTCATCATGTCGTGGGACTGTATTGCAGGAGAGAGCAAAACCACAGGGAGAGACATCACGACAGGCAAGTGCTGGCTGGGGCACAGACAGAGTCGTGGCTCTGTAGAGCATCGCCTGTGACCAGGGAAGATTGCACAGAGCACAAACCTCGCCTTCCCCGCGTCTGATTTGGGTAGGAAATGGGCAAAGGGCTATCTTGCCCATTCTTCCTAAACAAGAAGCCACCACAGGATTAGTACTAATTGGCACGCTCAGTAACGAGGCCGGCAGCAGATAAAAGCTCTGCTCCCGAGGCTCAAAGCTTCTCGGTCTGAAGGGCAGGACTGGCTAGTGTTCCCAGCACTGTCAATCAGGCCTCCCAGCCAAGAACGGGAAGCCTACAAACAATATCAGACCCAAAACCTTCAAACAACACAGAATAAGCCAGTGCTTAGGTATTTATCTTGGCTGTAAATTTACCGTCAATCCAAGCCTCCTGTCCGCTCGTATTAAATAAAAGGTAAATGCCAAATCCCCGTTTAAATGCTGGGCTCTGTCCAAGGTGCTTGCTCTGTCTTGAATAGTGACTCAAAATCCAACCCCGTGCTTTTCTCTGAGATACATTTTGATTAAAAGTCAGTGAGAGCCTCACGTTATGTTTGAAAACAGCGATAATCAGGGTAACAGAAATACCGGGATCTGTGAGCCTGTCCTCTGCCTCCCTTCCTCCCTTAACAACCTACAAAATGGGCATGATAATGGACTTCCCAGTGTTGCCCCTTTTCACTTCAGGTTCTGTGGAAGAGGAAGTCCTCTCCTCCCTGAATCCCACTGGCGCATTCTTAGCTGGATACTATTCCAAGCCCAGTTGTGTTACTACTGAGCCTTGCTCTGCCACCCAAAGACAACTCGTTCACTTCAGCAGCATTTTTTTCTCTACTCTGGTATCCAAATTAAGCCTTTTCTTTACAACCTCATTGTCATAAACAACTAAAACTGCAAAAATGTCCTTATTCCACACACAATGCTGCACAATTATTGTCAAAAGCTCTTTGATTTACTGGCAGGGAAGAGGAAGATTGTGCTCAGTCCCAGCCAGATGCTTTTTTTTTTAGTATCTGGCTTGCCCACCTACCCTTTGGCACAGTTTGTTACAGAAAGTTTAATGCTACTGCAGCTTCAAAGAGGATAGGGAGTATTTCAGGCTTTTGTCTTTCAGAAGCAAAGTCAGCATTGTGCAGAGACTGATAGGAGATTGGTTCAGTTTGGCTTGAAATTCCCTGATCCTGAGAAAGCAGCCACAAGTGCTTCTGGGGAGGATGAGAACCAAACAAAACCTGTGTCATGGTTAAGATGGGTAGCTGAATGGCTCATTCTGGTGACCTTGCTGTTTGGAGCTCATGCATTTACATGAGCATTCCCTTGCACTCCCTTTTTGTCTTCATCTAGGAGGATTTAGAATTAAGTTTCCAGTCATTGCACCTCAGTGTTTACTTCTGTTTATACCCTGACAAGAACTACTTGCCCGGCTCACAGCAGAGCAAGGAGTTTAAGAGTTAATCAATCAAAGCAAATTTCCACTTCCTCAAAACCTACAGAAGCTGCTCTGAGAGGCTGACACAAGGTCAGGAAGAGCTGCAGTCTCTGCAAGGAGAATCCAGGCAGATCTTCTGCCTGGGACAGGCTCACAGTCATCACCACAGCCAGAAACGAGAGGAGGAAAAGCTGTGTGGTGGGACACGATGCTTTTGAGAGCTCCCCTTTGCACAGGCTGTCCTGGGTCACTTTAAGTATATATATATATGTACACATTTAATATTACTACTACTATTTTAAAACCCTTGGATGAAAGGCATCAAGACACAATGTTAACATCCTACAAGAGGCAGCTGACAGGGGTGATCATACTGCTGTTACCCAGAAGGTCCCTGCTGTGCCAGACATGTCCAGTGAGTTTGTGGTTTGGCACTGGGGCTGGTTGAACTCTGACAACCCTCAAATCGCTTCCTTACAAGTGAGCTGTGTACAGGTTAACATTCACTGGGTTATTACTCTTTTATCATTCACCGATAAAAACCACTAACGACCTTCCAGACTTCAGCCCTTGCTATATAGTTTATGTCCTTCAAGGTCAGACTTGGCATCCCTACCCAAACCCATGACTTCTTTGAATAATCATTTTAATCCTGAATATCCTCATTAATCACATACATGTCTTTTGAAAATACATTAGTTCTACACCTTGTTGCTCTCTGGATTTCAAAGCCATCTCACAGTCATGAGTTCCAAAGAATGACTTTATGTTACATAACTTGAAAAAGATACACTGAAAAGCTTTTGTTTTAAATGCTTCTTGTCAGCTTCTCAAAAGGTCCCATTATTCTTTGGGCTTTTAAGTGAAATTCAAGTACCAAGCAACACTTTAACTGCCCTCCTTGATGAGCAGAGACTCGCCCTTAATTCAGAGCATCACAGAGTATATGTCAGATGAAGGACTGACGTGCATTTTGATGTAAGATCTAGCATGTTATAATTTTTAAAGCTAATTCAATAATTCTAGAGCCTTTATATGGCCTATTTGGATTTTATAAACAATCTATCCCAATTAACACATGGTGTTTGTTAAACATTGTGCAGGCCAAAGCGGAATCTTTTCACCCACAGGAAGCCCAAGTGACAGATGAAGGTGCAGCAAAAGCTCAGATTTTATTTATTGCTGAACAGGAATGAATTTGTGTCTGGGCTGTAAACGATCAAATTAGGTAATTCCAAACACACCCTGGACTCACCCTGCTGAGAGCAGCTTCCATTTTTCCCAGAAGCAGTGGCTGATCTTTCCCTACAGACATTTCCTCTTCCTCGCCTCCTGATTCCTGTGTACAGTATCCCAGCCAGCAGATGATAACAGATCATTTACAGCCTTCCCTGAAGTGACTAATGGATTCAACCCATTCAGCACTGACAGAACTGAAAATAAACTGGATCAATGGAGTAGAAAGAATGGAGTTCTGTAATCAGATTATTTGACCCCAGGCATAACGCAGAGTCTACCTCCCTTAAACCAGGCTAGCCTTGGATCATGAAAAGCAAACTGAGCAAAAGGATACACACAGTTTATTTAAAGAATTTAATGGGATATAAACCAATCTCTCTGGTGAAGGATTTTTAAGAAGCCAAAAAGATGTATGCACTCGGGTCCTACGATCCTTCATGGGGAATAACACCCTCCACTTCCACAGCTGCCTCTGAGAAGTCAACACTAGAGCAAGGAACTCCATACCACAGACACACACTGTGCCACACCAAGGAGCAGCAGAAGACACTTCAGATGTCACACTGAGCTCAGCCACCTGTCGCATGCCCCAAGATCTGTCTTAAGAGCAAGGCCCTGCACGTGCAGTTGAACAACTTCCAAAGCCTCCAGCTGAGAGAGTGTTTCAGGTCTGAGCTGGCGTTTCCCATCCATTTCACTTAACAGGGCTGTATTCCTTGTAACGTAAAACATTCATCTAAAACACGATGTTCTTCAGAGATTACATCAGTGTTTGTGAAAGAGGCAAGTCAAAATACTCCCTGCAGTAAATTAATGGATAACTTATGTAACAGTTAAGTACCGTGCTTTTATTAAGCAGCATCCCTAATCTGGAATGAACGTGTGGGCTTGAACACACTTGTTGATAACGTGCGATGAGGTTCCTACAACACGTGTGTCTCAAGAGCACTGGGCTGGGGAAATCATCCTCACCAGGTTTGTGTTGTGAGTAAACAAGCTTTGGGAAGGAATGTGATCTAGATAAATAACTTTGGGTCAGGAGCCTGCCTTCCTCTGGCATCCAGTGGTGTTTAACCTCCAAAAACAATTGGGCCTCTTGAGTGTAACCACTGAGAACATTTCCTGGACAGAGGATCTCACCGTGCCTTAGCTAACCCAGTGCCCTTGGTCTCAGTGACGCTCTGCTTGGCACACACTCTCTCCACGATGCTTGGCTGTGGCTCACAAATTGCTATGTCGCTGGAAAACCTCTAAACGCACGACACACATCCCATGTTGTACCTGAATCCTCCTTTCCTGAGTCTGGATTTGTCAGGCTGGAGCTGGAACAAGTCAGAGCCAAGCAGGATGGGACGAGCAGCCGCACTCGCTCCGATGGGGCCACTGCACCGCTTCGGAACCGTGCCACTGGGACACGGCCCCGAAAAGAACATCTGAGAGCCTGAGATTATAGATATGAAACTCTCTGACATTATTAACAAATGCAGCACACAGTGTTTCTCACAAGAAAGACTCTTTTCAACCGTGATTAATCTGTAAAGCAGCAGTGTTCTGCCAGCACATTGTATCTGACCTAATTATGGTGACGTGCACGGCACAGACCCGACTCGAGCGTCACAAACCACAGCCCTGTTCATCGCATCCAGCAGCACATGGTCCAGCTACAGGCCACCCAGTAGCTATGAAATACCTGTGCTCTGACCACACCTCACCACTCACTGATCTTTAATCCAAACCTTTGGGCCCAGCTCAGATTGTTTATCAGCTGCACAGCTCTGTGGCTCACCTAAGCTCCCTTGCTCAGAGAGTTTGTTTGACACTCAGCATCCCCACCAGTCTGGGAGCGCAACATTTGCCAGATAATTCTATGCTAATTGATGCTGTTATTCCCTGGCTTTTCACCTTAACATCTCTAGAAACAGTCATTAGAAAAAGGTGCTAACATAATGGCCTGATTGCTAAATACTGCCTTCAAAGGTCTCAAACACTGTTTGAGACACAGCAAAGAAATGTAACCCCTCCTCCCAGCAGCAGTGTGTATCGCCCTGAACCTGTGGTTACTGCAAAAGACAGGTCTAGGAACAAAATTGGGCCTAATTGCCTTCGTTCTATGTAGAATTCCGTAGGAAAGAGAGGGAGTTCTTTATGGGATTTCATTCTCCATAATTACCCTCTGTTTCCATATTGGAACAGAACTGCAGATTTCATTAAGTCGATACCGAGCTCATTTTTTTAAATCAAAACATTCATGTACAATAATAACCCCACTTTCAAGTGGAAGCAGATTGGATTATTAAGCACAGGCTCAAACGTGGGGGTTGTGTTTGGCTTGCCTGGCCAGTGGTGTGTAAGTTAAATGCAGGAGGCTGTAACACAAAGCTCTACTGAAGAGAAATTCATTTCCTGACAAACCCCAAATTCCTCATTTTGTTTTTTTTTTCCCATCCCTTTTTTTTTTCTTTCTTTCAGTTTCACTAAAATTTTTGTTCCAAAAACCAGACAGAGCAAGACCCAAGCTCTGCTGAGCTCTGTCACAGGGTCAGGCAGAAGCAGAGGCCCAAGGGACAAGAGGGTGAGTTTTTGATACCTGTGCCTGGGAGCAGGAGGGTTGCGAAGGATGCACGAGGTACCTGTTGGATCCCACTGAGGTTCCCATGTGAACCACCACCCACCAGGCCTGTGGTTCTGAAACAAGGGTATGTGGACAGCCTGGCAAAAGTACACTGGTAAGCAAAGATGCTGATTAAATGCTGGATTAATTAAATACTCTTTGGCCACATGAGAGCTAAGATACTGGTAGCTGGTGCCCAAAGCGCTGTCAAGACAGCAAAGGCTAACCAGAAGCCAGGCTACGTGAGCAGGATGTCCTTAGGGACCACAGCAGCCCTGGGGTACAGTGCACGAACATGTGCAGGAGGGAAGCAAAGCCTGGCTGAAAATGCAGCCTTGGAAGTGGTGAGGATCAATACTGACTCCTGTTTGTCTTCTAAAAACCACTACTACAGAGCTGCACCCAGGAGGAACTCTGTCATCCATCTCATCTAAAAGCCCTGAACTTCTCAGACCACAGGGTTACACAGCTCTGTATCCAGTCTGGGCTACAAGACCCCGACGCTGGAAGGCCACTATCCCTCAAAACAGCTTTTCCTTCCCTTCTCATGTACACACACAATCTGTTAAAGAACAAAGCCACCTTCCTCCAGTACCAGAACACTTCACATCACGTTGCATCTCATCACTAACGTCCCCTGCCCGCTCCACTCCTGAAAGCAGCACACCAACAGGCTCACTGACAACAGCAAGTGCCCCCATCTTAAGCGGGTCCTCTCCTTCCCTTCCCCCCAACACATCCTCAGTACCACCTCAATGAGATGGCATTATGCAAAAGAGCTGTCACTGCAAAGCATTTTATTATGCTTTGCCTGATTATGCTAATTCTAACTCCATGGAGCCACTTTGCTTTCTCTCCCCCCCTTCCCTCCTCCCCTCACGTCTCCACACTGCTAGCACACGGCTGTATTGAGACGGGGAACAGGAACGTGGTTATGAAACACAACAGTTGGGATCACTTCTCCTTCACCAGACATCGCCTGTACTGCAGTGACGGCCCAACAGAGAGCAGCAGCTTCACCTCACGCACGATCTGGTTTGCTTTTCCAGCTGTGAGCATCCTCTGGAAAGGAATACTCTGACTGCAGAGCCATGGGGGCAGGTTTTCTAGAAGCCCAAGAGCCTCCGGCTATGACCCGCTGTGCCCATCACCTGGTTCCCTGACCAAGTGTCTTGTAAAACCAACACGTTCCATATCTAAGGGCTTATACCAGAACTTTAATTATCTCTCTCCAGGAGTTCTCTTCTTCTGGAAACAAAATCTTTTAGAATATTCTAAGTCTTAAAAAACCCCTCAGGCTCCAGTCATAGAACCGTCCTTCTCCAGTCTGCTCTACAACTTCCCTCCTTGGAGATCTCCCACACGTCACCCTGACTTCCAGCCCAACTGGATGGGAAAAAGCAAACACATAAAACCTGTTTCTCAAGGGCCAAGACAAGATCAGTGCTGGAGATGAGGGAGGAGCAAAGATCCTCCTCAACTCTCTTCAGAAGAGCCACTCAAGTCTGCTCTTACCTTCACATTGTCCATACTGAGGTTTTCTCATGGCCAACAGCAATGCTTCAAGTCCTTCCTATATCGCCCGCTCCATCCCTCTACTCACTCTGGAAAACCTTGTATCCCAGCTGCCCCAGAAAGAGAGGGATCCTCTGGAAACCAGAGCTCAGGCTGTGCCAACACCTTTTTGTCCGTGGCTTTGGCTTAATTACTTCCTTTTGCTTAACTGGATCCCCCAGCTCATGTTTTATCTCAATCATTAATTAAGGATGGCTTAAAATCTCAATCTATACCATGTACGGTCAAGACTTCCTTCAACTTTGATACACATTGATAATCTCTTTGATCCTGCAGTACATCAGCACCATGGGATCCCAGTTTTGCAGATCTTTCTGCAACACATCTCGACATCAGATCTTTTTCCTCCTATGAGCCAGGAGCCAGCAATACATTGGAATAGAAACCAGCTTTTCTGCTATTCAGATTAATTTCTCCAGGGGTGAAGAGGAAAAGGTATTTTTGAAAGCTCATTTCATACACTTAATGTTTCAAAAGTACCTAAAGACTCTATGGAAAAAATAATGTCTTTGCAAGCCTAGCAGCGTTAAATATCATTATATAAATCACTTCTGTAACAGCAATGCCTCCTTCCCTAACAGGGACACAAAAGAGGCAGCGTACTGCAAAAAATCCAGGTTACACTGAACCCCAAGACGACTCAAGAGCAATACCAGAGATTTCCAGTGCTTTGTGAGAACGTCTGAAATTCCTAATTAACTGTGATAAATCCCCTCTACCAGTCTCTTTCCAGTTCCAAACCCTGCCTGAGTCAGAACATATGGAAAACCCAGCCCATGGAACTGGAGGATGCTGCTTAACAGATTTTGTTCTAAAGCCTGTCTGAGAGCTGTCTTTTTTCCTATCACTCCTAACACAGCAGCAAGCAGGAACAGCTAAAGCCACAGGTAACGACTAGGGTGTTTCCAATGCCATCCCTTGGCACCAAGCCCTACATCTGCATCTTCTGGAACACATCTTGCCCGTTCTATCAGATTGGTGGAGGGTCCCTTTCTGCTCCTGGAGAAGGAATTCTAAGCGGTGTTTAAAGGCATTTACAATTCATGTTCTTTTAACAGTTATCCTCCCCCAGCCTGGGGAAAGCAACTAAATCCAACCAGAGTCTGAATTTACACATGCAGGCGTTCAAAGGCACTGCACTTTTACAGGCTGCAGACTGAGAGCCTTGCTGTCTCCACAGCACCCTTCTTCGGGCCCTAACGTGTAGGTCTCTGCACGTAAACACGAGGCAGCAGCGCCAGGTCCTCAGAGCCACCAAGGATGTGGAGATCTGAATGCTGGCTGACCAGAGCTGAGTGGCTCCCATAGGAACAATGTAGCTGGTCTGGGGATTGGATTGGGGTTTTGGTTTGTTAAAGGTGGGCGGCACGATGCGAGCATGGCTTTGAACCCCCCCACCCCAGCACCAAGCCCCAGTCACCCAACAGCACCCACCCAACCCAGTGTGGAGAAGAAACACGACCTCAGGGGACCCAAAGGGATCCAAATCCTGCACACACACCCCCAATGTGTGCTCCAGACTTATTTTTTAATTAGCAACTGGAAGAATTAAACTATCTGAGACCTAAATCCTACAGGCTCCCTCATGAAATGCTCGAGGATCGTGGTCCCTGCACATCACTAAGATAAGGCACCGGCTGTAGTCACTCCTGCCACAGAACCAGCAGTTCAGATTGTATCTTATTTATTTTATTCATGTTATTCATTGCCCTCAGACTTTGAGCTCTTGTTTCAGAGCTGTGAAAACAGGATCTTAATCATTATCTTTGTGACAGGACACAAATTTCACACTTTTTTCCCCATGTAAAGGACTTTGCATCAAGCAAGGGAGAACAAGGAGTGTGTCCTCTGCCAGTGGAGTCGAAGTGGCTTTGACTACAAGGTGGCCTTTATGAACAGAGCAGTGACAGGCCCCTGCACTCAATTCCTGCACCACAGAGAGCTGCGTTAAAAGCTAACAGGCACCTATGTAAACAATAAACCCACTGTGAAGGAGGAGCACTCCTGCTCACCTGACTAGAGCTGCTGCTCAGCAGCACAGCATCACACTCTTTTAAGGAGTTTTTAAGGACCAATTACCAGGTCCCCCAATGCCTGCTCAGATAACTTTAAAACCCTTGCTTGGGTGCTCCCTGCATGCCCAAGTCCCCTCATTTTTGCTGCGGTAAAAAATTGCAGGGTTATTTTTAGGTTCTGCAATTCCATCAGAGGTAGAGCTTGAAATACTAATACCTTCAGCCACCTCATGTTCTCCTCTGCTGTGTTCCACAGGACCAGCCAGCAGCGTGCGGGTAGGGCCAAAAAGATGCCCAAGCTTCTAATTCTGTGGTTCCAGGTGCCATTCCTGTAACTCAGGATAGGAACTTGCTCAGCACAGAGACTTCTGACCCATCATCACTCAACAGAGCAGTTCACTTCTTGACAAGACTCATGCATGAGAGCTACTTTGAGGATTAATTAATGCCTTTTTCTTTGAAATTCAGTGCAGCTCAGCCAGCCAACTACACCTGCGTGGAGGGCACACGCGCTCTGCAATCAGATCAGACACATTATTTCTGAGGCATGGATGCCCTTCCTTTTATTTTCTCAATAAAATCTTTTTATACATTTTTTAATGGAACGCCATTAAAATCAGACAGTGTCAAACCATGAGGAGCAATTCTGGAAAGTCTGTTCCAGGCAGGTATTGAAAAACTCACTGCATCTGACAAGAAAGTGGCATTTTCTGATACTCCCAGCGAAGGACGCAACAACCAGCTAGTTGCTGTGGTTACCCTAACGATGCCGTGCCCAGCGCAGTAATCCCTGGAGCCTTCACAGGCTAACATGCTGCATTTAGACCATATTTGTATTTTCACCTCCTCCTCTTTAAAACAGAGCCGAAGAAACGACAAGAGGGAGAAGAGAGCCTTCCGTGAGCTCTGCTACCCTTCGCCTTCTGTTCCATCTGCACTCAACACGGAGATTGAGGTGGTGATTTTTAGTGTACAGCTCTGAACAACAGACCAAAATCAGAGCAACTGCTAAGGGGAAGTGTGAGTATGGCAGACGGGAGGGGAGGTCCCGCACAAACACACACACAGGGTGGCATTTCCCACAGCAGGACAACCTTGCTTGACACACAAGAGCTACCGGGTTATTCAAGAGCCTCCCAGCTCCATCACACAAACGTAGATAGATAAGCTGAGGCCACAAGAAGCTCTACAGCAAGAAGTGAAAAACCAGAAAGTCATCTTTTCCTCATTACCTGAGGCTGGCTGAGACCTGAAGAATGCAGTTTTATCCCTGAGCATTGTTAAAACCTCACCTACAACACCATGTAGAGGTGTCCTTGTCCAGTTCTCTTTTAAGCAAGGAAATCTCAGTCTAAGGGCGTCTCGTGACCATCACTTCTTGCAGTGGAAGTGGGGTTTCTGATTATTTTTTCTTTTTTTAGTTTCCTATCATTCAGTTCCACTCTATCTTCTAATTTTTAAGGAATGAACCAGAAAAGAAGCTCCAAATAACTATTCTCCAAATCAGTCATTACTGAGAAAACTTTAATCATGCTTCATCTTAGTCATCTCTCTTCTAAGATTAAACACTTCCAATCTCCATCATGATCCCAAAAGCGCTGGGAAAGCAACAACAATTAAACCACAAATGTGAATACAGAGACATCTGCAAAACAGGCACTGAAAGATCACACTTCACTCCTGGTGTACATTTATATATATATATGTGTGTGTGTATATACACATCTGTGGGTCTCTGCACGCTGCTAAAGGGTAAGGCTCCTCCAGGAAGCACTTCAAACACTGGTAAGCAGAACTGCTTTGGGACATCCAGGCACGTTGCCACACGGGCTATTTGCAAACAGCTTGTAAAACCAGAGGCAAGCCATCTCCACACATAATAGCAACTCAGGGCCTGGAAAACGCAGGGCCGGATCTGAATAGCCGCCTCTGTTCACCAGCAACGTGTGAGTGCCGCCATCTCCACGCCTCATCACACCCCCATGGCCTGCCTCGGCAAGAACACCCACATTTTGGGGACTGAAGCGCTACGTGAGGTTGTGATCAGTTGTTCTGACCTAAGAGAAAAGGCATTGCCCAAGGGAAGGGATTTCAAGGAACCCGCGTTTCATCCCAGTGCAGCCGCCCAGAATGGATTGCACCCGACTCGCCCCATGATCAGGGGCCGATCGTTGATCCTTTCCCTCTGCACCCACTTCCCTTCTTACCATCTTGTTCCCTCTCCTCATAGCAATTCCCAGCCAGGTCAGTGAGTATAAACGTGCAGCACAACGAGCTCGGACACTCAGCGGGGTCTGGAGGTGCCAGTACAGAATAAATACTGGTCACAAACAGGCATCAAGTGACTAAAGGAACTGATTACCCAGCATATAAAGGGCACCTTTTGCTGTCATTATGGCAAAGGTGGATCAACTACAACCACACCACCCGGGAATATTTTGCAAACAAATTCAAAATAGTACAAGGGAAAAAAAAGCAAAATTCACTAGATAATTTATTCACGACAAATAATTCCTCCTGCTCTAATAGTAATACATAATTACATACCATCATGGAGTATTATGTATTAGTTGGGGGTACTAATTAGTTAATGTTTGTACAGCTTCTTGAAGATGTAATGTGCTTAAGCATTATTATTAACTAAGCAGAGCATTCAGTTTAAATTATTTTAACGTAACTCAGAGCAGTATCACCTACACTCTTTCAAAGAGCTGTGATCAGGTGAACGTGGTATCTGCTGATCCTTTGTCATGAAGTAAAATTCACAGCACAAATTAGGTACCAGGAGGAAGTATTAACAGCTCCCTCGTTACCAAGCAGATTAAAAGTGAGATGATTTATTGCCATTTTAAAGGATCCTGCTTTGGAATAGAGGCATGACTGAGACACACATGAGCTGGCACCAGCTAAGGCTTCTTGGGTGAGATTGGATGGACTCTTGATTTGTCACAACACCAGAAGCTTCCATGGGCTCTGAGTGCTACAGTAGATCCTTAGTGCCTCAATAACCCAGCCATGAAGCCATGCAGATACCTTACATTGGTACTACTGGGATCAGAAAAGTCAAAAGCCACCAATCTATTGCTGTGGTTGCCCAAGTCTGATAAATTTACTGCTCAATTGCTGCAGAAAGGAGGAAAAAACCCTACACAACCAAAAGCCCCATTTGATATTATAAAAGCTTTAATATCTGTGCCTGGGACTCAGGGAGAATGAACTCCAAGGGAGTGCAGCATTACCATTAAGAAGGGCTTTTAATTTAATAAAATCTCCTCTATACACAGGACAAATATAACTTATCCATAAACATCACAGGTTAATATACTCCGAACAACCTTGCCAGAGAGCGCACTGCTTTCATTTCCCCCTCAGTTACAGAGACAAGAAGTAAAGCTAGTGGAAATCTTCCTGTCAGAGTAGCAACAATCACTTGGAAGAGAATATATGGGTATTTACAGCTGCCCAACTCACTCTAGAGGGCACTAAGGCAAGCACACACACCTCCATTTCTATGCTAAAAGAAAGGAAGATTATTTTTCATGAGAAGTTTCATCAAAAATCATGTAGCTTGCCTTCAAAACTTTCAACATTTGCATTTTTTAATGGTTCTGGGCCCTAGGTAAATGATCCGTGAAAGAGAATAGAGCGTGCATCCACTTTATGCAAGAGCCACAGAAAACACGTGTCAGTTGTCGTCTGCAGAGGCCAAGCACTTTGTTCCTGCCTCTGGACCTTCTCCAGGAGCATCCCACACTAAACATCTCAGGGACTGAGGAGACTGGATCTCACAAGTGCCTTTGCCACGTGTGAGGAACTACTCACGGCTCAAGGAAATGCTTAGGCACGACAGCCATTACGCCCTGATAGAGCTATCTGGTGTGGAATCGTAGAGGGTTTTGGCCTCCACTTAGGAAGTCAAAGAGGAGATTCATTACACAACTTGCAATCACATTCAGTTCCTGACAGTCTATTTGTGTACATACATTACTCTTGACAGATGCCAAAATGAATGTCTCCCAAATCAAATGCAGTGTGAAAATGAAAATCAAATATTTTATGTTTAGATGAGTCATTGCTATTAATCTCCTGTATCTGGATCCTTCCGGGACTCTAGCTCTGCAGGCTCATCCCAGGGTATTTGTTTTAGTTGCCTGTGAAGCTCCCGCAGTCGAGTGGCAGTTTGTGCTATTTCCCATCCCCCTTTGTGAGGCCAAGTTTAGATCCCAACATGCAAACACGCAAGCTTGGGCTGATGGATGTGGAGCTGTTCAGATTAAACTGCACAAGCAGTGAGTAAGGGCCAGGAGCTCTCGCTGGGAGAAAGAGATGAGTTGGCACATTTTTTTCAGGCCAAATTAAGTATGTAGGAAATTGCTCTTGTGCACGTTTGCAGCAAATGCATTCATCTTCCCCCTAAATTCTTCACCAATACCTTCTAGTCATTGATACAGCTTCTGTGAATTCAACAGCATCACAGCCACAAGATGCTTAATGCAGCAGTATAGCACCTTAGCTGAGCTAGAACTTACTGATGAGCGTAAAACATCCTGTCAGTGCTTCACATGGCATCACCAGGACATAATCATCAGAAAACTCTCACATCTCCAGCTCACCGGCTCTGCGCATCCAACTTTGTCTCCCCCTCAGCCAGCCCCTCAGTCAGAGGACCAGGAACAAGTCTTTCTCCCTCAGGTTATTGGGGGTTGCTGTCCTGTACCACGGGGCGGGTGTCCCTTGGGATCCTTTACTCTCATTAGGTACCTGGCACACAAACCTACTCGCACACGTTCTGTTTCTATCCCACATTGGCCATGTGGACAATTAAGGACTCGAGTCAGTGTAGCAACATATTCAAGACCCCTAAACAAGCTGAACCACCCAGCACCAACCCTGGACCAGCTCCAAAAAGGAACATGCTCACGTTAACAGGCATCTCTATCAGAGATTTTAACACAAAATCAATTAGCTGCTCAATTACTTAGAATTTTAGTAGCAAACTCACTACAGAATCCCCACAAAGAGAGATGTTTTCCGCAAGGAGTCAGAGCAGATGATGCCCACTGTGAGCCACAGTCTCCTGCTTCCTCAACTGAATATGAAGAAGCCAGAGCATCTCTAAGGAGGTTTCTTACATCAGCCTTGCCAAAATATCTCCGGACACTCCAGCCAGAAGCACAATGAAGAAAATGTCCCCCAGGCATTAACGGTGACAAGGCTGAATGTAATTGCAAAGTAAAAAGCAGAAATGCAAAACAAGATGAAGAATAAGAGAATAAGATAAGAGCACAGCTGGGAGAATCTCTGCTCTTCCCAAAACAGTGATGAAAACGCTGCCAGCTCTGTGCACAGCAATTCCCCCATGCTGAAGCGAAAGGCTGTACCTCAGAGCATCTGATCAAATGATGTTTCTGATCTTTACTGGGCAACTTTATTTGCAAACTTTGTTAAAATGTAGAAATATATTGATATATCAGCCACTCTACTAATACTGACTCACACTCAAGGAACATAAATAGATCCCATTTGAGACCTGTGACAAAATACCATTACCATGTCTCAGTGAGTACAGCTTCCCTCAGCTACAGCGGCCACAAAGAGACAGGCTCAGGACTTCAGGCAGGATGACAGTCGCTGGAATACAAACACTGGAGAGCATGGTGCCTATAAACAGCTGTGAGTTGAGCACAGCCACAGCACAAATGCAGAAAGAAGTTCCAGCTACAGAAGCCCAAAGCAAGGATTGCTTCAGAGGTCCTGGGCAGAGCTGAGTCCATAAGGAACAGCACACAGCAAACTCTCTGGTACCCGGCCATTCCACACACTCACCCCCTTTTATTCCTTCTCTGGTTGAAACGATCTCACAACAAACCCATCTCCTTGAATCCAATCTCTATTCCAATTCTCCTCACCACTGTAACTCCTGGACTTTCAGTCCTACAAGAGCAGCTTGAGCTGCTTCAATCACTGCAGGAACACACCAGTTTAGAGGCTGCCCTGTACCACTTTCTTGCAGTGGCTTCATGTGTCAAATTGGTTAATAACATCATCCAGGTCATGCAATTAATTGCTCAAATATACAAACACAGATGCTGTAACAATGGTTGGCAGTCAACACCGACACTGTCTTGATGATTCAGCTGATGTAAACAAAGACTTCGCAGGAGCCGAACCAAATTCTAGCACATAAAGCACAGTGAGGTCAATAAACCATACACACCATTGTCTTGAAGTTTATTGCCTCTCTTTCTCCAAGGAATTTTTCATTAAAGCTTTAATGGCACAGTCATCCATATAGAAATAACCAATTTTTAAAAAAAATCCTTGGTTAAAAGTTGATGCCCTCTAGCCAAGAATCAAGTGCAGCATGTCACTTCTGATAGTATCTATTAGTATTATGAATACTTTTGTGGTTTCCTAGTAGCACTTGTTCACACTTGGCTAAATCAATAAGCAATTTCCCCATACGTATGTAATATACAGTCGCCGTGACAGGAACCAGATGGCTTATTCCAGCTGCAATTGAGTTCAGGATTTTATAAAAATAATAATAAGAATAAACAGGATTAATTTTATATATAGACAAAAAAGCATCCTTGGTTTAACTCCTCTTGTGCTACCTAACACAGCAACAGTGAACCCAGCAGCAAGATCAGCACAGTGAGGTGGTGGAGACTTAGAGACTCCGCAGGCACCACTGGAAACAGAACAGCACGGGACCCTCAGACACGTGGAACCTGCTGGAAAAGCCAAACCTCCTACCTCAAGCACGCCGATGGGCAGGGGGGTAAAGGCCTTGGCACTGGTCAGGAGGAAGTCCCTGCAAAGCCTAATGCACAGAGCTGAAAACACAAGTGTCCATACGCAGGTTTCCTTGCCCAAAAGGCAGCTTGCCCCAGCCTAACCCACAAACTCGGCGCCCCAGTGTTCCCAGCAAGTCCCCAGGCAGTCTGCACACCAGGCTGGACTGCCTGTGGGGTACACACTGTAAGTCCTAAAACACTCAGGGGAACAGCCACGTTAATTATTTAAAATCCACATAAACACCAGCTTTATTTTTAGATTGCCTTTAAATCTTTTTATTAAGCATTAAGGAAAATGAGATTTGTTCAATTAAAATATATTGGCCATTACTTAGAAGAAGAAAGGGCAAAGCTCATCACACAATTTAAAAGAAAAAAACAACCTCCAAAAACCAGCTCAAGCCCACAGAAGTCATGGGAGGACAGAAGGAAGAGGGGAATATTGATGAGGAAGTCTTTTTAAAGTGTCTCTTCTCCTTAATTCTCCTTTAAATAACTCTGATAGCCCCTTGTTCAAGAGTTGGTAGTTTGGTTTCCCTTGTGCCTTTTTCTAACCCTGCTCAGGCAGTCCCAGCATTTGAGTGCTGAATGATTGCTGTTCCTTAGCTGTGTGATTCCAGAAAGCATCCCAGGAATCCACGGTGAGCACCGGAGAGGTAAATGTTTGCAAATGACATTTTCCTACGGTCAGGTGCTGCCTGCTTCTCTAAATGGCAGCAGGAATGAGAGACTCATGCCAAAAGGGCAAATTTATTATTATTTTTATTGCAGCAGCCTTCAGAGGCACCAGTGGAACCTGCTGGTACCCAGGTTCCCAGGCTCACAGTCCTGGGAACACAAAGTTATGTCCCAAAGAAGTTTCCAGTCCAAGCTGGCAAGAGGCTGAACAACAAGGAAGCGACTTGTTTCCACAGGAACAGGGATGTGGGCTTGGGCATTGCTCTCCCAAGCACTGATGCTGCCTCCCAACTGTGTGGTTTTCCTCCTTAAGCCCAAACGGAAGAGCAGGTGGCTCTTGTCTTTGGAAAGAATCCAGAAAGCTCGTACTTTCTCTCAGGTTCAAAGAATAGGTGAGACCTCAGCCAGGGGAGTACAGAGCAGCTTTGGAACATAATTTTCTCTCAACTTTCTTGATGATATAAGGGGTATTTCAGAGAAAACAGCTATCATCTGTTTGCATACGTTGAAATAAATATCAACAGCTTGGGACAGGCTGTATTATTTTGTTTATTCATTTGCATGTAATTTAGTAGAGATTGAAATAAACTGCATGCAGGGCTGGGATGTGCATCGCTGCAGCAGATGGGTTCTTTGTGTGGGGGAATTTAGTGTTCCAGATTGTCAGCTCTAGAGACAGGAGCCCTCTCCACGGCCACCAGACAGGTACAACAGCTGTGCCAGCCCCTCCACTGAGTGCTTCAGACCTGAGCTGGAAGGAAAAATCGAGCCTCTAATTCCTGGTCTGTCTGTCCATGCTGCTGAAGAGCTGCTTCCTCACTGGCCCATTTCCATAGGCTTTCTCTCTCCTTGGGCAGTGACCCTGTGGATAAGGAACCTGGTGTCTTGGGCGCGACTCAAGCATAGGGAAACATTTCCATTCATCCTTTAAGGAGCTACCTGAGATTAGCAAATGCTTTCCACAGGGGCCAGAACACTGCAGAGCACTGAATCCTTTCATCTGCAGTTAATGGAGCTGGATTTAAGCTGACAAATTGGAGGTAAGGCCTGATACAGGCTGCCTGGTGGCAGAGGCTCCTGCTTTCAGATGACACTCAGAGAAGGACTCAGCCCCTACCCAACTGTGTGCACCACGCACGCCTGGGCACTATCTCAGTGCCTGCTAAATGCAGCCCTTGGGAAGAGGCAGAAGCTGTATATTTGGAAACAAATATGAATGGGGTGCTGAACCAGGCTGCAGTCAATCTGAATTCCTCAAATACTTCTGGAGTGGAACAGCAACAGTTCTGGTGAGAACAAAGCTATCTCCTGGTAAGTTTGCTACGAGCTCCAAGAGGGAATGAGGCTAGAGACACAGGGCAGCTGGATGGACCAAAGAGAAAACTGGGTTTAAGCCCGGTAAGTACAGATCCTGTTGTCTTTCTACATGGCTGTGAGACAGACACCACAACTCATTGCATGGTGGGTCTCCAGCTGGGCACAGGGATAAACCTACCACTGCCCAAACACTGTTCAGATGTGGGGAACAAGCTGAGCAGGAACTTAACAGGGAACAGAGGGAGAAAAGAGCAGCGAGAGCAAAGAGTCCTTGTCACAGTACCCTGGTGCTGCTGAGCACACTGTTCTGAGCTGGGGTACGAGGTCACTCTAACACAGCGCGATGTCTGGCTGCTCTCGGGCTGCCCGTGTCAGGCTGGCAGGGAGCACACGGGCTGAGCTCAGCTTTGCGTGCACAGACCTGCACTTCATAAAATCAAGGGACAATCTGATTACCATTTGTAAGTGTTTTTCCAGGCTGCTCAGCCAGCCAGCTACCTGTAGCAGAGACAGAGCATATACAGCATCTGGGATGGGGGGGTCCAACCCAGCAGAGCCCCTGGATGCCACGCTACAATAACTATAAATTACTGCTATGAAAAGCCAAACTGGAAGGAATATCATGATCAAACTTTTCATGGATAAAGTGATTTTTTTTGGCTAGAAAATGCAAGATAGCCTTGTAAAACATGAGGGGGGAAATGCCACTTCCAACTGCCTTTAAAAAAGATAAAAATGGACAGCAATAGAGCAGCAGGAGCTGCTGCCTTTTCTAAGGATCCTTACTGCAAAGAAATCTGGCAAGTTCAAGGACCTTCCTTGAAGAAATCAGCTGAGGTTGAGAGACAGGTAAAAAGACATGCCAAGTAAAAGTGGGGGAAGGCAGGAAAGAAATGCTTCAGAGGATAAGACATCAAATGGATGAAGAAGTTGAAATAAAAATAAGAAAAAACCCAGAACTGACTCATTGGAAGGGAGACAGGTGGCAAGCAAAGCTTCTAACAGCTCTCTGTTTGATATTCATGCTGATGCCTGATTCAAAGATGACGATGAAATAGTCCCAAGCAAACATTTTTAAAAGGAAACAAAGCAAACCTTGCATCCACATAATTAGCAATCAACACAAGGAGAGTAGAAAAATATTTAAGTGCCTATCTTGAAAGAGAAAGAATCTGGCAGCACTGTGAAACAAAGCCCCAGCCTGATGCCCAGGGAACACTCGCCATAAACACTGCCTTGCAATGAGATCGCAATATATAAATATTGATTGGGTAAACATAAGCAGAGAGGAAAATGGATTTATTCTTTTCCTGGTTTTGAAAGGTCTGTAAAGCTCTGGAATTCAAAGAACAAATTGGGCATGTTATCCTGAAGTACCACATCCATATCCACACGCAACTGGCACACACCACCACGCGCTGTGCTGCTCTGTACACAGCTACTCACAGGTGTGGGGGGCAGGGGGGCATTCCTGGCAACAGCTACTTTATGAGAACGTTTCCATCCTTGAAGAGAACCCCAGACAGTGGTGGTAGCACTGTGGAGAGGAGTGGTCCTCCTTCCACGCACACTGGTTCTTGGTTTCAAGTCGTAACTCTTCCCATCTTGCCCACCTGAGGGAAATCCAGCCTCACTGCAATGCTCCTGCTTCCCAGGCAGGTCTGTCTTACCCCAGTTTGTGCAGCAGCCTCCCCTCCATCACGAGCGAATGCAAAGCATCACATAACCCCCACAGACAAAGGGTTTCAGGGTTCCCTGGTGCCTTCCACACACGCTGTACGTTTTGCATGGTGTGTGCCCATGGACAGCCCGAGCTCTCACTCTCACCCGTGTCCCCCCTGTTTAAAAAGCCTGGAATGATGGAGAACACCCAGGAGGACACCTCCAGACTTTGTCACTGACTTTTGTAGCTGACAGAAATCAATCTCTAGGCTGATAGCAGATATCTTCCAGACTGGGAAGCGGCTGACAGGTCCCAACTCCCTACTTTCAGTCACAGCACAAAACACCAACAATTACCAGTTACGTGTTGCTCACCGGGTGTTTCAAGCCAGCCTCCCTGAGCCAGTGAACTGCTGCTTCTGTTAAGTAGAAATTAGTTTTCTGAGGGTTTTATTTGCTTTATGACTACAGCTCATTTGAGAACGTCTTCAGATCCGGCGTGCATTTGTAAATAGCTTATCAAGTATTAATAAATAATTAATACACGCTGTAAGAAATTATCCAAAATCACATGTGACCTCTTATTTATGTGCTTATCCTGTTTTAAAATTCATCAATGATTAACTAGTACTTTTTAAGCCTCTTACTAAATGTACACATAGCAACTAATTAACTGCAATCCTCCGTTCAAAACCCGGCTGGCGCATACCCTGTCTTACCTGCCCACCCAGTGGAGACTCCAAGTAACAGCCAATGGAGGTGAATTGTGGAAACAGTGAATTGAAGAACGGGTCCTAAAGGGGAAAGGTTGGGCTTTACAGGGTTTGTTTTTTTTTTTTTTCCAGCTGAAACATATTTCCCTTTGGGTTTACATTTGTTTTTCTCTTTCTTTTTCAGAGCCTTTGTTGGCAGAGGCCTTGATGTAACTGAACAGGAATTTAGCAGCGTCATTTCAAGTATGTCAGTGAAAGAACATATTCATGTGCTAATTTAACTTCATGTCCTTGGTAATAAGCACACACGTCTTAAACATTACTGCTATTATGCTACCCAGAAACATGGGTTAGAGGCTGGAGAAGCAGGCAGGAGAGCCACCCATTGCAGTTAACATAGTGCACTTCAAAATCTGCCTGCGGGTCACTGCCCCCTCTGCCCCTCACCCCTCTGACACAGGGATAACCATTTGGGCACCTCGCATTAATGGCGTGGTGAGAAAAACACCAACATTACTTCCTACCACAGCATTCCACACAGAGAATCAGTCTTGGAAATAAATACTAGTAAGAGGATGAAAAACCATTTTGAAAAGCACCCTTGTACACTGTGAGCACCCAAAGCCAGCCCAGATGTCTGCTGCATCTCGACCAATACCTGCATGCCAATCAGCACCCCCAGGATGAGGAGTGCGACCTGATGACAGAGCAGCCAGGGATGCACGATGTTTGCTCACAGGAGACAGCCCAAACCTGTACAGGTACAGTGTTACACATCCATCACTGTCACAGGCAACAAAACCTTCTGTTTAAGCCATGAGTTACTTCCATATACATTGCTTACCACCTGGTAGTGATAGAGTTTAAGGAATGCATATTATTTTACTACTATATTCCCCTGGAATCATGAAGCAGCTTCCAGAGGGTCCTGCTGCTGAGCAATCTGCAGGTAGAACAAGGGAAGCAAATGAAAAAGTCTCTTTCTGAACGGAGACAAGAGTCGGATCTTACTATGTGCTTCCTAACTGGCTCACCAGGGTACTCAAAGCTCTGAGTGCTGCTGTCAGTCCCTCCAGCCCTTCCCCTCCCTGCCTGCTTACCATCTTCCTGTTTTCTGTTCATTTCTGGGCGGCTGTTCTCAATTTAATCCTCGGACACAGAGACCCCGCAGTCAGCCTGACCCTGTGGTCAGTACAGTCAGCTCCTCCCAGCCCAGATTTCACCTCCTTCCTCCCTTTGCTGATGCTTCTTTCTCTCCAGTGACCATTCATGCTGCATCCAGCACAGCCAGAGCCCCTGGGTACCGTAGCTGAGCCTGAAACCCAGCCACTCTTCTCGCTGCTCCCTATGGACCTGTAGACAGCCCAGTGAGCATCACACTGGTCCTTTGCTCTTGTTCACCCATCTCTGAAGGAAGCCCTACCATGCCCATCACCTGCATATTTGATTGCTGGATCAGTATTTACAGGCCAGAGCAATACTTGTGAAGCCACTAAGACGTCTTCATTCCTATATAAATATATTAAATAGTGAAGATATTGCTATTTGATCCATCCATCCATCCATGGATTCAGCTCCAGACATGTGTGGGGGTGAGAGAGAAAAGCCTCTCCATTTCCTTGGAGCTGAACTCAGTTGTATGCTGCTAGTTTTGATTAATATTTAATACTCACTCTTAAGGCGGTGAACATGAAATAGTTAAATCATTCAAAGCCATGTATTCTTTTTTCTGAAGGTGAAGACCAGATCAAAACTGCCCTGCAAACGCCCTGCTGAAGGGATGAAGGGAGTTAACACTTGCTAGGAATGAAGAGAAATCATTTCCATTTTTTCACCTGACACCTTTTCAAAGGGAATAATATTTTTTCCTTTCAGGCCCTGATATTTCTGCTTAGTGATGATCTAACACACTGTTATATCAAAAACTAAGGGATAGATGGTAAGCCCTCTCGGTGAGGACTTATTTCCCAGTCAGGCTGCGTGTCTGTATGACACCTCACACAGCAGGACCTCGGCCACGAGCAGCAACACCAACCAGAGCTGTAATGCTGGGAGGCAGGAAGCAGTCAGCACCTCTAACTCCTGCCTCCAGCAGCCCTGCCTAAAACTGACACTGATTTGGGGTTTTTATGCAAAATAAAAAGGCATTTCTATTCAGCACTGAAACATCCACAGGAAACATCCATTTGTGATAAAACTTTAGAGATAAGTACTTAAAAACATAAAACTCTTGGCTGAGGGATGCGGCTGGTTGGTTGGGGCTTTTCTCCTGAAAACAAATACCTTCAACTTTGCAGGTTCAAGTTTTAATGAGGCTATAAAAAACCTGAGATACTTCTGGAAAAAAAAAACCTTCACAAAACTGTCTTTTTGTTGTTGTGCCCTGATTCCCTCCGAGCTCTGCTCAGGCTGTGACCTGCAATTAAACTCACCGTAAAAATTTAAGAAAACAAAACTCAAAATGCAACTCAACTTTTACAAAGACCTGCGAGCACCCAGGAAGAGCAGATAAACCTCACTCATCTCATCTGCCAGACAAAGATAAGCACAGGGACTGGATGAGTTTGCTGCCCAGACTGAAGCTGCAGTCTGGTGGCAAAGCCTGAACAAACCCAGGTCAGGGTCTGACCTGTCGTATGGAGACAGCGATGACCAACATCCTCTTGTTCCCCTGCAAGGCACTGGCAGTGAAGGAGAGCACAGGACATCCTGAGCTCAGTACTTAACTGCTGAGTGCTGCTCCATCCCTGGACCTCCTCAGCCCCTGGCACCCCCCATCCCTTTCCCCACTCTCACCATGGTCTGTACCACAAGCCCTGATTACTGTGTTAGGATTTACAATTCTTTAAATAAGACTTTGTGCTTAATTGTCAGAAACACTAAGAGAGTTGCACACAAGAAAAAGATTAATCAGTGCCTAAATATTAAGTCATTAAGTATAATACTGATTCAGAGGCACATGAACCCAAGGATATACATGTAAATACTTGGTGCATCCTACGAATTCTTTATCTGTAGCTCTTCAAGAGCAGAGGAATGGCTAATGAACAGATAAACAGAAAGTCTATGAGGCTCATAGCAACTGGAAAGAGTAAACTGGGTTAACAGACACCCAGGGAAGCTGGGAGCTAAGTTCATACTTTGCAAATCAAGACAGAAACACAGCGCTGCCAAGTATCACATGCAGGACTTAAGGTGTAATTCAGGCAATGCTGAGAGCTAGGTGGAAGGTGGGAAGATGCGTAGCTTTAGGGAGAGAAGGTGTGATGAACTGAGTTAGGGAGAAAGATCCGGGCACAGGAGCAGCTCAGAAGTAGTACAACAAGGTGGTTGAAGGGAGCTTGATCCCTCATGGCATTTCAGTTGTTCTTGCCTGCTGAAGTACCCGAGGGCTGAGCCAGCTCCAGTGAGGGTTTTGTGAATTACCACACTCCTCTGACAGCAACTTCGAATCCATCTTCAGCCATTTATCGTGCCAAATTAATGGGAGGAATAAAACTGGTACGATTCCTGGACTCATCAATGGATTTTAATTAATTACCTATAACCGGAACATTTGTTAATTCCGCAGAACAAGACAGACTTGGGATCGCTGACAAATGCCTTCATCTCTCCCCTCAGCTCAATTACCAACCCCTGCATTTAGCACAGCTCCTGAACATCCTCGAATACCTTTCCCCTTACAGAGCCTGTGCTCTTACGGGTCCGTAGCTAGCTGAATGAGTCGTTAGCTGTCATATCCCCATCACAGGAGTTTATCAAAAGCAAAACAATCAAACTCCACACCCAAGGCCAGCAGCCCACCACATATTTGGGGCAGGGGGTGAAAGAGCCTGTTCTTCAGGCTGTTTTAAAGCGAGCGAGCTGGACAGCAGATCTAGAACATCTTGCTAAATGGCACTGAGGAATAAAAGAAACGCAAGTTCCACAATTCACACCCACCATAAACTACAGTCACAGAATACTGAGCTTACAGACAGCGACTTTGGTGCACACAGCTAATGCAAACACCGATCATCCTGCTCTGGCCACCTGCCTGGAATGGTATTTTGGAGCATGACAGACCACTGGCATGTTTAACCCTGTTTCCTCATGACTGTTATCACTGTTCCACCGAAGTCAACGTGGAGCTGGTCACAGACCTGAAGCAATCTCACAAGAGGCCTCTGGTTGTCTCCTCTAGGTCTGTACCAAGGGCCGGTGGAGAACTCCAACGCGGAGCAAGGCAGGACCACGTGTTAGAGGTTAGCATCTGGAGACATAGTCAAAAACGGGGTGAAAGGGATAGGAGAGGGAGAGATATGCTGAAAGCTGCTGACTCCAGCTGTTTGGATAAATATATATTGCTCTAGGATGCACCAATTAAAACATGACTTCCTTGAAAGCGAGGCGTGGGGCCGATTCAGCCTCCCCAGGGCTGGCTGCGCTCCTGAGCTGGACACCATGCACAGCCTTCCTCAGCCACATATTAAATACAGCATACCCTCAGATTAACTTAATGTCATTGTGGAGAAAGGAATGATTTTAACAGCTGGACAAGTTATTTTTCACTGTGAAGGTTATTAACCTTGGGAACAAATTATCAGAGAAGCTGAGTTTCTTGGTGGCCTCAAGCGACTCTCTGGAAGCCCTTTTTAGTGAGAACTGTTGGGGTTATAAACAGGGAAGCTTTGGGAAGGCTCGTGGCCCTCGATGCACAGAACAGCAAAGCAGATGCCAAGCTGCCTCTTCTGCACTTAACATTTGTTATGGGGATTAGGGTCAAACAGCCCCCTCCGACCGTCATGGGGCGTGAGAGGCAGTGAAGGACGAGGCATCACACTCACCTTCTCGTGGAGAACTCACTGAAGCAACATTCTACCTAGTCCTTTACCTATGACAGAAGACAAAGCAGTGTAGCCCTTGTTCTCAAAGCTCGTATAACAAACGTTCAGGAGCTAATCATAAACAGAAAAAGGTCAGTCAATGCCTCTGCTTCGTGCATGCTGGGACTCTTAATGTATTCAGCAGAGAAATGGCAGCAGAGGAAATACCCATGGATTTTGTTTTCAAATACAAATCCCTGATGATTCCTCATCACCAGTGGGTCGCTCCCTTTTCCCATTGGCACAGTTCATGCTCCAGCCCAGAACCACACACGCTGCCTTCATTCCCCACCCCGCTTCGCACGTGACACCGATGTGGCCCTTAGAGCCAGGAGCCCAGCCTATGATCTGGAGGCTCTGGGAAAGGAAAGGATAATGCTGAGGAAAGAACTGGGTCAGAAATGTACATTGAAATCTCGTGATTTCACTGCGCCACAGAAACCTCCTGGGACAAGGGAGCACCTGAGTGGCTGCAGGGCAGTCTCTGCTGCCTCTGAATGCAGTGTAGCCCATTTACAAGGACTAAATAGGCATGTGCTGTACCACACCAGGGCAGAGCTGGGCACTTCAGACTGGCTTTTATGCGAGGAACAAAACCGCCTCGGTGGGAGCCCTGTAAGGCTCCAGACAAGGCTTTTTCATTCACATTGAAGCAGTGGCTCAAGCCCCAAGCCCAGCCTGGCAGCCCCGTGCAGGACGAGAGCCAAAGGCTGTGCAAATGGATGGGAGGGCAAAGATTACAGGGTGACAGGAGAAATTTTCAGTGATTTAAGGATTGGTTTCGATGTTCAAGTTCCAGTGAAAGTCAACATGACCTTGGCTTTCCTTTTTTCTTCTGCAGTCTGACAGTTTACAGTGAGATGATCTCTCCCAGCTCACACAGTAAGGTAACAGCAGAGTTCAAGCACAGCTCCTAAATCTTGTGGCCTCCAGCTATAGCTGACCAGTGATCCCCTTGCTTTCCAAATGCACAGCAGCTCTTTCCTGCATATTCTTGAATTTTATTTAACTCTGAATTATATCCTATTTGTTATTTATCATAACATAAATAACATAAATAACGTCATATATTTGTTATCTATTATATAATTATCACATATATTTAACTCCACAAGTCTCTACCTCAGGAGTTCCAGGAAGGAAGTGGAACGGTTTCTTTGTATAACTGGCTGAGTAAGGAGGATCCAGAACAGCAGACTGAGATCTAGCCTTAGGCTCTTCCACAAATTAGAGCTGTAAACAGTGTGCAGACCTGCATTAAACAGGAGCAATGCATAATTGCCTAATGGGATTACACATAATGCAAGCCTGAGGACGTTCCCACTAACATCCCTCCTTCCTCATTCTCACCTGCACAGGCCAGAGCTGCTCTGAGGCTTGGGAAGATCAACAACAGAGTAGAGAGCTTCTTCCAACTGTTGGTCAACTTGGGCACTTGGAGCATTGTTTCCTTCTTGGTACTACCACTGCAAAGGGTACTGTAATCAGCTTGTTTTCAAACAACCTGCCATCTGATAAACTGTTCTGCCCTTTGCCAGTCACAGCACGTGGGTGAAAGCCTATCCCAAGGGAGCAAGAGGAAAGTGATGGTAGGGTGACCGAGGCGTCTACCTCCACAGCATTCTGGCTGAGACAGATGGAAATGGAACTATTACTGAAACATACTCATCTTGGGACTTGTTGTGTGTGTCCTGACGCGTGTGTGTACACACACAGGCACTGAGCATCTGCCCTGCCCTTCGCTGCTCCTTAACACACATTCTGGTAAATTCAATGGGTAACGATGACCCAGAAAAATCCTTTCTCTCATCTTCACATCATGTGAGAAGTGCCTGGTAATTAACGAGCCTTTAAGAACGACACTGTCGATTATTTCAGGACAATCAAATAATAGCAGAGAAATGGAGTCTGAACGGGAAGGATGGTGTCAGATGTACAGTTTAAACAATAGCTGTTTTGCCTGTCATTCATACCAAATTACTGCAGGAGGGGGGAAAGAATAACTATTTATAACCTGTCAGTCTCAAGAAACCACAATTATGATGATTTAATTAACACATGGAGAGGCTTCAGGCAATCACATCGTTCTAAATTTAAGTAGCAGCACATTTCAGGCCCAAGATGATTTAGAACATTAACAAATGCTAGTTGAACCAGGGCAAGAATTTGATGGCCTTGTTGGTTCCTTTTAAAGCATCCATCACGGCACAAAGATAATCCAAATGGATGTGTTAGTGAAAGATGAGAGCAGTGAAGAATCATCTGGGGTTTCAGAGGCCATCACACAGACGGAGAAGCTGACTTTTAATGAGAACTGAGTTTGAAAATGAGCGAAAACACACAACTCAAGTCTATTCATCAAAGACACCCTATGCAGTGGAAAAGTCTGGAAAAAAATGAGTTAGGGTGTATGAGAGTGCAAGGCACAGAGCGAGAGTGACCTTCCCGTGGAGAACTTGAGACCTGTGCTCGGTGCCAGGCAGGTCTTTCCTTGGCCTGCTGCCCAGGGGCAACCATAGGGCATGGAGTGGCCTTTCCACTGCACAGGACAGAGCTGGAGCCTCCCAGTAAAGAGAATACTGTCAAAGATTCCTTGAACCCGGACTGCAGTACTCACTGGTCAACTCATCTCCTGTAAGTACATCGCTCTCCATGTCCCCAACTCCTCTTTCTACACCCCACTTGTTTAGGTTCCCTGCTGTGTCCTGCTCCCCCAGGCACAGAATCCTTCCTTCCATGTTTCCATATGGTGATTAACCATGGGAGTTCTCAGCTGCTACCCAAACCCAAATGGTCACAGTAAAGATACCGGCACTGCATTGAGCTTTTCTTCTTTAGCTTCCTACTGCCTGCTTCTTGGCTGGATCAAAGCACAAGCAGCACAGAGGAAAAGCCACTTCTGCCATCCAAATAAAACCAATCCTGACCCCCCTGCTTTAACACGGGTTCCTCCTTTGTCTGTCCCAAATGGGAGCTCAAGATTGCTGTTCCTACAAGGTGTATTTATACTGGCGTGTGGCTGGGAGCACTGTGCACACACCCAACACTCAGTGTTTAAAAGATCTTTGTACCCACACAATAACTGTGCTCTGCCTGGTGTGATGAAGGACATGCTGCATTCCCACAATACATCTCATGCCAAGGGACTTAACAACCATCTAATTTTTCTCCTGGTGCAACACTTGTGCTGTGCCACTGAAATGTTCGGACAGAAAGCACCAAGTACTTTTATATGACAAAAGAACTTCAGAAATTCAAAATTCAGGATCAAGATCAGTATAAAGATCAAGACTGAGGTCAGTCTTCTGCATTTAGGTCTTCATATAAACAAAACACATGCCCAGGGAAGCACACGACACCAGTGGTCCACCTCTGATCATTAACACACTCATCATGCCAGTCTCCCCATAGGCTAAAGCCAGAAATACCATTTTTCTTTTCACTGTGGGTATCTCAGAGGAAACCAAACAGCTCAGTGATGCTGAGAACACGGAAGGAAAAAGGAACCTTCATAGCAAAGGGCTGTTGTGTAAGATTGTGATCTACATGACACAGGAAATAAAGAGGATAATGTTACTTATCCAGTGAGTTTTGAGAACTTCACATACTAAGCAGGATGCAGAGAAAGCCCTTGCTTTGCAGACACCCAACACACAGAAGCAAAGAGAAGCTGAAGCATCCTCAAAAGTCCCATTATTGTCTGTAGGAAGTTACCAGCTGGCAGTCACACAGCCCTGGACCACAGAGCTTCCAGGCAAGGCTCTCCAGCGTGCCAGCAGCCACCACCCTTTCCATTCTACCTGATTATATTTCAATCTATCCAAAGGACTACAAAAATATTTTTTAAATGGCCTGTGTGTATCAATCCATTCTTGAACAAAGAAACAGCAGTGAAGATTCTGCTGTAGATGAGACATACCCCAGGTGGTGAGAGATGAGTGACAGCCAGCATTTGGTGGCCCTGCTTGCCATCCCCATGCTTGCAGGAGGAACAATTCCCCCATGGCAACAGAATGATGATGTATCTACCAGGAAGAGCTCTCTATTTCCTCGTGACTTGAAAAGGCAAAGACAAAACCAACTCAAGGACCCAATATTCCCCCCTAAGGCAACACCCCCTTCCACCATCCCTTCAATGTGTACTCTGGTTTCTAACAACACTGGAATTTCACAGCAAGGACCAGACACAAACAACAACTCCCAGGAAATCCCTCAGCATTGATCCAGTCTATTTTTTGTGTGTAGATGGAGAGATCTACAAGCCATCTCAGCTTATTTGGCTGCACAACAGGCAGATGTGATAAAAGCTGATTAGTGTCAAAAATGTTTAGTGCTGCAGCCCATCTGTGTTGAGTCCTAAAATACCTGGCTGGAAATGACCAGATACCACGATGTGAGTGGTGCTGTAAACACAAACCACACAGGAATTTGTCATGTCAGAACGTTTACACCGCGGATGGCAGGAGGGAGCGCAGCACGCTGGGTGTGCCAGGGGTGTGCCAGGGGTGTGCCTGGCAGCTCCTGCCATCCCCTGAGCCAGGCAGACCATCCCGATGGAAGCAACACGCCTGCACAGCTGAGACCCCAACTGCAGTCCCAGGGGCTCTGAGACGCTCGGGTCTCTCCTCCCAGGGGCAGTCTGTCCGCCACCTGATGGTGTGTCCAGCAGCATCACTGTCAAGAAGCAGAGCGAAGCAGCCCAGCCACAGCTCCAGTTACTCCCAGCACCCAACTGGGAGCCCTGTGCTCCAGCAGCCTGTGTAGTTTAGGTAACAGCTTTACTATCAAGAATCAGGTCAGCTCTATTATTCTGGAGGGGAGTTTGAGGAACATTGCCAGCAGCAGGATCCTTACTAAGAAGATTGTTTGCCCCTTTTAGAGTGTGGGGGGGGTTATATTTTTTGGTGTGTGTGTTTAAAAGAAAGAAAAGAAGCAAACCACAAATGAATAGGTTCAACAGACTTCCTTCACTATTCCTGTTAGCATTCTCCCTCCTGGTATGAGCTACATAATGGACTAAAATCGATTTTTTTTTTCCTCCTCCTTAAAATACTGGCAGCACATCACAGAGTTTGAGCAAGAGCAGAAGAAGGGGTGAGAGAAAGGAAAAGAGAGAGACAGAGAGGGCAACCTGCATCTGCCACAATTCCAGCACAGAGGAATCCTTCAGAGGGCTGAGCAATGATTATAACAGGAATACACGTACTTGCTTCTCTTGTACAAAGCTTTCAGGATGCAGCATCCTCTCCATTTGAGCAGTCCTCACTGTGCCTCACTCAGACCTTGAAGTTTCTAGAAAGTGGCAAAATTAGGGGCAGGAGAAAGTAAGGCCATGAGAACGCTGTCAGCCTCTGGATGAGCCCGAGTGAAGCAAAGGTAACGCTGGAAGCATGGCTAGGGCAGCTCCCAAGCCTCAGCACACAGCTGGAAGATGTGGGTTCAGCTTCTTCCTTTGCTACTCATCACCTGCATTACCTCAGAGCCAGACAACACTTCAGACAAGCTGATCTCCCACCCAGGCCACTGAAGAAGGACCAAGTAAGACTTTCAGAGGCCTTCAGCACCCTTCTGCAGCTCCCTGTTCCAGCTTACAACCTGTGCCTCAGTTGCTGCCGCTGCACAGCTGGCTGCCTTCTGGACACACGGCCAGTCAGTCTGGCAATATCCTGTACACACGCTGAGCCCAGGAAAACTTGCAGTTACTGCTTCCCATTCTCCTCACCCACCACCTCCCATGTCCTTCTCTTTGTAACCCCTCCCTGTGGGATCTCCCTCCCTTTGCATTCCCCCAAGCTATGGGGAACTTGCACCTCTGCCCTGAAGTGCTTGCTAAGCCTCCCTTATAAAAAAGCAAGGCTGATGACCAAAGAAAATGCCATCACTGCTCTGAAAAACAAAAAAAAAGAGAAAAATTCTGCCAAATCACAGAATGATTTCTTCTGTGAGGTCACAATACCCCCTAAGCTCATGCTTAGCCGCTGGGAAATCCTTCCTAAGTCGGGCTAGAGATCCATGAACACCCTCACGGATGGGAACCCAGCACTAGGCAGCATCTGGGCCATAGAAACTCTTTTCTTTTTTCCTTTTTGCATCTTGTTCCAAACCAACACAGTAATGGTGCTTAATAAATAACACACAACAGTGGCGTGTCAACATTTCCTTTTAAATTAGGCTCAAAAGGAGGAGGTGAACAGCAGCCCACCAAGCCTGCATATGCTGCATCCCTTTATCAATCTATTTCTTCCCACTGGCAAGAGGGGTGGGAGCAGAACTCCAAGTGAACATAATTGTGTGTGACTGGTTTCGCACGCATGAATCCAAGTGACAAGTGCCCTGCTCTGCACTGCGACACAGAAAGCCAGGAGAGGTACTTGGATGGCAACAGGTGGGTTGGTTTGTCAGGCGCCAGGGTATGGTTAGACACTGAGAAGTGAAAGTGTAAAAAGTAACCTCAGAGGGTGTGTGTCAATCGTCTCTCAAAGGGCTGCACATCACCCGTGCTCAGTTAGCACAGGAAAGATGCTCACTTGGTTGGTTGGTCAGGATGCTTCAGAGCTGCCAGCCTGAGAAAGAGCTGAATAACCTGCCAGGGGAAAGGAGGAACCGTTTGTGTTGCAATGTTCCTTCTCCCCATACACCTTCACAGTGTGCTCTATACACATATTTTGTGTGTGATACATAGGAAATACATAATGTTATAGCTTGGGTTATGAAATTGCTTTTTATGGCTCCCAGACCTTCAACAAATGTACAAATAAATATGAAAGAGAGAGGGAATAAGATGCACATGCACAAAGCAAATACCAAAACGAGATAGCAGCAGCCTGCTAACTGGCTGGCAAGAGCCAAGAGCACAGGCATCCAGTCCTGTGCCAACAGACTAAAGAGAACACTGTAGGCCAGGTGTCAGTGCTCATAACCCCACCGATGCCAAGAGAGCTGCTCCCGTTTACAGCAAGCCCGACTTTGGCTCTTTCTGCAGAGCAAGAAATGAATCACAAAGCAGGGACTTGAAAAGGCAGCCGTGCCTCAGGTCCCCTACCCTCAGGGCAGCTCCCTCACCCACATTGCGTTCATACAGCTAGAAACATGCCCAGGCTCACAGCCACAGCCAGCGCCGCCCTGCCCACTTGCACAGCCACTGTGGAAATGAGGACCTGCATCAAAACCGCGGCATGATGCTCTGAGGCCAGTTCTGCCATGGAAAACAAGTGGTTTATGGGTGAGCTGAGCTGGGTTCTTCTAACACCAAAATCGTCCCTGTGAAGGGAACAGGTGCGCTCACAGTACCTCAGGCCACACTCAGAAACCATTCGTTGTCACCCCACTAACAGCAACAGGGCATGTTCAGGCATCTTTCCTGAGTCAACATGGAACCAGGCCACTCGTTCTTTACTGAAAATCACCATTTTTGGACACCTGCAGGTCCTGTGTGGGGCCAGGCACGGGGACGCTGGCCGTCACCTCAAACGTTACTGACAAGGTGCCACCAGTGAACGTGCAAGCAGAGCGCTCTGCAGGGACGCAGCTCCACAACAAGACTCTCCTCCCCTCTAAGAGGTCCTTGTTTGGGAGCAGGCTTGGCCTGAGTAGGGCGATGAGAGGGACACGATGGGCACCACCAATCACACCTGTACCAGCAATAGTCTCCCCACAGGTATGCAGATCAGGGCCAATTAGCAGATAAGGAGATGTCCCGTTCTCTTTCCCTTCGCGCAAACACGAAACCTTCCTGCTGCTAAAGACACTACAAGCATTTTTTTCCCTTATCTTTTTTAAGTACTGTACAATGTGTATCTCTCCTTTTACAAGTGGAACCTTGTAGCTATGGAGACGAAGAATGTTAAATCCAAGCTGAAGATAGTATTTCAGTGGGGGCTTATGGTTGCGACATGTGCCTCCAGTGACGCGCTGCTTTCTGTCTCCTGCAGTCTCCTGCACTAAGGAACACCAGGCAGACACAGAGTGCACTTCCCACCAGTCACAGCCTAGGACAGCACTATCAGTAGGTCTTACTGATTTACACCATTTAACCAAGAATCCCACCGACAGCATGATAAACCCCTTGAGTTCTGCAAGGTTGAGCACCAGCTTCACCCAACCTGGACAGAGTGGTGAATAAACCCGTTCTGGTCAGCGATAGCACCTGGAAACCAGGCAGACTGGGGTCCCCTTGTGTTTAACAACCAGCATTAACTCGAAGAAATCATGCCACGTTGGCCTTCTGCTACTAGACCTGGGAGGACTCTTCAACTTCTTATTTACCTGTCCATAACCCCAATTAACCGGATGTCAGCCTCCCAAACATCACCAACAATCCCGTTGTCTTCTGTGCACTATGCCCATGATCCAGATTGCATTACAGATTATGGTTTCATTACAGGGACGTTCAGTTATGGTGTACAGATTCAGCTGTCTTCCATATCACCTTGGTGTAAATTAAACTGCATTTGATTCAAGCTAATGAAACTTCAGCGGTGTTAAACTTGAGTGTGAAAAGGAGACAGCCTTTCAGGTCAAATTAATGCTCCTTGTGACAGCCAGCGAACACTCAAAATAACTCTGTTAGCATCACTTACTTTCTCTGTGTACTAAACAGGAATAAACACCAAACCCCCACACCTTCATTTGCGTGATGCTGGTAGGAATGACAAGGGCATGACAGGCAGCTTTTTGGGTTTGGAAACACCACTCCACAGAAAAAAAAACCCAAAACATAGAAATAGGAAACTTCTCAGAGATGCCCCATTGTCAGAAAGTGAAAACATCCACTTTTAAAAAAATCAGGACCCTGGAACTGCAACCTGCTCAACACTGCTCATCTTTGAGGCAGCCTTCACACCACCTGGCTGGTCCAAATCTACCACAGTCAAACCCAATTTGCATAAATGTATATGAATAAATTTCAACAGGTACTATAAGCATAACCCAGGTAGGATGTCCACAGCCAAGGAAGCAAAATCAGTCCTGGTCCAATACCTAATACCACAGCACGTGCAGGATTAAGTAACAAGTATGGAAATGTAATTGCACAAATCCTCCTTCCCAGGTATGAACAAGCAACTGCATCCCAAGGAAACTCTTACATACACACTGATGCAGTTGTTGACAACACAGCAGTGAAAAAATACAGTGTATTTTGCCAAAGCTGAACCCCAGACAAAAGCAGAGATGAGAGCTTTTCCTATTTGTATTCCCCATGTTGCTGAGTCAAAACCGTAGCGTGGCCTTAAGCACATGAAACTATTAATAACTCCAGCAGAGTCGTCTCTCGAGCTAAGCCTTCACTGATCACTAAAATGAAATTAAACAACCCAAGAACCCCCTCTCCCAACCCACACTTGCATACGTGCTAGTGAGGCAACGTGTACGTTCCTGCTTCACCAAGAAAACAGTGAGTGCCCAACTCTTAGGGTTGTGCTGCAGTCCTGTTGTCCGCTGGTTCAGTCATGAACGAGACACAAAATGCAGAAAACCTTTGGCATTCTTTTAAATAAGCCACCAACCCCTCAAGATTGGAGGTGGGGGTTGGAGCAGAGACATTTCCAGCTGTATTTTTAGAACAGAAAAGATTTGTACACTCCTCTGTTTCTACCAATACATTAAAAATGTGACTGTCTTGTAGCCACTGCTAATAAAATGGGTGCAAATACAGACTAACACTCCAGATGCCTCTATCACAGCTGTTTGCTTCAACTTCATCTACTTTTTTAAATACATCTGAATTATCAAAAATAATCACCATCCATTCCCCCCCCACTGTTATTTAATGAGATACCCCTTCATACTGAGCAACCCCCCCCAAGAAACAGCAATCTCATCAATCTCTCTAGCTTTAAGAGACCCCTCAAGAGCTTCAAACATTTACCTCTCCTTCCCAGCAGCTGAAATGGTTTTAGGAGGATCATGGTTCATACCTCGCATTCCCTGGAGCCAGAGATGGTATATGTGCAGGGCCCAGATCCATTAACCGATACATCCATGGTCTCAGAGTTTGTTGGCTTGTAGTCCACGTAATACTCCTGTAAAGGGGAGTTCATTTGCCTTTCAGACTCTCGGGCCTTTTTCCTGCGCCTCTTCATGAGAGAGTGCTGCTGGAGCTGTTTCATGCTGGCTGGATAGCGCTTCCAGGACACGTAGATAACCAACAAGATCATGGCCACGGACAGAAAGAGGGCCACGCTCCCAGCGATGATTTTGTGAAAGGAAACGTGCTCGTACTCTGGTTCCACTCCAGGCGTTGGGAGCTCTGCAGAAGGGCTCGGCAGAACAGACGTTGGCTGGTTGCTTTCAAGTTTGGAAACGGTGGGTTTAGGGATGAAGACAGGTCTCGGGGGGGTTTTGGGTGCCTGGTAGGACCTTTCAGTAACCACCACCTGGATTTCTGCACAGATGTTATATGTTTCCACAGCATCGCTCACTTTTTCACCCTGGATATGTTTAGGGCCTGCACATATCATAGTGCTTTCTTTATTTCCCTTGAAATTCTTTAGCCAAGTAAACAGAGGGCAAATGCTTCGAGTACATTCCCACATATTTCCAGACAGAGTGATGGAGATGAGCGAGATCCATGTATTGATGGTCTCCTGAGAGATGTTGGTGAGCTTGTTGGAATCCAGGTTGAGCTTTTGCAGGTTGGGGAGGCACTGGAAGGTCCCAGGCTCTATCCCTGTAATGTCATTTCCTGATAAATCCAAATTGTGCAAGGAACTCCAGGTCCACGTTAACCCTTGGCTGATAGACCGGATCCTATTCCACTGCAAATAAATCGAGCGAAGGTTGAAGAGGCGTGGAAAGTGAGCAAAATTGATCTTAGAAAACTGGTTGTGCTCCAAGTGGAGCTCTGTCAGCTTCAAAAGGCCAGCGAAAGCATTACGGGATAAGCTCCGCAGGCGGTTGTAGCCCAGATCCAGGAAGTCAAGGTTTCTGCAGTCCTGGAACACTCGGATGGGCACCGTTTTCAGCGAGTTGGAGCGCAAGTGCAGGATCAAGAGTTTGCGAAGGCCCTTGAACTGCTCAGACTGCAACACCTGCAACTTGTTGTAAGACAGGTCCAGGTTGCGGAGGTTGGGGACCGGGTGGAACGTTTTGTTGTGCAGATGGGTAATTTTGTTGGAGCTCAGAATTAATTCCTTCAGCCTGCGGATCCCCTGAAACGCATCCTCATCCACGGAGCTGATGTAATTATGGTCAAGATAAAGCCAGATGAGCTGATTCAGGCCCGCAAACTGATTCGATTTCAGCTTCTGAATGCTGTTGTACCGTAAGGATAAGCCTTGAGACCCGCCAGAGATATTCTGAGGGATGTCTCTGAACGCGTGAGACTCGCAGTACACAATCTTGCCATCGCATCTGCAGTTCTTGGGGCAAGCTCGCTGAGCCCCCGCCAGCACAACAAACAGCACGATAGGAAGTAGCACTAACACCACACTCATGCCTCTCAGCTGCTTAATTAAATGGAAACCTACAATATTAAAGAGAAAACAAATGTGCATTGTGAAGCCATTACAATAAATGGCCAACAGATTACCCACGTCAATGGGGTTTCTAATAAAGCATTAGCGAGGCTGTGGATTTTGAAGACAACCTGTTTGCCTCCTGTCTTGCACTCTTTGTTATGTAAATGCCTGTCCCTTTGAGTTTCTGGCTTGCCATCTCTCCTACCAGCACCAGCACCAGTACTACTCTTGTTATTCAATTACTTTTGTGTGATTTATGATCCCTTAGAAGGGCCAAGAGCCTCTTCCCTACTCTCTCCTCCTGTACATCATCTCGCAGTGTAGCCGGTATACCCTTATCACTAGATGCTGAGGTTTTAACAATAAACATATTTGTCAAGTCACTCTGCTGAATGCTCCTCAGTGCTGGAAAGGAAATGAGCCAAAGCTGCTGGTATTTACGTCCTGCTAAACGTGTCCCTTAACAGAAGCAACTGCAAGTCCAATTCCCCCCAAAATTATGGCAAAATCTGAGAAATCTACTCAGAAAGTTGGATCCACCTTTTAAATCTGTATTTATTGTAAAATTAAACAGTAAGTAAAAAGCTTTACTTTTTGCACCTAATGATTTGATTTTAAGTGTAGGTTGACTCATTATTTGTACATATCTAAAAATCCAGGAAGAGATGCACAGCAGCAAGTTCAGCCATAGGGAGAGCAGAGCATCCATAGAACGCTGCTGTGGGACCCCAATACCAAGACAACGGCAGGAGATGCGTTTCTTTAAACCCAGTCACAGTCTTAATGAATACTAAAGTTACCTACATGTAGCTGTGACTACCTAAGCATTTATCATCCTGCATGTATGTTATATCCTGTGACAATACAGGGGCAAACGCTGACATATAAACACGCCTCAGGAGCAGCAAACACCCGAAGTTGAACAGGGTTTATTTCGATTTAACCTGCCCTCTCTCTTCCAGAGCTTTGCTGGTTTGGAGAGGTTTGCATTTGAGATGTCAGTTTTATCCCCCAGTGGCAATGCTTTTCCATGGGGACAGTCACGTTTCCCACATTCTTTGAGTAGTTATGAAAGGGGGTGGAGGGGCTGGTAGCAAACCCAACATACATATGCACGCTTCCCTTCACCTGGCATCATTTGGGGACTGGTGCCCCTGTCCAGAGTTGCAATCTGGCTAGGAATTACAATGCATTCTTCCAACAGGAAATATTTTAAGGGCTGGTATCTCCTCGATAAAGAATTACTTTATTATTTGTCACAGATGCAAAACCAACCCTGTGCTGCAGCTCTTTAATCCAATTATAAACCAAGGAGCAATCTGCAAAATAATTCCCACTCTGAAACGCCCCTCACTATGTGCTCTGCCTTTCGCTTTAATGGTTAGATTTTTAATTTAAATCCTCAGCCTTTGCTACTGCCTGTGTGCCAGCAGCAGCCAGCTAGAAATATGTTCTGCCTGGTAGAGACTCGGGGGCTGGGGTGGGG